>CM037793.1:41334123-41384123 GCA_021229015.1 Solen grandis
GTTTCGATATTGATATTTATATATATTTATATGATGTCTTATGTGATTTGCATATTACATGATTGTTTACACTGCTTTCACTTTTCGTTTGTTCATCTCCGTCATGTTTTGTACAAAGTATGTAATATGTTTTGCCGCATGGGTCGTACGACCTTCTGGCTTATGCTGAATAAACTTTCAAACTTTCTAACAGAGTATTAACAAGACACTTCGATTAAGCATTTTTAAGCAACAGACAATATTTGTTCCATACGCGTGTTAAATAGTCCTCAATGATTTGTCTCTGCATGATGAACGTCATAGAAAATGAATATCACTTTTTATTGTTTGTCCAAATTTTCAAATATATCTTAATTATCATATCTTTAATTAAATACGTTTTTTTCTTCTCTTATCTTTTTTTTTTTTACTTTTATAGAACACCTACTCTTACATTTTATTGAAACACACATCGTTAATGCAAACATTTAATGTCTTTTTTTAAGGAAACCATGCTAAAAATTGTATTAATCGAAAAAGGTGTAAATTATGGTAAGTTAAAAGTTACTTATCATCTCTCTTTCTCCCCCCCCCCCCTCTCTCTCTCTCCATGACTCATTCTCTCTATAAAATAATATTATATATGTCAATGAAAAGAACATGTTTGTACGTCTCTTGATAGCATTTTTGTTTCTGACCTTTCCCAATTCTCTTTCTGAAATGAATTATGCTTTAGTTTTCGCAACTTTTCGCGCATGTATATGTCTTTATCTTTTGTATATGGCTATGAATATGTATTTGATATTTTATGCCAATAAAATGTTAAAGTGAAAGTATGCCGCTCAATCTCATTAAAATCGTATCCTTATTTGTGCTCCTCAATCATCGGCGATTAGAGTAAGCGAAATATGATTGAACAAATATACTGGACCCGATTTTAATAAGATTATAGGCCGCTAGACCGTGTCTATGTTCTTGGCAGTGTACAAGATTGCATAATTTTTAGTTACCGAAATGTTTTAGCTGAAAGTAATGAAACGAAATTCTGTTGCTCATAAATGCATATAAAACAGGAAATATCTTTTAAAAAAGATATTCGGCGTAAGAGAAATAAAAGAATATGAAAGTTAAAGAAGGTAAAAGTGTTACATTATATTAATATAATAATGTTGGCAAGTTTTAATAGTATGCGATTTTAAGTTAAAGCTATAAAACGTATTTGTCGCTTAATTTAGGAGATGTAATATACTAGCCATTGAAAAAATGACAAAAATGCAATATTAACGAAACATAAAAAAGATACCGTAAGTGTGATTTGATCTCGGAACACAGGCGCCACGGAGGATGTTACTATAAATAGCGTATTGCGACTTAGAGGGACGAGTCCACTACCAAGGGTAAAGGGTAACTACCTTTTCTAAAGATTCACATGTGTTTACTTTTTCAACAGGGTGTTTTTTTTATATATATGTATATTTCAACTAGAATGTTTTTATGTTTAAATAGGAAGACTGAATTGTTTTTTTGACAATCATGAAGACAGACATTCACCCTGGTACTCCCATTTTATAATGGGATATAATTTATGCAAACCATTAAAACGAGTGCTTTTTCGAACTCTTCAGTTGTTAATCAAGATAAGATTGGTTCAAGAAATAGATCAAAATCCATTTTATACAGCTTATGCTGAAAAACTGATTTCTTTGAATTTCTGACACCTACAGGCTAGTAAACGTTTGTATTTTGGTCTCCTTGAGTATGTTGGCTTTAAAGCACGGTTACGCACGTACTTGACCGTAGTTAGTGTGAACGTAGTCAATCGTGGTACATCTTTGGTAAATTGAAGTGGCTAGAAGTTTGATAATTAATGGCCACAGAAGAAATATCAAGAAAGTTTAAATAGGTACGTGTAAATACGGCCTTCTTTGTTGAACTACAAGCAAACTTTCTAAGTATCATTGGGGTCACATTACGTCTTACTACGGACAATTACGTTAAACTAAACGTGAACTACATTTAAAATATGCACAACTGCGATAAAAAAAAATGCCACGGTTATTACGATTTTGGATCTTTACGAAACAACATTGCCTCTATAAAAAACTTTTTTTTTCATTTCTTTTCTTTTCTTTTATTATATTCTGAAATGCCTCTAAGGGAGAGGATCCTATACTTTTCCCAACTTAAACGTACTTTATCCTAGTTAAAAATACTGTTAACTTACTGTTAACATAAATCAAATGTAGTAAAATGCTAGCAGTTGTCCCTATTCGACCCTAGAGATAATCGTAATGCAATACATCACGTCCATCTACGGTACACACTACGTCAAATAGGGTCAATTACTTTCAACAGGTCGGCTACGTTCTTCAAACTACGGTTACAGTAAGGTCTTGGCAACGTGGCCGCATGTATATCTTGAACATGTTGAACAAGTTTAACTTATCACGGCCAAATTATGGGTTTCTGCAAACTACGATGAATTATGGTTGAACTTCGTTTGAAAAAAGTCAAGTCCCACATTACAGCCTACTATGTACGTGGTCTTAAGTTGTAACTGCGGTTTAAAAGCATATCAATACGTATTATTAATTTCACACACACAC
Source organism: Solen grandis (assembly GCA_021229015.1). NCBI lineage: Eukaryota > Metazoa > Mollusca > Bivalvia > Adapedonta > Solenidae > Solen > Solen grandis. The sequence continues at coordinate 41,336,709 of CM037793.1, forward strand.
ACACACACACACACACACACACACAGATTGTTTGATACCTAAGAAAATTCATCATTCTATAAATTGTCCTTGGAACTGAAGTGTCTGGACAAATCAAGTCTTACTGTTAAAAAAAAAACTAATTTAAAAGGACATAAGAAAATCTACACCGTCTGGGCAAAAAGATCACTCAGCTAAGAACATTAACGGAAGAGAAAGGAAGCAGTGCGTTTAAAATATTCTGTTATGATAAAACGTTTCGTATAACGTGTAGTATACTCGTTTTAATTTTCAGAGTACATTGTACTGATCTATAAAACTGTATAAAGCTGTTTCCAAAGTTGATCCAAATTAATTTACAGGTAAATATATTATCTGAGTGTTTCTAACATTTTCCGCATAGATTGATTAAAAATTGTACATGTATTCAGATTTAGAAGAATGTATCACTATAAATGTTAAGTTGATAAATGCATATTTTATTTACCTCTTCCCTCTTCTTCAACTTCCAAAAACTAAGCAATATGTACCATCTTTTGCTATGTGCTATGTACTCTCGGATGTGTTTTAACTGATCATTATATTAATGTTATTCGTTTGTTTATAAATTTAAAATGAAACTGAAATTATACAGCAAACTATAAGAAATTATACGAATAAATATTTGATTTATTTCCTGAGGATGTAGGTATCGTGTTATCGAACAAGAGCTCTAATGAAATGAATGTAAATTATGGTCTAGACAATTAACGACTTTCAAAAGATGTTTCTTAGACGAGATAGAATTTAGAAAGTAATTTAATTCTGAGAAAAAAATACCACAGGAGAAATAAAATTTAATTTCCAAGGTAAATTTATATATATTTAATCAGGAACAGTTTTCTTTTTTATTTGATCGGATGCGTCACAGGAAAATCTCCTTTCCTCTGACGCTATACAAAATTTGTTTTCGAATCTTCGCGTGGTTTCAATCGTTGGAATTAAACTCAAAATTCAACAGCTTTCAGCGATTTTTCGTGGAATAGTCCTAAGAAATGTCAAGTAACTACTGCAGCTTCGCGAAGATAATAAACGTTTCGATGTGATTCATGGGCCTATCTATTAACTTTGAAAGACGTTATAATGATTTTTATATCCAGTCTGCGTCAGACTGTGTATGAGCCAAAATATATTTTTGCAACAAAATGGAGAGGAAAATTTTTGTTTTTCGAAATACATCCAGAGGTTAATGAACCCACTGAACAACTTAATAGAAGCCTCTCCCAGATAGAACAAGCTACAATGACCGACATTTTGCAATATATGGCTTTGAAAATGATTTTAAGTGTGGTCATGGTTAATTGAATTTCCTTCATGTAACGAATCGAAATACAAATATGTTACCGCTATAATTAAATAATTTGGTATGTTTAGCCATTTGGCACTTCCAGCAAGATCCATTCTAATATATCAAATCACCTTTATTTGAAATCAATGATTTTTTAACTTTATCTGAAAGTGTACGTTAAGGGCATGTAAAAAATGTCGTAAAATGAAATTTATCTTTCTAACAGTGTGTAACGTATGGTCATGATTATATGATATTATATGATATCTTTTATATGACAGATAAATCAAATACTGAAACGATAATAGCTATATATTGTTTTATAACAAAATAATTTCCAAAAAAGTGATGTGTTATGTCAGGGATTGTTATGTTACATTAAAGAACAGTTTTGTTACAGGAAGGAATAAATAATACTTCATTGGCTTGAAACTTTAAAAGAATTTTAAACTATCACATAGAATTAAATAAACATTAATGCTTTATTCATATTTCAAAAATACCGATCGTGTTTACTATGATAATATCATAAGATTCTTCAATTTTCTAACTTTAAAAGTGATATTTGCAGCATCAAGGAAAGGCTTTGTTATAGCAAAGAAATTTTACTGAGTTCAGTAAAAATTAATGAGTATAAACCATACAAATGAATGTTATATGTGACTTAAATGCATATTAACTTCATATAAAAGCAAAAAGGAACAGACTTGATTTTTTTTATCATGTCAAGTCACTGATCATGTCTAGTAGTTACATCAAGGAAACTTAATAATAGGATGAACAAACATTCAAGCATTTTCTTGTTTCCTCTAGAATTGCAGTCAAAAAAGTCATCGTTAGCCTAATAAATACCAAAACCAATTGCGCTAAGAAAAAGAATGTTTGTTTATATTGCCTGCCGTATGCAAAAAGTCGACAAGAAAGTTTGATGAATGCACTTCCTTCACAATGCAAACGTATGGTTTTCTGCATTGTCGTAATTTCCTATGTCATACAATCTCTTTTCTTCATCATACCGGCTTTTCCATGCTATCTTCTGCAATAATTTGGCTGTCACATTCGTCCTAACAATTATCACTCTTCAAATCTGCACTCAAGTTTTCAACGTTATTACCATCAACAGTTTCCTTTACAACCAACATACCCATTCCCCTGTTTAACATTGTCAACCTCAACAACAGTGCCATTTACATAATCTTAATCCACTTTTCAACAAGGTCTAAACCTGCAATTTTACCCCCATCGTCTGCATTGCATTTCACGAAAATTGAACTCCCTATTTCAACATTGTCATCCTTTCTAACACTTTTTCTCGCAGTATCTACGCTTTCCTGTTTTATATTGCCGACATGAACAACATTGTCAACCCAAAGCAGCTGTGTTCACCTGTTAAACATTGTCACTTATATTAGCATTGACCTTCACAACACGTCCCGTTCAATATTGTAACTCTCATTTATAATGTCCCTAATAGCATCTGCATTCATCTGTTCAACATTGTTATTTTCAATAGCAGTGTCCTTCACAGCACAAGCCCTGTTTAATATGATTACCATCACCAACGGTGTCATTCACAGCATCCGCTTTCTTCTGTTTAACATTGTTACAATCATTAAGGCTATCCTTGTTATCATCCAAAGGTTTTACCTGAATGTACATTATCATCATCATTCACACAACCCTGTACAGTAGCTCCATTCCCTTCTTCAACCTTGTCACCATCATTCATATTCCCCCCATGTTTATTATTATCATCACCCTTTATTCTTTCCCTTCTTTAATTTACCTTATCAAAGCATTGCATTTTACAACATCTGCATTTCTAACTTCGATTAGTGTTGTCCCCCAAAGCATTTTTACTTCCCGCAGGTTCAACATTACCACCATTATCAAAGTTGTCCTTCATAACAACTGCATTTACCTGTTCAACATTGTCACTCTCATCATGAGCGTTGTCCTTCAAACCAGCTTTACTCCCCTGTTTAACATTATTAACATCAATTGCATTTTAAAACAGAAAACTCCATCACTAACACTATCCTTCGACGTATCTGTACTTCCCTATCAAAACATTCTCGCCATAAACACTCTGTTCCTTAAAGCATCTGCATTTATCTGTTTAGCATCATCACTCTCATAAGCATTGTCCTTCATAGCACTCTTCTGTTCAACATGGTCACCATCACTTACACCGTCATTCACAACATCTGCTTCCATCTGTTTAACATCATATCTTTCTTTAGCAGTGTTATTTACAGCACCTTACTGTTTAACATGGTCACCATCCAATTGGCATAACCTCCATCCCACAGTGTTTTTCATATATCTAAATATATCTATTTATATCACTACCATGATCAACACAATCTACAACAGCATATGCACTCATCTGCTCATCAATGTCATTTCCTTCATAAGTTAAACCTGTACAACATTTTATCTCATTCATACTGTCCCCCGTAGCAGCTCAATTCCCTCTTCATCCATTTACCCTCTCTCCTTATTTTCCATCATTCAAACTGTACTTAGGGCCTCCGTGGCCTAGAGAGTAAAGTCGCTGACTTTAATACTCAGCACCTCACCGCGTGGGTTCGAATCCCGGCAGGGTCATTCGGTTTTTCATGTGAGGAAGCCTTCCAGCTGGCTTGCGGTAGGTCGGTGGTTCTACCCGGATGCCATCGTGCATTCGGGGTCTTCCTTCACCTGCAATTAGCTGGACGTCGCTATATGATTGAAATACTGTCGAAGCGACGGTAAACTCAAATAGTCAAGTCGAGTCAAGTCAGACTGTTCTTTAAATACCTAAATACTCTCAACGACATTCCCAACATTTTCTTTTCCACCATCATACATAATGTACTCTAATACATCACTGTTACTTTCATGAGTATGTAAAAACCTACTTTCATCACATACGTGTTATGATAGGGACAGTCGATCCCATTATTTGTTTTCTGTGTGTATTCATTTATCAGTCTCATCATAGATGTGAATTGTAACTTCAACATTATTGATTCTGTCATTTCTTTCTTCTTGTCTTCTTCTTTTATTGTAATGGCTCATAATCATTTTCTGATTATCATGGCCATACTTTAGACATTATCAAGGATTTCCTACGTGTGGGTCCTGTTTTTGCTGAAGAGACAGCATCGGAAGCAACAGTAGTTGGATACAAGGGAGTCCGGATGCGATACCCTAGCCCATTTTGCAGTAACGCCCCTTGGTTGTTTTACGTGCCCGTTGTATAGCACCGATACACGGGAGACAAGTTCCAGGGTAGAACCCGTACTACATGTAAGTACTCAGAAACCCCATAGCAATCCCAATTTGCAGAGTCTTTGTTTTGATGCGGTAACTGAAGGAAGTGCCCCGGCTTGGATTTGAACCCATACCCCCTGAATGCAAAGCGGACACTCTAACGCAGAGCTATTGCGCCGGGATTTTTTTCCTTTGACAAATATACTATTTAAAAATTAATTCATCAAATTGTTTTGATATTTATATAACATGGCAACAAAATTATCCTTCTTTCAATTCATATTCTCTTATACGAATCGCGATTTTATTACATTCACCATATTGTATCAATACACACTCTTCAATGTAACAATACTGGAAAGTGGGATCTCCACTGTATATAAGTGATCATAAATAATATAAAATAGATAAAATGTAAGTTATCAAACAACTGGAATCGCATCAATGTTATATTTAAAGAAAATATCAAAAGTTTTATATGATAAATTCCATCATGAAACAAAAAGATTATCCCTTGGTGTTTTTTTCTTGAAGCTTGAAACCGGCTAAAAATATCTATATCATATTGTTTTATATAACTAAATGTGAAGCTATGGGCGCAAATAGACTGAATGATTTTTTGCACAAAACAAAACAAAATTTCTGAAATAATTAATATTTCCTGCATGTAAGTAAGTACAAAAAGCTGTTCTTGTCCATAGCCATTTGACTTATATAACATGTTATTCATGACTATCATTACTAAACCACTTTCTAGAATTATTTCCTTAACGTAGCAAAATCTGTCCTTGATGTAACGATTTTCACAGTTACATCACTGACTGTTACATTAAGGATGTATTTCACATTATACTATACTTTACATGCCCTGTCATTGCATGTTATTTTGTTGTTGTTTTTTGTCTGGAATCATTTACAAATTGCTCAGTGCATTTTGTGTAAAATGCATGCACGCTTTTATTTATAAATTTAAATGGTTTTCAGACCGTTACATCAGTGATAGGATTAAAGTATACGTACCTACCCATCGACTAAAAAAGGGTCATACGAAAAAAATCTTCAAACACAGCATATGGTTGCTTTCGTCATAACTGTTTTAAATAATGTTTTTCAAAACAAGGCCAGTGTGATTATGATTGCAAAGGGAAAGTAACCTTATTACTCTTTGCAAATTGCAACATGTTACAGCACTGATCTACATTTTGGTGACAACATTTATCATAGAAAATATACATAAGATCAGTGGAAATAATATTTTTAAATTAAAAAAAATTAATAGTATATCACAAATTGCATTTTAAAATTTGGAGACATTGGTTTTTTTGCGTTTTTTTTACATTTTGGTCAGTAATTTAGACATTTTGCCCTCTTATACTACACAATTTCTTTATTGTACTAGACAGAACTATACACAATTTTACCTGTGAGTGAAAAAAATATCTCCATATCTATCGCAGTTATGAAAAGATGCCCGGGACACGATTTTGTTTCAAAAATATATTTTGACTCGTATACAGTGTGTAGCATGATTATCCTGACATCCGTTGTCCTCATTCTAAATAAATATCATATATATCCAACTTCGACCTCATGATAATCTGTACAAATACAACATATGTAAGATAAATACAGATTATATCAATCTTTAAACGTCATTTTTTCTTGCATGTCAAACAGGAATATCTGATTAAATTACCTTTGTGATATTAACCAGACAAATTGCCGGATACACCGCGCGATATGACATCAAAAGTGGGGCTTGACAATATTCAATATCTTGCTGGTTTTTATCCGAGGAAAGCATCATTATATCGCCTGTTTACATTTATGCTTCTCTGCCTTCTCCAGGATGTTATATTGACTATGAAACAACTGCTTTCTCTTTATAATTATATAAATGTTCAACGATAAAACTAGTTTATATTTAGGTTCAGACAGTGTTGTCTCCTTTTTTGAAAGCGGAATACTCTTTTAGACAAATTGAAGTTCAGTAATTCGCTTATTTCAGTAATATGAACAAATAAAGGTCCTATGAGAGTATATTTAAAATGAACTATCTCCAGAAATTCGGGAAAAGGGCATTACATAATAGAGAAATACCAACACTTGCCGCCTTGGAAAGGTCAGTTGGCAAAGGACCAATTGGACTGCTTAAACTAAGTTCAAGGGACCCCAATATCGCACTTCCTGATTGTATTTCTCTAATACAAAAAGAGCATCAAAGAGAGACAACTAACTCTAGGCATCTGCACTGGAAGAAAAAATTCAATAAATCAAATATAAGTGTTTTATAAAAATAACATAACAATATATTGGGATGAAAGCTACTGCAATAAACAAACGTAAACAACAAAACAAATAATGAAATAAATCGAAAAATATGATGACGTCATTTAATGTAATATATTACCTTGTGCAGTGTATTTTGTACATTTGAACAAGTTTAGTGTTGGAATGAAACAAACGACCGTGTCGTATTGAAATATGTTAAAACAGATGATAAAGTATTTTAATGCAATGACTACATCTGTACGGGTAACCGTGGGTAATTGTATAACGGGTTACAGGTAAAAAATATGGGCTCGTTTCAGCCCTAGTTGGGTGTTTTGGCTATCAGACTCTAAGATTAAGGGTTACATCAAAATTTTTCACGAGACATTAGATATGAACAAGGTAAGTGTCGGTGCTGACATAATACCGAAAGGCATCCAGGAGAGTTTTGAACAATGGATTGACACTGAGGATGAAATGTGGGATCATTATGCTGTACCTAAAACAAAAGGTAATTCAAGCAATGGTCTGACTAAGTATCTCCAAATAAGTTAAAGCTGTCTCTATTTGCTGGCAATGATATGCTGATTGCTCTCAAATATGGAATAATTCAGTTTCAAATAGTTTATTCGACTAAGATTATTAACATCCATTTATTTTTGAAAACTATCTAAATGAAATTTCTTAATCAAAATCTAGAACCGCCTTTGTAAGATTTAGAACTTCCTCTCGCTATCTAGAAAGACAACAGAACAGAACAGATATTTTATTTTTGACTTGTACATAGTACGTACATCATCATAAAATATATGAAGTACATAATAAATAAATAAATCACGTGATATATAAAGAACTGAAAAACCTATACTCAGTCTACGAGAGTGAGTGTATAAAATAATTAAACAACTCTATTTCTAATTGACAATGATTCTTTTATATACTTTGCAAGACTATAAATATCGTGTTTTCTTTTTTAAGACTTCATGAGTTCAACGAACTTAAACATACTTGGTCTATTAATATGATAATTCTTAAGGTATTTTCTCCTTATGTTACTTTATCTAGACATACACAAATAAAATAATATTCGTCTTATGTCATTAGTGTTACAACATAAACAATATCTTTAATTACGAGTTATTCTATTTCTTGTAAATATATATATATTATGTAGAAATAGTAACAGCTGATAGAATACCATTTTTTATCAATTTGTACCAAATACTCGCAGATTAGAACAAAATTCATTGAAAATATTATTATACTTGGCCAGCTAAGCAAAAGATTGTAAATTTATTGTCATCTTCTTCGAAATGTGTTATTCAGAATTTATCGAAATACATTTATTATACTAATCATATCAGAATTCAATAAGAATAAATATTATCATGTATGAACGAAATGAAATTAATATAACTGGTACTGTTTAGTTTTATTGTTTTTCAATTTATTAATACATATATGTTTTAATGCAATAAAGATCTGAATTTGAATTAAAGATTTTCGTCTTACAAATATATACATTTAATATATCAATTATGAACATGTGACATGTTTATAATCTCCAAACATGTACAATGTCTTCACTCATTCATACGTAATTATATTATATTAAAATATTCATTGAGGATGTCTTTAAGTGCAACAAGTTCATTTCATGTCAATTGGTCAAACTGTGACTGATAGGTCTTCTACAGAAATGATTCTAAAAGATGCGTCCCAGCCTTACTCAGTAATAGTTCAGTTCTTTTGCATGACAATGTCCTATCCTCATCCCCATCTGCCTCATCTACAGTGAAACTTATGAACTCCATCAAATGACTAGTATTGCTCCATTTTCCACATACCCAAACCCTTGCGACTTTTATTCTTTTCCAGAACTGAAAAAAAAAAAAAACAGCATGCTGGAAATAAATATAAAACTAGGACGAAACCTAAGAGTGAGTCTACGTCATATATGTAGTATACAGTTTGAAAACAAAAACTCAAAAGAGGATGGCAAGTTTTATAACCTTCATAGACGTTGATGCAACTTAAAAATACAATTATGTATACATTTACGTGATTTACAAGGATGAGGACTTTTGCTTGACATTGTACAAGATAAGTATGATAAGCTTCTTGGTACTATGGCCTGGCTTCAGCACAATACAATTTAGATTCCTTCTTCTCATCAGTGTTGATGTACAGATCCATTCATTTAATCTGGATATTGGTGTTGTAATACACATAATCCTTGGGTATGAGGTGACTGTGCTTAAATTTTATGTTTTCTGCTATTATTTTAAATATTGATTAGACAATCATATTTCTAACTCCATCATCTAAACTTTGTTTTTCGTTTCGATAAGGTCTATACGGTGTTTAGTTACATATATATATAAATTATTTTTCTTATTTGTTATATATGAATGGATAAATGTATTTGCCCCCCCATTTTCAAAATGTAGATATTCAGGTAATTATTAATTTTTTTTTTTAATATATAATTTTTCCCCCTCATCTTTCTCTATCTTATGATCCTTCCCCTTTCATTCCTCTAACACCAATGATTGGAATGATATATTAATGTCATGCCCCCCCCCCTTTTTCCGTAATTGTGTTCTCCCCCACCCTCTTTTTCCGAAATTGATCAAGTAAGAGATGTAAACGTCTATTTTCTTTTCTTTTTTTCTCTCAATTTATGTTTGTTCAATGTTATTTTTCTTTTCTCTTCATGTTTTAATAGTATATAGTGGTCTTAGTATTAAAAACATTATGTGTTTAAATCATTATATGCTCATCATTCTTCTATATGTCTCTGTTGCACACACACACACACACACACACACACAATATATATATATATATATATATATATATATATATATATATTCATTTTCATAATGTAAATTTATCTATATGTGTAATCTTCAATATTGGAGAAAATCAAGATGTATGTATGACAGTGTTTATAGCCATAATCTTTTGGCAAAGTTCGACAATGACTGATATCGGCTAATTAGTATTTCATAATTTAAAAAAAATGCCAAATTTACTTTGTTTACATTCTAGAATCTTTATGTCTTATACAATCATTTTGAAGTTTCATGGAAATGTTTATGGCCATGATCTCTCAACCAAGTTTGATTTCAAATTTTGTCCACAGGTATTGTTTGCTTTGGCGAGTTGAAATTATCTTGCTGTATTTCTGCGTGGACTATGTACAGTCGAACACACTGCAAACTGGAACGCCATACTTTACCCGAACAAATTTAACGGTCCCGGGAAAACTGTTCGTAATTCTTTATCTGTCGAACACTGATGGCTGGAACTCTTGAACTTAATTTCCGGCCCCAGGTTACAAGTGCTACGTATTTCACACCTATCGGTCGAACCAATTAACACCCTTCATGTGATGTTCGCTGGCGGATTTAATTGCAACCTGCGGTGCAGCGTGTTTTCAACACATTGTAAGATTGGCACATTCATTATAATGATTTAATTTTTTTTTATCATTATCATGTGCTAAATGTTACTTGTTTCATTTCAGGAGATATTCATGCCATCTGATTGTGCTATATTTTTGGATTATTCACTCTCTTCTTTTATTATGTTTTATGCAAAAGAAGAAAGTAAACATACAATGCAGAAAATTTTACGACTTGCACATAGAACGATGTACGTAACATAACATAACATATACTTCATTGCATTAAACATCATAAGCCATTTATAGCCAAAAATATATAAACGTATACAATGAAGACATGAAATTTACAGAGAAGCATATATAAGTATTAATCAATTATTTAGTAAGCATCCATATATCAAAACATAACAATGTGCATATGTTGTTATTTTTTTTTTTTTTTATCTTATTTAAAAAAAAAGGTTTTTTTTTCTTGATTGATGGCTCAACATGCTTTTAAATTTTAAAATAGTTTGCCATTGACAAAAATAATGACTGCTAATTGTATTTCTTAATTCTCTATACTTCGGACATACAAGTAAAAATGATATTCACTTTCGGGTAGATTCATTGTACAGCTTTTACACAATCGTTGATTTCTAGGAATATTATTGCATCTCCCCGTTTCGGTGGATCATGTGATGAAACTCTAAATCGTGTTAATGATATTCTAAAACGTTTATCTTTTATATCATCAAGATAATTTTCAAAGGCAAAGTTTGTTTAAAAATACAATATGATTCTAACTTTTGTGTGTTATTGATATTTGTATACCAATTCTGGGGATAATTGTCTAGTATGCATCCACTGATATATTTAAATTCAACTAAAGAAACATCTTGTGAGATCAAAACATACGACATACCCTTATGATCTTAAATATGTTTTATTTGATAAGCCCAATTATTACTGTCCGTACAACCTGTATTTACTTCGTCTTTAAGTATTTTATCTGTTTTAAATAGAATTGAGGTGGTTTTATTTTGAAGCAGTTTTACCCAATATTTTATCAAAATGATTTTTCTTGCAATGTACAACCATATAAAGCATTTAAATGTGTGGATTTCTTCAACATATAACATTTTTCTACATAATTTAGTGTGTACCTGTTCATGTACATGTACGTGTACGAAATGTATATCATCACTGAAGTTTGTACTTTGATAATTGATTTTATCAGCTGATGTTTCATGGATTTAAAGTTTGTAAAAGAATGACAAAGAAAAGTTTATTTTATTTTAGTTAAAGTTACCTTTATCATTATTTTGCCGACTTTAGGATAAAAAAAGACAAAATAGAATTATCTACTTTAATCAATCAAGTTTAAAAGACAGCCTACCAGGGAATCGTATCTTTTGAATACATGTACATGTATGTAAATCAGTATAACCACGGCTGGGTCGAACCACCGATGACTAGAACAAAATGCCGTACCCCAAGCATGTTCGACTGTATTTAGTATAATTATGCTTTCTCGGTGAGCGTGTCTTTGGTGTCATCTTGTTTGAGTAAGATGTATATTGGATAAGGTTCTCATCTTTAGAAGTATCAGTATTTTCGGATATTTGCAGACAGGCCCGGCCCCGTGTTCTCGAAAATATTTAAGTAAGATCTCAGGCTCAAATTTGAGTTTTTTACTCAAATCCCTATTGAAAATAATAGGCATGGTTTGAGTTTGAGTATGAAAACGGTTTTATTTTCGAGAACACGGGGCCCGGTGTTATAGTTGCAAAAACAGGAAGTGACGCCCAGGGGTTAAATTTCCAGATATATTTGTATAATACTTTTGACCGTTCATAGGTCAGCAACAGTCCAGCGCCTACTGCCTATAGAAGATACGGATCTAATATACTCGGACGGGCATGCGTCGCTTTCTATCTCAATAGACTTCAAAGTTACTTCTACAGAGAAACCAGTCCAGAAAACGCCAGTCACTGCTATACGTAAACCTATAAAACATAAGTTGGATGATACAAAGAGGTCATTTAAAAAAAAATAAAAAATTATAACCTTATCAATGAAATAAATCTACTGCTCGATAAGGATGTAAGAAATGACCGAATTAATGAAATAACCGATAAAATATCTACACCAAGCACGAATCCTATGCAATGCAGCTAAAAAAATGTTAAATCTTAATCGATATACAATAAATAAACAACGCCTACGCACGGCTAGTAGGACATATAAACAAACCCTAAACATATATATGCATGACCACGAGAAAAAATTGCGTGACATGAAATCGCGGCGCCCTATAAGATTACTGGCGATATTTGAACAGTCTAAACAAAAATGTAATTTTCGGCGTTTGAACGCAGTGAATCAGACGAAAATTAATTTCTCTTGGTTATGTATCAACGAAAGGAGGCGGTGTATAAGTGCACGAGGTTCTCGTGCCCTAACGTCTGATTGTTCATTCAGCCTGGGACATCGGAACGACCACACCGTATATATATTTCATTATGGAAATTCCTATGTGCGCGAGTGAAATTTCGAATACACACAGTTCAGCCAATACGGATATTAGTCAAAATTTGAAGGACATTTTGCATGAAGTAAGAAGCCAGAAAAGTGAATTATCTGCATTAAAAGAAGAGGTTCGAGGGAATGCCTTATCAGTTGCTGAGGTCAAAAGACATAAACGTGATATCAACATTCGCTGGCATTTTGAAGGTAATAAACAACAATTGGAATTCAATTCTGATCTAGAGGACTGATTTACTTTAAAACAAGGCCTCTGGGCAACTGAGAACAGTAAATTGAGTTATGCTACAGAAGTTATTTCTGACGTATGTCAGAAGTTGCATATACGCAACAAGCATATTCGTATCGCCGACACGTTGGACGGGTGTTTGGAGACTGACGTGCAGTTCGTAAGCGGAAGTGAGTCCAGAAGGTCAAGAGTAAACCTAAACCTGCTGTTGCTTACGGCTATTCAGGTAGTGTTGCTGCTGGTCGTTGGAAATTATTTTCAAAAATAGATTAAAAGATAATATTAATTTTTGGATTAAAATAGGTGCAAGTCATTTTTTTTAAACCATTAGATATGGTTATAGAATACCGTTTTACTCTTTACCTAGAAGTTGTATCATAAACAACAACACGTCTGCTTTAAAAGAGAGTGATTTTGTATTGCAAGCTATTCAAGATTTGTTAGGTCGAGGTTTGATTAAGAAATGCAAATTTATTCCTAAAGTTGTTAATTCATTATCAGTATCTATTCAGAGCAGTAGTAAGAAACGCCTTATTTTAGATTTAAGAACTGTTAATAAACACATTTGGAAACAATCAGTCAAGTATGAAGACTTAAGACTGACGTTTATGTATTTGGATAAGGGTGGGTGGATGATAAAATTTGATATACATTCCGCTTATCATTTTAAAGACATTTTCTATCCCATACAGATTATTTAGGGTTTTCCTTTACAACGCAGAGTGGAGATGTGGTTAATTACAAATTCCTTGTCCTTCCTTTCGAAATTGGAGTAGCCCCCTATTTATACACTAAATCTAAACGCCCTTTATTTGCAAAGTGGAGGGATGAAGGGAAGAAGATGATTGTGTTTCCTGATGATGGGTTTGGTAGAGTTGCTAACTTTGCATGTACAAAGGCTATGTCCGGATTTATTGAAATCCGGGCTCATTCCCAAAGTTGACAAGTTTTTATGGGAACCAGTGCAAATTTTAGTGTGATTGGGTGCTATTTTGAATACCAGAGATTATTCTTTTTGTATACCACCACGTAAGCTTGAAAATGTCATGATTGCATTCAGGGAACTAAAATATTCAGTATAGCTTCCGGTCCGGAAGATTGCAAGGTTTGTTGGGCAAATTATCTCAATGAGTATTCTTGTTGGGCCAGTGTCTCAGATAATGACAAGATATATGATCGGTGATATTTTGCAAGCGCGCACGTGGAATTCGTACATTAGATTATCAACTGAGAGTCATTTTCAATTAGCTTCTTGGAAAATACATTACTTTCCCTCAATATCAGGAATCTGGGTTCTTTGGGCGCTTACTCTAGAAGTGTGTATACAGATGCGTCTAGAACGGCTTATGCCGGAAAAGAGGTTGGTACAGATAACGGAGTGTCTCACGGTAAATGGTCATCTGATGAGGCAATTAAGTCCTCCACTTGGAGAGAGTTGTGTGCTGTTAACCGTGTGTTAAATTCTCTTGTACATATTCTCAAAGAATGGTTTCATGAAAATAGGGGAATTTGTAGTTGTATTGCTCAAAAAGGTTCAATGAAAATTGAATTTCAGGATATTGCTGTGCAGATTTTCAAACTTACATCTATTAATTTTATCCATTTAGAAAATGAATGGGTACCGCGAAGTGGAAATGATAGGGCAGACTATTTGTCTAGAATCGTCAAAGCTGATGACTGGTCGATTAGTAAACATATTTTCGAGCTGTTACAAGGTAGATGGGGTGTTTTACAGGTCGGCTATTTTGCATCGCATTATAATGCGAAATTGCCTGTATTTTATTCCGAGGTTTTGGTGCAAAAAATTCTGAGGTGTTGATGCATTTACTTATGACTGGGATGTATCATTCGGTCTATATATACCTCCTATTATTTTAGTGTCAAGAGTTATAAAACAAATGCACTATTGCAGAGCTTGTGGCGTATTGGTAGTACCTGAGTGGAAATCAGCTTATTTTTGGCCATTATTATGTTGTGAAAATGGTCTGTTTAGATCTTTTGTGAAAGATGTTTTAATTTTGCCAAGGAACAAGGAGTCATATATTCCTTGCAGGAATGGGGTCGGCATGTTTAGTAATGATGATCTTAGATTTTGTATATTAGCTCTGCTGATTGACTTTACAATAAATTAGACGTAAAAGCTTAATCGTATGTAAATATGTGAACGGATGGTTACATGATAAGACGTATTTCTATGAGAGAGTTGGTATCAACTCTGTGTTTACTGTATATTCCATATGATGGTATCAAGATAGACATTTTGAATCTTCGTTTTATATAGTTTATTAATATACTCTCTACACTTCATGTAATTAAAGTTTGTTTACACATTTATTTTTTCAGAGTTACAATGCAGATGTTGATGGATTTCCAGAAGTCTTGACGGGCAAGATTTCCCTGCCGCGGGAATAACTCAGATTTTCCAGAACGGAAAACACGTCCTTACGTTACAGACGTGGTTTTAAACGGAGGGGAAGAAGAGTGGGGATGGCCAACAACAATTGACGGAGAGGGAGACATGGATAAAAGACAATTCTTTTCGACCGTTCTGTCAACTACCGCTCGAAGTCCGTCAAGAGTGTAATTACTGATACAGATATTGAACTTATCATATAATTATACTTTAATATTGAATGGGAAGTAAAAGACAAATGTCTGTACAATTGTTAATTGTCAATTTCCAAACACGCTGTGTTTACCTGTGTCATTTGGTGTCTTTCTTCTTGAAGGCGATCATAGCCGAAAGTCAGGGCGACCTGGATAAGGCTGAGCGGGCAGTGGTAGAAGAGAGGGTTGAAGTTGACGCGTTTGATGAGAACGTCACAGAACGTCAACCCCCAACCCAGCCCTGTCGGTGTCCTCCGACATGGCGACCCTCCAGAGGAAGGACAAGGAGAGCGGACGACATGCTGACAATGCAGCGTGAGCAACTCCCGTCTCCCGAGCCAGTCACCGAAAGGACCACCTACGCCGCCTACGTTAAAAGTGTGCTGATGGGGCTGAGTTATAGGACTTTCGCCGTGCCCGGAAAGGCATCAACATGGTCCTGAAACCTTACTATGAGTCGGATTCAACTGACGAAGGCAGTGAGGACCGGTCAAATAGACCCCCCCTCCAGTCAGCTCTCGATTCAGTCAATTAGGTTAATTATTATTATTAATTATTATTACTATTGCTTTGAATTACGGGATAACTAGAACTGGTGCGTTAGGAAACCCCTCGTATATCCAGACTTGCCTCATTACTAAAATTGGCCAATAGCTGGCTAGAAAGTTAGTCAAAAGTACAATTAAATCTAGTTAGATCGGTTCAAACTTTGATCAAAATCACTCCACTCTAGGAAGCCATCTGACCATTTTCAATGTTTAATGTATTTTCAGTGTCACTGTGATTTACGAAATAACGGGTGTTATTTTTTGGGAGTTTATGTTCTTTAAATAAATGATTTAAAATTGACACTGAATTTGTGTTTCTTTTAATGCTTATCATCAGAAAAAAAAGACATCAACACACATTGTTCATGTCACAAGAGTTTTCATATCGTATCCAATTGCAATGGAACAGCACCAGCCTCCGAGTTGCACCAAGGAGGTTCCTCTGGCATTTCCCCTAACTGCTGTCCACGTTAGGCCCTCTGACATTGATGTTGTCCTCCAGATTGCGCTGTGTTCTCCATTGTCCAGGAATTACTTGATGATTATTTTCCTCACTGTTCAGGCAAATGTTCTGCTGACGTGGATACCTCATACGAATAAAATTGTGCAAACACAGGCACCTACTGGCAAGGATGCCAAAGGCATTCTCGACCACACGACGTGCCCTAAACAGCCTGTAGTTCTAGATTCTCCCGTTGTCGATCATACCACGGTGCGAATACGGCTTTATCATCTTAGACCTCAAGACGTCGTCACCGATTATATAGTACGGCACATCCTCGTTGCCGTTGGGCAGAAGTTCAGCTGGTTGGAAGCCAATGGAGCCTTCATCGATGCTTTCTTTCAGCGAGGACCCGTTATAGATTTGTGCGTCGGATGCTGCTCCTTTCCCTGAAAAACACAAATTACATCAACGTAAACATAATAGTACTACTAATAGTAACACCTAGTTGTAGTAGGTTGATCTGGAAATGTTAGGGCAACATGTTTGTCGTCAATGGCACCACAACAATGAGGGAAGTTCGACCTTGTCATGAACTGGTTGGCAATCTCACGCCAGGCTTCAGGAGTGCTTGGAGGGGTCATCACCTCATCCAGATACTCGTCAAACGATCGCCCGGCACACTTCACGGAAAGGACGGAGATTGTGTTTGATGGAACGCGCCACCCAAACTTTATGTCAGCTTACTTTGATCCAGAGGCCAAATGTCGCAGTGTCACAACTATTTTCAGGCCAGGTTCGAAGGGCTCTCGGTAAAAGGTGTGCTGCTTCGTCAATCTGCCTCTGACACATCCAAGGGTCTCATCAAACATATCAGGTGGCATGCTGTTCGTGAAGGAACTGACATCTTCCTGGCGAAGATCAACCATGAGTTGGTCGTACAGACCAAACTCTTGACGCCTTAATATCCATGATTTAGTCCAGCACTGTTGTCTTCGTCGGGATCCTCTCTGCGGGCGAGGTCCCTCGATGTGTTCAGCTATGTTCAAGTTCAGTACATCTACTTCATGCTGGGCTATAGCAAGCATAAATAGCCTCCTTAGTCTTTCTGGATCTTCCATAGTAGGTGCTCTCTACGGTAGCCCAAAATCAAATGAACCTTGCTTACAAAGCATCGGTTTATATACCCATATGCATGGACGTTCGGGAAACGCTCGAATGACGCTCAATGAACGCCAACAGGATGTTCGTTTCACTTAGTCATACGCTGCGTGCGCTAGGGGACCGTTCAGCGGTCGTTGACAGGTCGCCAGGAGTCGTTCACTGCAAAGCAAACGATTAGTAACAACCAAGTAACGCTAGAGTAATGACTGACTAACGATAGCCGAACACGTGCAACGCTTGGCGAACGTTCCACGAACGTTCTTCAGCGTTTAAAATTAAACGTTGAAGAACGCTGGTCTCAGTGAGAACTTGTGTACACGTTCAAAACTTTTTTCCGGACAAGCGTTCTCCGCCGATTACCGGCGATCACCGACGTTCACTATCGTTCACACAACGCTCTTCTGGCGCTATCCCAGCGACCATGGGCGACTACCAACGTTTCCTCAAACGTCATAGAACACTTACCAGAACGTCATGGTTTTACGGCCCCATTAGAAGAAAACATAATTTTACACAAAAACAGAGCTAATTATTCCACAAATGATCATGTCTTTACATTAAATTTTCTTATAGAGAAACGGTAGATATACATGTACAAGACAGGATTTTAGATATTACAACATTATATTAAATATAGAAGATAATTTTCGTTATCTTAGAATCACTCTTTTTTAAAAACGGCAAATGGTATCGAACACAAACTCGCTGATCGATCTTTATTTGCATTACACAACTTTTTTATAGTCTTTAATCAGTTAGATTTAACAACAGAAGATAAAGTTATCTATTTTATAGTATGGTTGGATCTGCATTAAATTAAATGCTGAAAGTTTTGGTTATCATAATGCTATAGATATTGAACAAATTCATAGCAGGAGGATAACACTTGGTGTAAAGAAAAATACAAATCTTGACGGATTATATGGCGAGCTAGGACGATATCCCATCATGGTTCAACGAAAAATTCTTATGAGGAAATACTGGGTGAAAAATTCTAAATAACAATAATGAGTCTTTAGTTAAAATGATTTATAATTTAATGTAATGAGAATAGATGCAAACAACCATAAAGATACTGCGGAATAAATTGGGCTGTACATGTAAAGCAAATATTAGATGAAATAGGAATTACTAATTTATGAATAAATCAAGATAATATATAAATAAATGTAAAGTTAATAACAGAAAGAATTTCAGACTTATATAAACAAACATGTTGAAGTAATATCAATAATTTTAACAGATTAGAATTTTACTTTCAATACAAATATGATTTAAGTATGGAAAAGTACCTACACTGTATCAATATGAACAAATACTGAATATGTACCAAAATTTAGGCTTTCCTCGAACAATATTTTGATATAAACTGTGAGACATACAGACCTACCAAGACATGAAAGAGTATGCCAAAATTGTACGATGCGAATGAATTCATAGGTATATGTTCTATGCTAATAAACATTAAGTTATGTTACAATGTAAAAGTGAGAGAGAGAGAGAGAGGATATCCCACTATCCGCCATGAATCCGTCTGTATAAAATTATGAAAAGTGATTATTCACAGCCTTTACTGTATTGTAAATGTAAACTGAGAAAAAAAATGTATTGACTTGACCTGACCTGATTTGACATAGTCTAGAATGATACATGAACTTTAGAAAATGTTTAATCATAAACCATGAACCGATGAAATGCATCTTAAACTATACTTGGATATTTGACATAATAAAATGCATAGCTGACTCTTTTTTTTCTTACCTGTATACCTACATGGGAATTAGAAGTTATCATACTGAGATACATTATTTTAAAATTTTGAATAAAATTACATCAACATTATTGCAAAAAGGATAAAAAATAAATAAAATAAATAAATAAATAATAATAATTAATAAGCTCTGTTTTCCAGTAAAGTGGTTTATATATATGTATATACAGACGTGTGTTCATCACTCACATGATCTAATGTATTCATCCGTAAGACATTATAGGGAGCTGATACAATAACTTTTTTTTTCAGAATGCATCTTCCTAATATTGTTTCAGCATGCCAATATTTGCATTTAGTTCATTTGTTTGGGACTGAGGCACTGTGGAATGATGGAAATTTGCTTCTTAAAGGTATATCTATGCAAATTCAAATAACACGAGTTTAACACATTATATTTATAATTGTATCGTGTCAGTTACTATAAAATATATAGTCGCTGTCGCGATAGCGAATGGGTTTAGCTCCCGCAATGTAGACGGTTGTAGTATAAACTAGGTTTTAAGTAAAAGGATTCAGTTGCTTACTCTATGAACATCAAATGAAGATTTCGATGTCTTTAAAACTTTCATATTTGGTAAAATGATCCTACATGTACATATTTCTTGTCATAACATACTGTAGAATCATTAACTTTGATTGACATTAAATTTTGTTTGATCGTGTACTTAAGGAAATTTTGAGGGTACATGAGGTATTATGGAAGACAAAGTACTCCATGATTATTGTCAAAATGAAATGTAGTGTCCAGTGGCCTATAACTATATCATAATATTAAGAGTTATTTTCTACTTGAGACGAGATTTTAAATGCGCCTAGCCTAAGTATAACACAGGACAGTTCAGATGTGTCAGTTTAAATTCGAAAAACTAATTGTGATTCCTTATGGACTTACATAAAGACGTTTCTGTTCATGTTAGAGTTTTATCAAAGAATTTAATTAACCATTTATTTATGATTGACATACACCAATTATAAAGAATGACACATGGAGATGCGTCGACAGAAATACTTTGTCTGAAATTATGCAATAACTCTTTTTATTACATTGCTGTGGATCTGTTTTGCGTGATGGATTCAATTATCTTTAAATTGATTCTACCAGTCTTTTGCATCGGGCTTGTTTTAGGCTAAGAACGACTTGGGCCATGATTTATTTGCATATTCTTTGAAATTGCACTACTCATCAAAATTCTGATTCAGTTTTGTCAATATTAGTTAAGTGAATACCAAACTTTTAAGAATTTTCCAAGAACTGGTGGTTTACGTAATGGGAAATATTACTAAATATAGAAAACTGGAGCTTATAAATGTGATGCGAGGGTATTTATAATCTTCTGTGACCGATTAGATGAACATAAATTTTATTTTCCTCTCAAAATATTACACAAGACTTACCATTTAAAGCATATGAGGTTTTTATCATTTTTTTTTTAAAAATGACACAAATTTATTCAGTGTGTTTGTTGTTAAATAGGATGTTATCTTTCTTAGCTTGACTTTTGTGAAAGAAACTATAAACGAAAAAAATACCATTGTTTAGAGAATAGTTACGAAATACGTTCATCCAGTGTTATAAATTTAATTCAATGTAGAAGGGCACAGGCACATGAAAGTCTATACATTATTCTAGCTGTACATATTCTTGTGAATGTAAAACGAAAGAGGGGAAGATATCTCCTAACTTCAAACATGGCCAGAAATGCAGAGCGTTCCCTTCTCAAACAGTAGTGTTGATTCTGGGAGTTTTGGGCTTCCAGATGGGAGATAACACCTTGCTGACTCTTGCTGTAAAATGGCAACCAGCTTTGTAAATATGAATAACCCCACCTGCCCCACCGTCTCTCGAGTTTTCCGAATTAAGAGGCGGGGCTCTTGATGACATTTTACACTTTGCTGGTGAAAACTTTAACAGTTTTTTGCTGAGACCTACAGTGAATAAGTACCTCTATGGAGTTCGTTGATCTGTGTTTTTTAGCTCACCTGAGCACAAAGTGCTCAAGGTGAGCTTTTATGATCGCCCTTCGTCCGGCGTCCGTCGTCGTGCGTCGTGCGTCGTCCGTCGTCAACAATTTGCTTTAAACGACATCTCCTCTGGAACCGCTGGACAGAATTTAATGAAACTTGGCAGGAATGTTCCTTGGGTGAGGCTCTACAAAAGTTGCTAAAATAAAGTTGATCCATGAAGAACTCTGGTTGCCATGGCTACAAAAAGAAAAATAATTTGAAAACTTTAAAAAAAAATCTCCTTCAAAACTACTGGCAAGATTTTAAAATAAATTGGTACAGATGTTCCTTGGGTCAACCTCTACCAAAGTTGCTAAAATTATTCCGATCCGTAAAAAAACATGGCCGCCAGGGGCGGGGCTTATTTGCCTTATATGTATATAGAGAAACATTTAAACAACATCTACTCTGAAACCACTAGACAGAATTTGATTAAACTTGGCACGGATGATCCTTGGGTCAACCTTCACAAAAGTTGCTAAAATAAAGTTGATCCATGTAGAACTCTGGTTGCCATGGCAACAAAAAGAAAACAAGAGTGTCAGTGATGCCACAATATACGCCGCCACAAAATATAAAGACCAAGAGGGGTCTTTTAATTATTGCTTTTAACATTTCTGTAAGCATAAGCTCATAATGAAGTCTGTAAGACCAATTAATTTAGCTGAACAGAGATAGAACCCTAAAAATGCTTCCAATATGACAGTAGGTCAAATAGCAGTATCAATTTGAATCCTTTTTTCTTTCTCCCCATAACTCTTGCAAAAATCACTGTACCAGAAAATCCTTGCCTTATGCACTTTTACCTGTTTAGAAACTTGAGTTGTGTTTTAAAGAGACCATGTTTAGAAAGGCATAACTATTGCAAATATTGATGAACATCAAAGCCCCTGCTTTGTGCATATCTACCCAGTATAGTAATGACATTGCCCAAGTTTTGAAAAGATTAGGTCAGAAACATACAAGAAATTGCATTCACAATGCTGAAATATCAATCAGCTAAAAAGACTAAGTTTCAGGGGACACAAATCTTGCAAAAATTAATGTACCGGAAAATCACCACTTCATGCACATCTACCCATTATAGTAATGATATTGACCAAGTTTTGAAAAGATTCATTCAGAAATGTAGGAGGAGTTGCGTTCACAAGGCTGCAATATCAATCAGCTACAGAGACTAAGTTTCAAGGTACACAAATCTTGAAAAATAATGAACCAAAATTCACTTCATGCACATTAACCCATTAAAGTAATGACATTGACCAAGTTTTGAAAAGATTCATTCAGAAATGTAGGAGGAGTTGTGTTCACAAGGCTGCAATATCATTCAGCTACAGAGACTAAGTTTCAAAGGGACACAAATCTTGTAAAAATCGATGAACCGGAAAAATGGCCACTTCATGCACATTTACCCATTATAGTAATGACATTGACCAAGTTATAAAAAGATTCATTCAGAAATGTAGGAGAAGTTGCGTTCACAAGGCTGCAATATCATTCAGCTACAGAGACTAAGTTTCGAAGGGACACAAATCTTGTAAAAATCAATGAACCGGAAAATCGCCACTTCATGCACATCTACCCATTATAGAAATGACATTGACCAAGTTTTGAAAAGATTCATTCAGAAACGTAGGAGGAGTTGCGTTCACAAGATATGGACGTACGGACGGACGGACAGACGGAGAAGAAGACGCCAATATACGACCGCCTCCGGCGGCGTATAAAAATGAAAACTTTAAAAATCATCTTCTTCAAAACTACTGGCAAGATTTTAAAATAAATTGGTACAGATGTTCCTTGGGTCAACCTCTACCAAAGTTGCTAAAATTATGCCGATCCGTAAAAAAACATGGCCGCCAGGGGCGGGGCTTATTTGCCTTATATGTATATAGAGAAACCTTTAAACAACATCTCCTCTGAAACCACTGGACATAATTTGATTAAACTTTGCAGGGATGATCCTTGGGTCAACCTACATAACAGTTGCTAAAATAAACTTGATCCATGTAGAACTCTGGTTGCCATGGCAACAAAAAGAGAAAAAAATGAAAACTTTAAAAATCATCTTCTTCAAAACTACTGGCCAGATTTTAAAAAAATTGGTACATATGTTCCTTGGGTCAACCTCTACCAAAGTTGCTAAAATTATTTCGATTCGTAAAAAAATATGGCCGCCAGGGGCGGGGCTTATTTGCCTTATATGTATATAGAGAAACCTTTAAACAACATCTCCTCTGAAACCACTGGACAGAATTTGATTAAACTTGACAGGGATGATCCTTCGGTCAACCTTCACAAAAGTTGCTAAAATAAACTTGATCCATGTAGAACTCTGGTTGCCATGGCAACAAAAAGAAAAAAAATATGAAAACTTTAAAAATCATCTTCTTCAAAACTACTGGTCAGATTTTAAAATAAATTGGTACAGTTATTCCTTGGGTCAACCTCTACCAAAGTTGCTAAAAAAATTCCGATCCGTAAAAAACATGGCCGCCAGGGGCGGGGCTTATTTGCCTTATATGTATATAGGGAAAACTTTAATCAACATTTCCTCTGAAACCACTGGACATAATTTGATTAAACTTGGCAGGAATGATCCTTGGGTCAACCTTCACAAAAGTTCCTAAAATAAACTTGATCCATATAGAACTCTGGTTGCCATGGCAACAAAAAGGAAAAAAATATGAAAACTTTAAAAATCATCTTCTTCAAAACTACTGGCCAGATTTTAAAATAAATTGGAACAGTCCTTGGGTCAACCTATGTATCTCAGGTGAGCGATTTAGGGCCATCATGGGCCTCTTGTTTGTTTTATTTTTGTCTATTAGAAAGCTTCTACAGGTCGTACAAACTGTTAGCATAGGGCAATGTTTGTTTCAAAAACAAACTAGCTAAACTGACATAAAAATAGAAAGAACTGTGACTAGGGAACGAAATAAAGTATCTGCAAATTGATGGAAAAAGGAGACAAGTAAATATAAACTTGTAAAATAATGCATAAGTGCCTCTTGAAGAAATACAATAGATAGCCATTATAATTAATAAATATATCTCCTATAAAGTACACGTTATATCGTGGTATAAGAAGAACAACTTGTTACAAGTTAAGATCAAGGTCAGGTCACTATTGCTCATCTTCATTATTATTATAAATTATCTGGGCCAACTATATTCAAACACATTTCTACAGAATAAAATATCAGTATAATGTCACTGACAAATACGGTTCCAAATATGGTATTTTGACGTCACTGCGTTGCGGCCTACTTTCGACCCGACATGCTTCCCGTAGTACATGTGCGTAGTTAACGTATACGAGAAACTTATAATTGATACTTTTGATTTTCCAAATGTCACGTGTGACTGACTTCAAATTTCTAAGGAAATTTTAAACTTTTTTAAAACATGTATGAAGTAGGAAAATTATAGGCATATGATAAAAGAAAAAAATATGTTATGAATGTAGTAGCTTTTAGTTTCAATGTAATGATATTATAAAAGTAATGTGCTCTGAAGATGCTTTAAAATTCAGAAACCAAACTGTCTACTCTGCCTCGAACTGATGTACAGTTAGATTAAATATGACCAGTTTTAAGTCAACCATTTTGATTTATTTCTCTCTTTCATCGATTTAACGTATTTTTTCTAGCACTTTTACCATAGTTCTATCATATGTTTTTAATATAAACAAGGACCTAATAACCTTATAGAGATCCGCAACTATGGTATAGGTAGGAAGCAAGTCAGGAGAAGCTCTCGTTAACTTACATGTATGATCATGTGGCCGCGAGATAACATGAAATGTGTAAAATTGCTCATATCAAGTATAAATATACTGAGTTTCCTCTTCAATTCGATTAAACCAAACATGTATGTCTCTCATTTAATGGCCAATCGCTTCTATGACCATCTATCTGTTGAGCGTGTTTTATTATTATTTATCTATTTATTTATTTATTTTTTATTTTATTTTTTTTTTTTTTGGCCACGGGGAAAAAACATTATTTGGGAAAGTTTCATATCTGTTGAAAAGGTCTTTGATAAAAACAATGCATCCTTAAAACAATTTCGCCTTCGAAAGGAAGTTTGTTGGATTTAACGTCCCACTGACAGAATTTTAATCATTTGGAGACGATGTCTTCTTGAAACAGATATGCAGTATCACGCCGTAGACATGTGGCATGCCATTTTTTACGACTTTGGAATGTCGCGGCCGCGGATCGAACCCACGACCTCCCGATTCCGGGGCCGACGCTCTAACCACTCGGTCACCAGACTGGTGCTCGAAAGGAAGGATGTTTTGGTGATAAAATGATTCTTAAAACTTTTTTCTTTTTTTTATTTCATTTCTTGTAATTCAAAATGCAAATGTGACCGTTTCTAGTGGTCCGAGTGGTTAGAACATTCGCCTCGGAGAGACATACAAAAACCGTAAGGAACTGCACTGGTATAGACCATTCACAAGAGGTTCGGCAATATCTTTTTTCGGAGTAAGCTGGTCTATAGCTCCATTGATTGACGTTCAGCATAAAAAGGTATCTCCCGGACTGGTTGACAAGATGTCAGGATAATGTGACTGGGCGTGGTACATGTACATGTAGACATTATAGTAATCCTTATGACGGAAATACTCTCGCCAGGATGGTAAACCCTGCAAACAATCAAAATATAAGTGTAGTATAAAGAAAAATATGGATTTTTTTTTATATTTTTTTATTATTGTTATTATTTTTAAACGTCCAATTGAAATGTGAAATTGTACATTGATCTTTATTTTTTCTCTCTCTATATATAACATATCATTTAGTTTAACCATATTTTATTATTCACATTCATACAAACATAAAGGGTACAAACAATATGAATAGTGCCATGTGTGTAATAACTGGATTGATGTGAAAGCAATGCAATTTCTGATAAAAATTATCTCCAACAAATGTAAATTTCAAATACAAATGACGAGAATTAAATGACTCATATTATGTTTGTTTAACAAAGAAACGTTTGTTAACTTTAAATTATACATTTATGAATTGTTTAGTTTGAAGAATTAAATATAAATAAGAATGAACATATTTGATATAAAAAAAAACTGGTAAAGAAATAAGATGGAAGAGAAACAGGCGATGAAAGAAATCGGATAACTTTATCGTGACGACCATTTAAATTTGACATAGCTTTTCATTTAGGTTACAGAGAAAAAATTATAAGGTGTTGTTTGTGTATTCATCTTATTTGCATTTTCTGTTTTAATTTTGCTTATAATATTATATGTTTATATACATGTAACTTGCTCCATATTGCCATATTATATGGAATACATTTACCTCATGGGCATATAGGCCCTATGAAATATCCATTTATTTATCCATTCAACCATCCATCCATATTATATACAGTTGTAAAACATACATATATTTTCTTTCCGTTAGTACCCTAAAGTCAAATTCTCAGAATTCATCTTTCACTCTGACATTTCGAATGTTTGTAGTCCTAAATTTGTATATGTTATTATTTCATTTCAAATTCAAAGATATACGGAGACATGAAACATATCTATGAAAAATAGTTTATTTATTTCCTGAGAATGTGGGTATCGTATTGTTGAACAATAGCAGCACTGAAATTAATGTAAATTGAAGTCTAGACAATTAACGACTTTCAAAAGATTCGTCTCAGACGAACTAGAATTTACAAAAATCATTCAATTCAGAAAAAAAATCATAAAAGACAGTAATGAGATCTGGGAGAAAAACTTTTTTTTCGTAAATTTCCGAAGGACAAAGTTCCGTTGTATATTTAATCAGGATCAGTTTTCATTTTAATTTGATCAGGTGCGTCACGTGATTTATTTTGTATCTTTTGACGTAATACAAAGTTTGATTTGAGTCCTGAAAACTGCGAAGATTCAAACGTTCAAATTTCAGTGAAATTCCTATCCTGTAGCAAACAGCGTGTCCCTCTAAATCCCAACGTATCATCGAAGCTGCGCTATTGTGATAAAAAAAATTGATTATGCGATACATTAGACAAGTTGTTTACTTTATATTCTGAATCAGACAATGTGCATCAGCCACTTCGCATTGTGTGCAGCATGGACATTCTGACATTTATCCCTATTGTGAAAAAAATAATCTGGAAAGTCGATTGCCATGATAAACTGTGTAGATCCAATCATGCAGAGATCAATAATGATTAAAGTAAAGGAGGACGTTTAAACTAATCTGTATTTACTCCTTTGTTTGAGTGAAGTCTTTATTCACAGCGATATGCATTAACAAAGGAAATCCCGTGGGCAGGTCAGTCTACTCACTTTAGCAAAACTTTCTATGCTCAATCCAGACATATTAAGGTGCAGGACATAGGAAATATAGTAAGGAACTACATGTACATATAACTAGTCTGTGTTAAAGGTATACTCATTTGTTACTCCTGCATTACTGCGAATTATTTCAACATAAATAAATACCAGTTATGAAACCATGCTGTAATCGGATATCGATCTCATTAGTCAGATATCGATTTCAAAAAGTCGGATATCGACCGCGTTCATCGGCCTCTCTGTAGGGAAGATATGAACAGGAGCTTCATGAAATCAAATGAAGCTCGTGCAAATGTCTTCACTACTATGAAAGACCTCGTTCTCAATTTATGACTTATATGTTAAAGGGTCTTTAAATGTTGTTTTAATTTTCATTGTCCTATATTGGTATTTCCTGTCCGCTGTGCACTTGTATTGTGAACTGTACATGTGCACCATGTCCTGTCATCGTGAAGTGTGGTATGTCACTTTATTATGTTTGTACAGTGTGCATGATTTGGTAATTGCGGAGTGAATGAGATTTAAATCCTCTCTTTCCTAAATTTATATACCTTGGACTCTCTTTCTTAAAACTAGATGGTATGCATATCATATTTTAAGGCAGCGGCTACCGGTACTGAAAATAAGTCGGAATTTTGATATTGATAAGTTTTAAGGTATTGATTGAATGATGCTCTGGTTTTATTGGTATTAAGATAAGTGTTAATATATACTATACCACATATTACTAGCTCTGCTATACATCTGTCTGCAAGTAGTAGTGTTTGATAGTTATATATTTATTATTATTCTCGAATTATATCCTATGGCTTAAACACTGTGGAAAGTTTGTTGTTGTTGTTTTTGTTTTGTTTTTTGGGGGGGGGGGGCCACCTCTTGGTGCGTGAAATCGCTTTGTGACACGGCAGAATCTATTCAAATGCAGTTATACCGATGAAGTGTTTTCATCTTAGAATTTGGTCAATGGCTATAGGGTTGAATTGGCAGGGGCTTTGTGTCAGGATGCTACCGAACTTCTGTCTCGGGTTTTCATATATACACTGCATTATTGAGAAGGACAGAAGTAATATAGGCTGTACACAGTCCGCAGTTGTGACAATCCTGGGGGCCAGGTCTTTGTCATTTGAAGCCTAGCTTATTTGACAGGGCTTGCCATCTGTCTGGACTTGAAAGCCTGGCTATCTCGGACCAGACAGACAGTTGCTGCAATTTAATCATGAGAGTTGCGATTCAGCTTAGTATTGTGACGCTAGGGTTTGGATTTGGAGTAATTGTAATTAAAAGGGGTTGGATTCTGCTAGGTGTGCAACTGGAGGACATTTTTAGTGACATTATATCTAGTAAATTCGAACGTTAATCCAGCTGGATTTTTTTATTTATTTGGCTTAAGATCAGCGTTTGTAACAATCATTCTCAGTCTGCTGTGTTTATATTACCGTCTCAAGTTTTCGTTAGCTAGGTTAATTATAGCTGTATAGTTAACGTTTCTTTTAAACTTTCTGCTCGAACGTAATACGCTACAATAGTATATTCTGTATATGCTGGTACAGTAAGTTTTTTTTAAGGTTAAGTCCCTGTAAGTAATCTTTGGCCGAGTCCATGTAATATGTACTTCTTGTTGTTTTAATCTGTTTTCAGGCCCTTCATTCATATTCTCTATATTCAATCTCTTGAATAAATTGTATAAACGGACAAAGAAAACCCATTACATTTTTTTTTCTTTTCCTAAGTTAACACATTCGTAAAGGAAATGACGAAAGAGAGTCTCATGTTATATTAATCTGTCTGTCACCTGCTGGATATCTTTCGAACTATGACGTCATACGTGGAAACCAAAAAAACTGTTCGCGTTGTTTAAAATTCTACGTTTATCTAAATAAAACCAGTTTTTATAAAACAGATTCATTAGTCCTGCTCTTCTACGCTTCGTTATGATGAGTACAATGTTTTTGAAGTATCTGGGTATATAGGTTTATTATAGATTAAACACTATTTATTTTACATCAATTACGAAACAGATTATTACAACTCATATAAATTTCTCTCGGTGACTCTGGTGGCGGCGGTTTTGTTCATTTTTATGGAAGAACGAAACCCAACATGTCTGGACGGCCAACCACGGTAACCTCACATATATTTTCAACTGAAAGATGAAAAGATACAATTTAAGATGCAACATTTTACTATTGTACTACATGTAGCATTTTAAGCATAACTGGTGCAAATATCAACATAACAAAACTTAAGCCTCTCGATCAAGTAAGCATATATAGTGCTCTGAATCGTTGAATATTGTCCCGTCCGTTCGTCTTACATGATTAGATTATTCATACGCTAGCATCTTCATAATCTAGCTAATCTTAATCAAACTTTGTAACATATGTATGCCGTTCCAATACACTGAATACACCTAGAAAGTTCACACCGACTGAATATTTCAAATGCACTCAGAACGCAGGCCGAATTTAATTTCTTCCGACGATATTCCGGCTCATGCAGTCATTCAGTCCATCGTGTGAAGCCTGTTATAGTTCAACTGACATTATTGCAGCTATTCTGTTATTTTTATCATTTTTTTCTAATTAAGTTGGCTTGTAAACGAATTTCTAATTTTATAAATGAAAATTGTTTAATGTTTTAGAAGAATGTTGACAAATATTAAAGCATGCGTTTCAAAAATAATGAACGTTCTACATTTCACAAGTAATTACAGAGTTAAGCATGACGAACTCAGCTCATTTTTTTTTCTTAACTTTCCTTGTTCTAGGGTAAATAATTGTGCGAGCATATTTTTGTTGAAAAAGTTTTACTTTTCTTTTTTAATCTGACACACATGGAAAAATGTTATTATATCATTATATCATTTAATATATGAGAGTCTTAATAATGCCTTTAATTAATGACATTCGGAAAAACTGCCAGTATTAAGACAAAATGGTAGCTTTTGCCAGATTTATATGTGTAGTGCAAAAACAGTTGTTTTTTATGCATCTTATCATCAAATATATCTCAAAATGTTCTCGAATCGAGGGCTTTAAACACAATATCTCCCTATATTATTTGATATTGATATCAATCCTTTCGGTATACGAGATCTTTTTTATGTTCTAGTGCATTCATTTTTTTGATTTATAAAATATTATAGTATTAAGTTCCCTATATGATATTGCCATTCACAGTCCTTTTCCGTGCTCTCAAAATTAAAAAAAAAATACAGAGATAGACAAATAACTTAACAAGTAAATAAACAACTACATGTACATAAACCGTTGTGTATCAACACTACACGTACACCCATGTTCCCCGAATGCTCATGATAACATGGCGCCAGCTATTCTTCTTCTAATTGGAATATTTAGCTTCACACGTAAGGTGTCTGGTCTGTACAAGTAACATCAAATAGATCAGTTTTGGTTAATCATTAATTGTCATCTATTAGCAGCAACTAACTGTGCGATTAAGATTATTATTCACGTTATTGTTGTTTTGTACTAGTCATAGGAATTATAACACAAATGGTAATGATGACATAAGAACACCCACACGCTCTCTCTTTATCTCCTTTATCTGTTTTAAGATGGGCATCAATAGATATATTTGCCACGATGTTTAAGATCTATCTTTGTCTAGTTCCTGGTGGCCAAGTGGTTAGAGCGTCCGCCTCGTATCCAGGAGGTCGTTGATTCGATCCAAGGCCATGATATACTGAGGTTTATAGAATAGTATTGGTATAGCTCATATGTGATTGGGGCTCAGTAAGTAAGGGGATGTCAGGATTGATTGGACCAATTTCATGATAATTTGACTAGGTGTGGCATCTTATCAAATGACTACACTGCGATAAGGCATCTGCCTCGTGTAGACAAAAATCCTCCAAACGACTAAAATACTGTCACAGCGCGAACACACGAACATATTTATGTTTTGTTTTCCAGAACTGAGAAGCTTTAAGTATAAATGACGATGATAATGATAAGGTCGACTGGGGCTGTTTGTCGATATGAAAGCCATCCTGGGAGAACCGCGGGTGTTTGGAAGCATCAAAGGCCTGAAAATAGCTTCGAACAAACTAATATTACAGTGCAATACATTATAGTTATCTTATATGACCAGCTGGTGTTCACTTGCTTTAAAGTTGTCAATTTAAAAAATAAATCACTATAAGGTGACGTCTATCTTATATGCTGATAGGGAGATACCACTGGGTACATACGATTGATTTTGATTTATATCGTCGGAGGTCCTAACTGCGCCCCTGTCCTAACTCCGTCACCTTCCATTTTTTCATCGTAGTCTCGCTAGATTTTATCACACGCGTAAGCGACTGTGAGAATTTTTTTTACAATGTTTCTGTAAATAAACTCAGATGTTTTTTGTACGAAATTTTGATTCAAACTGATAAATATTGCAAATTTTATCTCGCACCACTCTTTTTATGTGTTTTTTCTTAATACAAAATTATTTCCACGCAGAATGGCCCTTTTACATTTAAATTTTTAAAATAAAAGTATCTCAGAAATTCCATCTGCTGTGTTTTCACATTTATAAACGGAAATCATATGTGTACAATTCGCAACTGCTATGACGTCACCTAGGGGGCATAATATTTGACTCGTAATGTATTAATTAATTAATGTGATAGCACAATATTTGACTCGTAATGTATTAATTAATTAATGTGATAGCACAATATTTGACTCGTAATGTATTAAATGTTACTTTCGAGTGAATAATTATGTATAAAAGATTTTTTTTGTGGGGTATCAATGTGAATTTGATAGAATAAATTGGTACGTTAACAGTTTTTATTCTATGTATTTTATTTGTGTTGCATTTCCTAATTAAATCTTAGAGGGGCGCAGCTTGGGCGCTCGAGGATATGTTATTTAATACTGTGCTACTCTGGGAAGAAACGAATAAAGCATACGAAGGTTAAAATTGATTATATCTCAAAGTCATAGTTCAGTATCCATATACATGTATTTCAAATTTGAACGTCTAGACATTATGTATATTGTATTTAGAACCTTTGTTTGTTAGGTTGTTTACTACGTTAGGTTTAACTCAGACGAAAGCATTTCAGTCATTTAGAGAGTATACCTACTTAAGTCAGATATAGTTCTGCCACGCTGTAGCATCACGTCGTAGAAATTTGGCACGATGCCACACCCAGTCACACTATCCTGACACCGGGCTAATCAGCCCTGGATCTATTTTAGAAACATTGTATTATACACATAATCCAAAGGTGAAATTCGCGGACAGATTTAATGAAGAGAGTATTTACTATAGCATCATCTTTTTTATTTCAAGATTACTTGTATTGACTCTTGGATAACCTATCGACTTTCAAAATTCCTTGGCGAGATAATACATGCGTGTACATCAAATAGATCGACACCATTAAGCGCGGGTGCTTAGAACATCGTTAGATTGTTGCGTGATCTATTGAAGAATACGACATAACATCATAGAAATAAATAGTACGGATTAGCATGCGTTAAGCGTGTAAGAACAATGCCAGGATAATGTGATCAGGTTTGGTTTTATGTCACTTATCATGCAGATAAACTCAAAATTACTGAAATAATTTTGATGGACGTATATCCCAAGGATATCCCTTAGATAAAGACAATCTTTACTACCAACACCAAGGAATTAGACAAAAAAAAGAAAATTTCTTTGATGCCAATCTGTAAAAAAAATCCCAGTTCCCTTCAGCTTAACATTGTCAAGAAAAATATTCGCAATATTTCCTCAGAACAAAGCCTCTAATGATGTTAAATTAACCTCCGAATTTCACACAACGAAATATCTAATGAACATCGAATATTTACAGCATGGGTTCCAGGGAACCATTTTGCGTGCATACATGTACATCTCATCACAATCGCATAAATGTGCTTCTCATTTTCTAGAAATATCGCCTGTCTAATTCTTCACCCGGTTTATTACTGATTTTTAAAACGCTCAGTAAAATGGAGATTTCAACATCTTTTTACTATGTTTTAGCAATGAAATATAATGAACTATATTTGGAGCAGATTATTTTGCAATTTCAGCAAACTTTTATTGCCATTATGTCGAATAATTTCGAAGAAACAGAGTTTTAATTTAAAAAAAAAAATCCGTTTTAAAGATATGCCGTTTGGTGAAATAAGCACCTTTTCTCATCCCATTAGCTAAATATGTAATACAAGTTTTCTATTTATTCTCTTTATCTATGAAATTCGATAATCAACTAAATATGAGTGAAAACAGAAATTTGGAAGATTTATTTTTAGATTACAAATATCTTTTTTTTAAAATATTTTTTAATTAAACTCACCCCATTTTTTAAAAAAAATAAATCGAAGTTGATTCTTTAGGATTATATATTTGATATATCAAAACAACATACATGTAAGTGTCACTTGTTGTTCGTTTCGTAAAATGACAACTGTATGAGAAGAAAGCAAATTTAAAAAGAATTTTGTTTCTTAGTGAGTATTCCGAAATTTAGACCCTTTCCGGTCATTAGGTACTCTTATCCTTACATATTACCATTCGGAGATGGTGCTGCAGAAGCCTTAAGGTTGTTTTTTCAGGCTATGATGAAAGCTAGGATGCATTATTGGACAATTCTGCTACATTATCAACGAAATTTTCAACGTATTTGAAAGAAAAGCAACGAACTTTTTAAATGAACTATTTCGTTACAATACATTATACTAGAAGAAGTTCCGCAAAATCGCGGGGATGTTTTTTAACTGTTCGGATTCGTCTGAATAAAAATGAATCATATCATGTCCCAGTGTCCAACCATAGGATAGAGACCATGGATTTCACATAAATAAACCTTGGTTGTGAAGCCGGAGATTTTTGGTTCGATCCCCCCTGGGGTCGGGCACGATGAATGACTTACAATTTCTGTCTGATGATCATTCGTCTTCCACCGCTGTTCTAAGTTAACTACAGAGATGCATGCTAAAGTATCAGTACTGTCAGAATCTCAGGAAACAGTTGTTGATGAACTAGTCATCTGTTAGCCTTTGGCGGCATAAAATGGCGTTAAATAATTCAAATAAAATCAAATAAACCAAGTTGAGCAAACACACAGAAAAATCATTAAATTAAAAAAAAAAACTTCATGCTGTCACACGTTTGAAGGTGTGTGCTTTTAATTTCAAAGGGGAAGAATAATAGTTGCAGCATTAGAATGCAGAAGACTAATCGATGTAATCGTTCAATTGCTGCGAACAATGATAGTTTAATTGCGACCTGTATAGCAGAATCAATCAAATTCTACAGGAATTACAAACGAATAATTGGAAGAAAAAAAAAGGAAACATCACATATCTAATACTTATGATATAGTGCTAACAAACTGCACAGGTTAAACTTTGTTGTCCTTTATTGGCGTGGCAATATTAACATTGATTGGGTTCGAATGACAACAAAAGCCCCACTTAATACTGCACACAGCAATGGAGTTGTTTTAGCCTATGGTCATACATGTATACCATGCTTTTCACGTGTACCTTATATTCAACTTGTATGAATACATGAACATCGTGGTTTATACACACGCCAGACCACCGAGCGTTCGTGTAAACGCCCCACGACATAAATTCGAAAGATGTATTGGATGACTCCTAAAAATAAACAATAGGACCTGTGAAGTTCAAATGGGAACACAAAACCGATTTTGTTGCCTTCTACCTCTCTTGTAGCGTGTCTTCGAGGCTAGTCGAGGTTCCTTCTGAAGAGAAGAGGTATTTTTGAACAATACGAAGAACCCACTATACGGTGGTTTCCCAAGAATATTTATATATATATATATATATATATATATATATATATATATTTTTTTTTTTTTTTTTTTTATAGATTTATCCATCCATAAATTCTAGCAAACTATTTAGTTTTATTTATTTTAAAAACAAAAACCACAATTATTGAATGGTTACTGAATAACTGTGATACTCTGTATACATAGTGTTGCTTTTTAACGGCGAGAAATTCGACACAAACATCAGCTCATTCTTTTAGTAATATAAGAATTTATTACGAGTTTAATGTATCTTTATTTGTTTTGATTACCATGATTTTTTGCGCGTACCATTTCATCGCACAGGATATTGTAAACTGTCAAAACTATGTGGTTGTAATAGATTTTTTTTTAAATAATGAGAGATTGAGCTTTTTACTGAGATGTGTTCCATACGATTAAAACAACCTCTTGCAACACATGAAGACGACTGTGTTAGAGGATTATAAGAGGATTTTATTTCTTTCATAGAGGTATTGTTCAGTATAATTTTGATTTCTCACTAGCTAAACCAATACTACATCAAGTCCGTTCATCTGCATCTTATGTCGAAATGAATTCCTAACTTTTATCAGTGTCCCCTTGTATTAGTAGAGGATTGTTTCAAAGGTGTTTTAAAAGTTCCATAATCAATTCCACAGTGCAGCTCCATTATCAGACATTGGACATCCATACATGCTCTCAATTTCATTTCATGATTATTAGGATTTCGCCTCTGCAGGGCGAAAACCTATTGTTCTTTTTCTGTTGATTTTTTTTTTTTTTTTTTTTTTTTTTTTTATAGGTTTTCGCCCTGCAGAGTTCTTCGTCTGTTGATTTTTTTTTGTTATTTTTCAATTCCATCCATTTTTGTAGCCAGCCTAGCGGCCAGATGAGATGCTTATAACTCAAAAAATTGAAGCCTGATTGAAATGCGGTTTGTTGCATTATGTTCATTGTTGATAGCCTAATAAAATATGATAGTTTCAAGGTATGAGGGACTGAACATTTTTGAGTTAGTAATGGATGATTGAGAGATCGAACCTCGCAAAAATGTGCAAATAAGTGTAGGTCTATAAGAAACCTGCCCATTTTTGTTAAAGATCAAATAGAAGAATTCTGTTTTCTGCATACGATTTGAAAGACATATACGCACAAAATATATGGTGTAGCGAATTTAAGAAATACATGGTTTGTCCTCTAGAAACGGTCAAACTCCACTAAAATATATTGGAAAAAAAATAAAATTTATTTAAAAAACATATTTTTGTCGTTCCTGACTTTATTTTTGGTTCATTGTTCTTGATATATTCACCCCTTATGTATTGTTATGTTTCAAATTACCTCACAATTAAATAGTTAAAAAATAAATGAAAAGGTCAAGGTCATATTACGATTATTGTGTTACAGTATTTATTCGGCCCCAAATAGCTCCAAAACTAAAAAATATTTATTGAGAGTTTATGAACAAACGTTTTAGTTATTCAATAGCTCTTTCCAGTGATGTTTAGTTTTTGAAGACTGGACTTGATTTGGTCATTTTACGGCAGTCCAAATTTGGATCCTTTTTGGGAATAACTGTAAATCAGTTTTTTATGCTTCAAATTGTGATATATAAGAAAAAGAATGTTTGACAAGTGCGACTTGTATACTTGATTGAACTATTTGCTGTATTGCTAGGTACCTTATAGTAAAATTTTAATAAATTTTGTTTCTCATTTTGCCGCTAGGGGGAGCTTTGCTTGAAATCACTCTTTATAACTAAAAATGTTGAAATCTGATTTTTGTGCCATTTTTTTGCATTCTGTTCCTTGGTGACTTTATTTTGAAATGACACTCAAAACTCATGTCATATTTCATTAGTTCGTAATAATGTCGCGTGTCATGTTTCATTGTCGTGTGTCATTCTATACTGTTGTGTGTAGTTTGCAATTGGTGTTTATCGATTACAAATGTCGTTTGTCGCCATCATAAAGCAACTCACACAGCTAACATGGCACTAACCGAATTCGGGTAAAAAAGTTTTCAAGTTCGCGACTACATAACTTACAGTTAATACTCAAAAATATTCTACTGGGTAAAAAGTCTGTTTAAACATTGCGACAAAAATGTTTGAAAGATCACTGTAAACACTATTCGACAAGCCAGTGAACGAAGAAATATGGTTTTCGAATTATGCGACTCGTGAACTGAATGGAATTGCTTTTGCGAAAACCGATGATATCGCGATAGCGATTCTAGTTTTGATATTGATCTTCTTTTAATCCACAGTGAATTATTTTTTTATAAAAATATGATAAATTGATTTTAAATAAGATATTAAGCTCTAGACGTATAAAACCGAAATGCAGTAAAATTACCATTAGAAAATTAATTGACAAATCTACCAATGAAATTTATCTTAGATTTTAATAACTGTATATATTATATACCACTATGTTGTTTGAATATGTAAATATAAAAATGTTGCAAAATCCTTATGGACAACTTTTAATTCCGAATTAGGTCAAATTGTAAATTGGCACTGTTCCCTTTGACATTTTGTTTGGACAACATGCATTTTTCCAGGTTTCCTTTTGAAAGAAAATCAATTACATTCCCAATTTAAAATGCTTTCTCTTCGGGAAGAATAGCCAAATTTGACAATTCATTCAATGTATGATTACTTGTTCCCTCTCTAGAAGTTTTACCAATTTGGAAATTAAGAGGAGATATTGTAAATAAAACTCTTTTTTAAGCATACAGGTACATGTACTACGGACGCGTATTAGTGCCTCTTTGACACTTATTATTTTTTATTTTTGACACTTAAATCTGTAAATTTACAGATTAATCTGTAAAATTTACAGTTTATTATTTTTGACACTTAAATCTGTAAATTTTACAGATTAATCTGTAAATTTAACAGATTTAAGTTTTATTATAGGCTTATGCTATATTTAAATGTTATAGGTATATGCTGTAGGTATAAATTGCAGGTATATGTTATAGATATATATTTTAGGTATATGTTGTAGGTATATATTGTAGGTAAATGTTAAAGATATATGTGGGTATATATTGTAGGTATATGTTGTAAGTATATATTGAGGTTATATGTAATATGTATATGTTGTAGTTATATATTATAGGTATATGTTATAGGTATATGTGGGTATATATTACAATATGCACATCGTCACCCTTATTCTTCCTATTTCTATTGCCTACAGCTCATAAGAAGTATATCAATATGTGTCTCTAAATGAAAAGGAAGCAAATCTAAAACAACTAACTTGAATTATTTAAGTAAGATATTTTTTCATTTCATTTTCATACATACAAATGTACTTTATAAAGGTAAATTGTTGATAAATTGTTCCAAGGATATATAGGAATCAAGTCCACAATCGTCTCTTACAAAGAATATTTGTCAATATCCAATCAATCGTACCCACTGGACCATAGGGACAGCTAATTCGTAGCGACGAAATAACAACTAAACATGTGTTACCTGGCGCTGGAAATACCAGCCAGTAGTTCAAATATCTCCGAATGATTTGCGTATTATTCACTTGCGCATTTAGATTTTTATGACAGTTTATTTAACACGTTATCTCTAGAATCAATTATCAACAGTTTCGTCTCCCATATGAAATCGTATTAAGGTAAACATAAAACATATCACCATTTAGTTATAAGTGTAAAAACAAAATTAGGAACATTATCGCCGTGAAGTTAAAAGGAGGGAAATCTAAATATAGCCCCGATCTGCTGCTCGATGCAGAAATGCGTGCTACCATAGAACAGCGTTGCAAGCAACTCCGTCAAAAATGAGTCCTGAAAAAATATATCAAGGGAAGAGAAGAACGTTATGCATAATAGGAAAAAAGAATGCTTTTCATGTAAATGCAAATATCTGCAAAGCACATCGCCGAATCACAATTTGTTAATTTATTACGTCATCAGTTTAGCATTCGTGATTTGTTAACGGAGACATGCGGAAGGTCTTTGGAAACGTCAGAAAGATGACGAAGATATGCGGAATTTGCAAATTAGGTATTTTTGTAAACAATCGGATTGTCTTTAGTAAATTATCATTTCTTGTTTATGCATTTGTAGTAATGTTTTCGTGAACGAGTATGTGCAGATCACATCACTTTACAAGTCTGAAGCACATATTTTGCTTTTCTGACCGAATAATATACACTGCTCTAGGAAGAATAATGGGCATTTAAGCATTTTTTTTTGTAATAGATAGAGTAAGGAACAGAGATCAAGTTTAAATGTTATTTATTTGACTTTTTATGTAAATGTATTATGTGCTTAACAATTCAAATCAACACACAGCACAAGTGAGACAAAAAAGTATTACAACACGTTTATGTCTTTAAAACAACCTTTCACTTACAGTGACAGTACTTTTGTGGTGGAAGAAATGAAAATTGTCAGTGAATGATAATTTTGAAAAAGAATAAATGAAAATATCACCATATATTGATGGTATTTCAACTCATGTCATCTCGGAATTTGGAAGTTATCTGGTTGAGTTTGTGTTTATATTTCTGTCAAATGTTTATTTGCAGTAGAGATGTGAGCATGTTATTATAAGTTATTCATCTAATGTACAGTGTTACTTCTTTTCAGATTGCAAATAGCAGACAAGGGTCTATATTCTCATTTCAAAGTCAGACGTTGATTTTGTGATATTATCATGATTGTTATATTAGAATATCAACAAATAACTCAAAATATATTTTGGCAATATTCAGTATGTGTGTGCGTGCATACAAAGGTCAATGTATTTAAAATTTCCAAGACTTAAATATACTTAAAAGTAATCTGGCATCACCCATCTACGCTTTAATGATTATTTTTGTAAGTGAAATCTACACAATACACTGATCCAAAGGTTTAGTTTAATCTGATCAAATCCATAGACATCATATATTACATCTTGTACTAATTCCGATCACGGTTCCTTTACTGCATCAGTCTTTTGTGCCTGCTCTTGGGAAGGTGCATAAGTTTAAAGCCATATATGAAAATATAATTCAGGGCATGAATACAAAAAATGAGGTTGAAAAAAAACACGAGGGCGTGTGTTTAGATTGAGATTTAGACATTAATATGGAAAATGACCCTAAATATCAGTAAAAATTTACTTAATACCGACTTTAAACTCACAAATGATATCTCACTATCAATCGAGACTGTCTGAGCGACCATCTGCATTAAATGACTCTTTGTCTTGTTCGACTTAAATTTAAGTTCGCCCAACCTATTTTTGCTAAGTCGTACATGAGATAAATGACCTTAATTTAGGAGTGTATATGGGAAACATCAACGTGTAACGGTGTAAGAAATGGCGCGTACTTATCAACACGAACAAATCAAAATGTATTCACTTCAGGCTAAATCGTTCTGCGCGTAGTGAGTTATAATTCAAAGTTGGTGAAAATATATTAGATACTTTCGAACATTATAAACACCTGGGAGTAGCTTTTGACGGAAAAAATATACAAAACATGTTGACATTTGGCGCTTTGATAAATAAAATGCATAATATAAAAGATATTGGTTTTAGCACTTATGAGAAACCTTTTAACAGTTGTATTTCTCCTATTCTTGAGTACGGTGCCTCATCCTGGGGATTTGAATTTTCTAAGGCCTTAGACAATGAATGTCATCGTGCTTTAAGGTACTGTTTTTTGAAGTCCATAGATATGCACCAACCTTAACATTATACGGAGACTCTGGGTGGGTCCCCAGTGTGTATAAACGTAAATTATACATTCTACGATTTTAAACAGACTGTTGTTGATGGATGATAACATATTACAAAAAGTGTTCTTGTATGATTATGATAAATGTCTTAAAAAAGTCTAGTTATGTAAAGCAAATTCTGTGTGATTTAAATATTGAACATATGTTTCATTTAAAATTGCCGATTGATTTATCATATGCAAGTGACCTTATAAGAGACTCTTTCGGGGAGAAATGGCTGAGTGAAGTTCAGAATGTAAGTAAACTACGCACGTATAGACATTTAAAGACTCTTTCAAAGGGGAAGACTGCTTGTCACTTAATTTTTGAGAAAATATGAACGGTCATTACTGTGCCGGTTCCGTTTTGGAATTCTTCCCATTCGTATTGAAACAGAGCGTTTCGTTGGAGAAGCTCTGGACAAAAGAATATGCTTATTGTGTAACAGTAATGAAGTTGAGGATGAAACTCACTCTGTGTTTAATTGTGTTAACTATACAAACATCAGAAATAATTTATTTGGTTATATTGAAGATGTTGATTTTAATTCGACAATCTTGTCAGTTAAGATTATTAATGCACAGACTGCTAAATTTATTACCCAAGCTTATTTAATAGAAAATTATTACATACCATCACCATTACCCTTTGTATTATAACGAACACGCGTAGTTTCATAATTGTATTCCCATTGTACTATCATGAACACTTATATCTACATAAATGTGAACACCATTGTATTATCATGAACACTTATATCTACATAAATGTGAACACCATTGTATTATCATGAACACTTATATCTACATAAATGTGAACACCATTGTACTATCATGAACACTTATATCTACATAAATGTGAACACCATTGTACTATCATGAACACTTATATCTACATAAATGTGAACAACATTGTATTATCATGAACACTCATTATGATTTGAATGAGTTTAAGATGATTTTATTTAATTTATTTGTATAAATTGGCGTGTTCTGTGTTTAACTAGTTTTACTTATTTCAAGGTGACGTATATGGTCTGAATTAAACGATTCCCTGTCTTATGTGACAAGCGACCCAAATAACCTGTTCCAAAAGGGGTGTT
Organism: Solen grandis; assembly: GCA_021229015.1. NCBI lineage: Eukaryota > Metazoa > Mollusca > Bivalvia > Adapedonta > Solenidae > Solen > Solen grandis. The sequence continues at coordinate 41,379,211 of CM037793.1, forward strand.
TTGGTCGGTATTTAACGACTTTCACACCTTTTAAGTTATCCGTAAATCGGCCCTTCATCATAAACATAGTTGAGAACATCTCTAAACTAAAGGAAACAACTATGACAACCGCCATTTGTTTTTCTCGCGAGATTTTAACAGCTGATAAAACAAGACACGAAGAATGGAATAGTTGTTCTGACATTAGAAAATAAAATGAATAAGTGCCGTTTAAAAGCTAAATCAAGGCACTCCGTCTATAAAATTGCATCGGAGATAGGGTTGGAAAACGCAAATACAGTCCATGCGAAAACGTAATTCGGATTTCATGACAGACTACGAAAATAATGTTCCAGCAGATCAAAAAGGCGCCGGTATCTCACTGGTAATGAAAATATTAACGAACTGACTCTATAATGGGTAAAAAATGATGTGTCTAGACGAAAAAAATGTTACTGATCCCCTTATTCAAGCGAAGACACTTGATTTAGAACTGAGTCGATGTAAAGAAAAACAAACAAAATGTCAGACTCTTTTGAACGAACCCAGAGATGTGCAATAACTTTCTTTTATTGAAAAGATGGAAATGCAAAAAGACTTTATAATAGTTTAAACAAATGTAATACATTTACATGTATATTAATCTATAATAGATTGTGTAACTTACATTACATAAATATCTCTTTTTTTAGAGACTATTTTTAAAGACATATGTCATATGTGACCTCTTTGTTGAAAGGCCCAATGGAGGTCACATATTCACATATTACAGTCTAGATTTCATATGTATTTGCAATTTCTTGTTGTATCTCACTGCTATTGCTCATAAATAAAAACATTCAACGACTATACCAGATATATCTTTCTCTCTCTCTCTCTCTCTCTTTCTCTCTCTCTGTTTAAGTATTGAGACACATTTGTATTTGCATATTCCCATGTTATTCACATAGTGTACTGATATTTATTTTGTGTATTTAACTAAATAAGGTTTCATTACTATGACATTATATGGGGATAATTCGTAATTATATCACATGTTTTTGCAATGTAGATATTAATGTAATGCAGCATATAAACAATATCGCCCTTTCTTTTTATCGCCCCTCACTGGATACACTTTCTGCCATTTCGAATTTTGTAATCGTGTAATTTTTATAACGGCGCAAATGGTAGTAGCAAAAATTGACAAGAATGAGTTGTGTATTGCTTATCATGACATCAAATCAGGAAAATATATTTCATAAATAAAGAAACTGGCCGCCGATTTTTCTTTCTTTTTCAATGTCGACGTTGACGGCTAGGCTATCGTTTAAGAAGAATGTAGGACTTTGATGCAGTGGTATTCCTACAGTTAGTTGGTCAGACAGGGTACTAAATGCTGATATAGTGAGAATGCAATGGGCATGTTCTGGAACATACTGTGCTGTCGCGGTCTACAAGCCTACAAAGGGGTGTTTCAGAATTAAATGGACTTATGTAATAACATAAGACAAATGTTGATATATAGATATTAAAGAGATATGTGGAACATGATATAATATGCATCTTTAAATGAAGATTCAAAATTCAAATAACTGCATTATACAGAAAGAATGTCAAATGACGCGCATGGCGTTCAATCAAAAGTAGGTTATATCCTGAGTAAGTTAGAACTTAAAGTGAAATCTTCATTGTTAAGAAGGGACTCGCTCGTTCCGCCCCTTCTTAGTTAATCATTAAGATTTCACAAAGTATGTTCCATTACTTTGAAACTGTATGTTAATTTCATTTTAATATTGTTGTGGGCTAAATGTAGAACGAGAATCTCAATTAGAGGCTATTTTGGTGTAATCACATTCGGATTAAGCTTAAATAAGTACATGCTGTTAATGTAGCATATAGCATCATTTGATATTGTAAATCAATTTATTTAATCGAACTTGAGTGAGTGAAATGCACGAGTTAAATACTGATAGAGAATAACTTTCAAGTCTAGAGGAATGCGTCTGCAGACCTTAGTATCAGAACTGTGTGTAACATCTCACCTTGATTTATTCTCACATATTTCACGCGATGCCTAGAATTTTCAGTATTTATATTCGTTTGAACGAGTGTTATTCACTAAGAAACCCATTAAAGTAATGCTATTCTGCAATAAATTGTGTTCCGTTACAATTTCCATTATGTCCGAACTTTGCGAGAAGTGTTCATCAATACCGTCGTCTAGACACCAATTTCAACGTTTCTTAGTCATTATACTACTCTTTATGTGTCCAAGTCCAAAGCAAACATGGCCTTACTTTAGCGTCGATTGTAACCCCAAATCAATACAAATATAAATGATTGATGACTATTTTCTGTAAATACATTTAAATGACCAATAGTGTGCCGAAATAGTATTTAAGACGATGAAATGTCTCAAATGACATACATGTAATCAAATTGCCTGTATGGTTTTTAATGTAATGATGTCCCACTTATTTTGTATATTGTAGTAAATCTAATAATTTGAATATTTTCAAGTGATACCTATGTTTTAAACCCCTTTTTGACTTGCTTCAAGTAAGTATTTTGTGTTGTAATCTGCATGGAAATATTATGTTTAGAAATTAACATATCAAACATTTGAAGTTTAAATATTTACAAAACTTGTGATAAAGACTTGATATTTTAGTGATGTAATTATATATGCTATTTTAATCTTAAACAATATTAACCACTAGTATTTCAAACCCTGATATCTGAATTTTTATATACGTTGTTATAAGACTTAATTTTAGTAATGTAGATCATGAATATTAACACCAATATTAAATAATGATAACTACCAACTATCTACTACTATAAGTTTTATAAATTAACGTCAAATGTGTCCATTTTAAAATGTTTTTTTTACGCTTTATGTGTAAATGTTGATGTATTTATAGATTGTAGGTAAATAGCTATTCATAGCTAATGTTTCTCTGTTATGTAAATAAGTCTCCGACAATAAATAAAATTTGAATTGAACTGAATTCAACACGGCCGTAACAAGAATGGATACGCACAAAATATTGTGTTGATGGACAACTTACGATAAGTTCATCAACTTCCCAAGCAATGCATTGCTAAATCCTTGCAAGACTATTAACTTAGTTATTGCTAGTTGCTTCGGTGATACTAGCGTGTTTATTTATAGGATATTTCAACCGAATAATATACAGAAAAAAAAGGATTGTTCATATATCTCCGAATTAATTGCTAATGGCACTTTTGCGCATTTATTTTATATACGAGTCATCCAGAAATGAATGAGAGTTGCTTAATTACGTAAAAACTACAAGTGTTACTCACAACATCTCTTCATAGTTCCTCAATATAATCTCTCGCGGATGCTATGGACGACTCCCATCTTTTGGCAGATCCCAGACTCCCGTTGCTAGGTAACCTTTGTTGATTGTCCCTAACGATCGCGTTCACGGCGACATATAGTTCATACAAATCGTCATATTGGACTCCTCGAAGTGGTTCTTTAAGTTTTGGAAACAAGTCGTAGTCGGGGGAGACTTAAGTCTGGCGAATATGGCGGGTGATTAAGAACTTCCCAGTGGTACCGTTCGAACACGTCCCTAACAACGCCGGACTTATTTGCGGCGTATCGCTGGTCGAAGAATTTTAGTCAAATACCACTCATTGTACTCTTTATTTTCCGTACTTCCATGTGGAACTCTGTGTGTTGTCAAAACGCCGTAAATATCGTAAGCGAATATCATTAACATCTTTGGATAGTTCATATGCGGCGATATTTCACAGGTCTTGGCGAGTTTGGTGTATGCCATTCAGAGCTTTGGCGTTTCAATTTTGGCTCAAATGACCGGAATCATGTTTCGTCGATAGCAACCACCCTATTCAACATCATTTTACCTTCCTCTGAATATCTATTCAACAATTCAGTGCAAATTTGAACACGTTTGTTTTTTTCAGTTTTTGAGAGTGCGTGCGGCACCCACCGCCCGGCGATTATTCTCATGCCTAAATTATGCGTCAGAATAAAATGAACGGAACTCTTACGTATCCCCGATTCATACGCAATTTCCTTGCATGTAAATCGTCTATCAGAGTTGAGCAATAATTTCGGTATTATCGGCGTCTGTAACTGTCAACGGCCTACCGGAAGAGGCTTCTTGTATCACCCATCTACAAATACTGCTAAAACCAACTGCAAATGTCGGGTCAACCTCCTGGTTTTTAGTCGCTTTCTTTCCGCGCCTACTCTCTATCTTGATATACGCATAAATTTCTTCTTGCGTCAGCCCGAGCGAATCGTCCGCCATTGCGTTGTTTGATATGACGTCATCAAAAATGACGTAACGTCACGATGCTTATTAACACGTGCGCTTACGCGCAAAGAGTTAATTTAGTTACGTGCTTAGTTTTGTGGCTTTATGTTGTTTCAATCAAAAGTTACAAACTAACTCTCATTCATTTTCGGATGACTCTCGTAATATAAAAGAAGAAGAAGAAAGAAAAGAAATAAAAAGAACACATGTGTTTATCCATAAGAAAAAGGAACACTAACTCTCCCAAATATTTTGCTTAAGCTCTTCTTGGACTTAGTATCATTAACAGTAACTCTTTCAAGTATCTTTGCATGTCATGTCACTTGTTCAAACAGGGTGCATATAGAAAGAGATAACTAAAAATTGCGATCTTTCTCATAGTTATACATTTTTAGGTCAATTTGAGATGATATTCACAAAGAAGCATTTTTGTGAATGTGAATTCAGGTGTAGCTAAAATAAAATATAAGATACAAAACAAAAAGAATTAACGCTACGACCCACCTGCCTTTGGTTCACTGAGGAACTCCATGAAGCTAAACACACTAAACGTAAATTAGAGCGGAAATGGAGGAAAACCAAATTATCAATTGACTATCAAATCTATCGGAATCAATGTGCAACAGTTAACAAAAT
>CM037793.1:41384223-41434223 GCA_021229015.1 Solen grandis
CGCTGTATGGAGATGTGAGTGTAAAGCTTAAAATGGATGACAAATACAGAACAAAAATGTTTTTGAAATTGTTGATTTCCCCTCAGGGATATAATCAATATATCTAGACCCAGTCTACCACTGATATTTGGATGCGGACAAAAATACTAATGAAGCTAATACATTTATATCTCAGCCGTCTGATTACGTTTTTTATGATGGGATATTTAGCTTAAATGGCTTCCAATGTCTTACATAACCACAAAATTGTAAACTAGACTCCATGAAGCTGTTGGATGTTAACGTTCGCAGATGTCCAACTTGATAATGTATTTGGTATGATGGGTGAGTCTAGTGCAGATGTGTTAGACGTCTGAAAATCGAATCTGAGTTTGATGGAAATTATTGTTTTATCCTTTATCGCGAAATGTGTATAGGCAGATGAAGGAAAAAGGCATTCAGAAATGCCCTGGTGAAATGTGTCTTGTACATGAAGACTATAGAAAAGGACAATCTCACTTATCATTGACAATATTGCCGGATAAAATAATTAAGTATTGTACAGTAGATCTATCAAAATCATTATAACCATGTGTATATATTTTCCAAACTTGAAAATTGATACAAACGGACCGCCAAATTTGTGTGAAAGAATACCTAAAACGTTTAAAAGGCAGTAAATTTAGTAACTTATTTATTTTAGAAGTTCTGACAATACCAGAAATATTTACTGTAAAACCCTTTAATACTTTTAATATCTGTAAGTCGTCTTGATTAACTGGAACTGGGGGGAAATTAAGGGTGAACCTCAAAGAAAGTTTTACTTTTTTTCCAAAAACCTTTCATATTAATAGTTCATCCATATTAATACGATAGATCTTGAACATAAATAGTTTAGAAAAAACACTTAATGGTATGTTAAATGCAATGTATTAAAGCCGTTTGGCAGTTACATACATTTATGACTCACATGATTCCTATTGTCGCCATTAATAGAGAAAATAATATTATTTATCTTATCCTCCTTCGTTCCATATAAATGTTTGTACATATATCTGTTTTTCTTTGATCTTTTTTAATATTAGATATTTGATCAAGTTTTGAATCTAATCGGTTTAAGTTATACCTTTGATTTTAAAAATCATGAAGAGTGTGCAGTAAAAATTAAAATTCAGGAATAAGCATGCACCAAGAGATGTTTTCCGGTGTATGAAAAATAATCTTATAATAATCTTAAAATCTTTAGAATAATCTATTTCATTTCATGTGTAACTAGTACTTAGTTGTTTACTTTCGTGATAGTGGTACATTGATGATCATTTCTCTTTTCTTATTATATGAAAAGACGTTAGTATGGGGTACTTAATAATCGTATTACAAAAATCATCCGCTTAATTGATCAGTTGGATGCAATACACCATGAAAAACTGGTCAGATTAAATACAAGAATTATACAATTACAATATCAAATAATCCGAACATATTATACTATACTAACATGATATATAGCCATATGTCTATATCATAATTATTTTTATTATTATTATTTTGATCTTAGCTACAAAGTAATTACTATAAAATCGATTTGATTTAAATTGAATTTATTATTTTCTAACTTTGGGGTTTCCAGCCTAATGCTAAGTTTAATTGGTAGGAAAGACACAAACCACAAAGCGGTTATTTTCAGTTCAATCATATATGTTTTGATGCAAACCGCACATCGTCTTTATGGCAATCATACGTTATGGCGACCGATTTATGGAATCAACCGCAATTCATCAAAAATAAATGAACATCCATATCAAGAGTTCACAGAGTATAGATTAATATTTTAATATCTTGTAGATATGACGCAAATGAACCATATAATTATATATACAGTTGGTATTTAAACATCATTTCATAACAGCATCAATTACTTTCTGGACGACATCTAAATCCACTTCAACAAATGTTCCTGATGAAATAAAAACATTTAGTGCATGTATACGATGGTCTCGTGGCCTACTTACTGGATTTACTGATGCCATATAATAATCTTGATATCTGACTGGTTGTCTCCGAGGTCTTGTCGATCTTCTAGGCACTGGGATATGCCTAACTGTTTTATAAGGTGTCTTGGACAACACCCTCAGCTGTTTTTGTATTCGATTCACCTGTTTCTTTATCTGTATCTGCACCGTCCTCCGATCTGTGCACCTCAGCTCTTGTTTCAAACACTGGATTTTCCTGGTTATCTGTCTGATTACCTGATCTATACAGTTTCTTCTATGTCTAGCTCGTCTGTCTTCATTTCAAGATGCGCATCCCTTCTTCTTGCTTTGGGCTTTGATTTCAGAACTTCAGACTTTCCTTTAGTTTTCTCAACCTGAAACTCAGGACTGTGGGCGTCCCCTCTTAAGTGTGTATATTCCACACATTCATCACATAAATCCTGGTCTTTTTCATCATCGGTGACGTCACAAGTATTTCTTTCAAGTTTAGCAGTCTTCCCTTATTCTAAATCCGTCTCTTAAACGTTCCCTCTTATTTTTTCATTTGCCGTTTCAGATAAAACCTGGGTATCATCCATATAGTCTCTACTGTTTTCATCTACTGTTTCATCAGTCGCAGCTGAGTATATCGAAAACGGGTGGATCCGGTGTATTGTCCTTTTATTTCCTGGCTGAGATTTAATTTTGTATACCGGAATGTCTTCTCTTGGTTGTTCTATGATCTCATAAACTTCCTGTTCATACTAATCTGCATTATTGTGCTTACCATCGGGAGACAAGATTCGCATAAGTACTTTTTCTCCTACTCCTAGTTTAGAGGCCTTGGCTCTTCTGTTGTACTGACTCTTCTTCTTACCCTCAGCCTTGTCTCTGGCGATCTCATGTGCTGTCTCTGAGCGCTCTTTCATCTCTTTTACATAATCTTTAGATGACTTCTTCACTGTATCCTACTAGTGATTCAAATTTGGAGTCGATAGGTAACGCTTTGGACATCTGCCAAACATCAACTCAAACTTTTGTCGTTTAGTGTGTGGTACAATTGTAGGCATAGGTCAAAGATGGTATATATGATTTCCATTTCTGGATCTAAGGTACCAACTAATTGCAGTAGAGTTCTATTCCATCTTTCAGTACAGCCATTCCCCATAGCATGGTAAACGGTGGTTCTAGACTTCTGTTTTCCCATTAGATTGCATAATTCTTTCATCAAATCTGACTTAAAGTTAGTTCCTTCATCTGTATGTATTCTGGTTGGAACGCCAAAGTATACAAATATGTTATTGTAAAAAGCTTCAGCAGTTGTCCTAGCGGTCTTGTTTCTATTGGTTACTGCAAGAGTTAGCTTAGCGAAATGATCTGTAATGACCAGTATAGTGTCGTGTCTCTTTTATGACTCTAGCGTCAAGTAGTCCATGCAGACAAGCTCATAAGGGTACTTCGTCACAATTTTGACTAACTCTGAAGTTAAAAATGTGAAAGGCTTCACTGCTGAATACTAGTGGAATTTCACTATCACCGCAGATTTTATTGCGATAAACTCTACTTTGAAAGCAGGATAATTCCGCACCGATTTAGTGAGTGACCAACTGGCAAAAGTAACAACTTTCTTATCTTGGTATAGCACATCGCCTAATCCCTTACCAGACGCATCTGTATGAAGTTCAAAAGGCTTACTGAAATCCGGATATGCCAAAATAAGGGGTGTAGAGAGACCAACTTTCAAATTATCAAAGATTTCTGGTTCTGTTTAGGGCCATTGGCAGTCTTACTGGGATTTCTTGCTTCCTTTCTTGGTTGAAGTCGCAGAAAGATCAGTAAGTCGTTTCAATGTTTGGCGAAGTTCTCAATGAATCGTCGGTAATATCCTGCAAAAGCAATGAAGGATCGTAACTCGTCTGGATTTCTCGGAGTTGACCATTTTCTTATCTACTAATAATCTGACTAATAATTAATGTATTTCATGGCAACTAATTAAATACATTGTACCTTTATTTAAAAATTGGGTCCTGCAAGAATCATTTGATAAAATATCTGATAGATTATATCAATTTGAAAACTTAAACCAATGCCTATCAACGGTTACTGTATTGTATCGGTACGCTGTGCCTATGGACGTGGCTTACGTTTACACTCAGTGAGAATCGAACCTGGCACAGAAAATAAACTCTACCAATGGATCACGGCACCATTAGAAGAGTGTTTTCTTCTAAGGATGTATGCAATTAATAGAAATCCAAGGAGATAATGACTCTAAAAGTAACAAAGTCAACCCGACATTTCTGATTGTGCAACTAATACTGGCAAGCAATTGAGATAACCCTAAAATTACATTCTAGGAATACATAATAAATTCCCATTAATCCTCTTATGAAAAAGTTTAACAAGAACGCAGGTAATCGCAAAATACGTCCTTCCTTCAATTTTATCAATTCAAATGCCATTTCTCTAGCGTGTCAGGGACTTATTATCGAGCTTGGCCGATATTATGCAAGCTCAGATTTTGACCAAGGTTTGCAAAGTTCGGATCACGTTTGTAAGACTTATAGGAAGGACACTTACATTGTTGCATTTCTTATTCTTAATAATTCAAGGGTCACAATCATTAAGTGTCTGTTATGTTCTGACTGGTTATCGGTCTTGACCGAGATGTTGTGTCAATACACACGCTTCATTGAAGTGGGTGCTATATTGGAATCACGCTTGGTGCGTGTGGTTGCATCCCGTCACGCACTTTCCTACACTCGCTTAACATGACTACAAGTAGGGATGCCAGGGTAGTTATCAACTATAGTGAAAGTTCGAATTTCAGTCGATATGAAAAAACTGTTGACTTTATATGAGTGGGTTGTGCTTTACAGTTTTAAAATTGAACTTCCTCACTCTTTTTGTTGACTCAAGTGATCATTTTTGAAAGCTGCTCTATGCAACAGTTGTAAATGAACACAATATAGTATTAGCATGGATCACCATAAAACACTTAACGAATTCTCCTAGAGCTTTTTCAACATAGTCAACTGATGAATAATTAGAAATACTACCTTGGAGGTTCGTTTCCTTTCTTTCTCAAAATAGGGCAATTCAGGTATGGGTAAAACATTTTGAATACCTGAAATGACATTAAATTCATAGTTTGCACTTATTGAAACTTCATAAAAGAAAAAAATACATATCATAGTATGACCGTTTCATTTTCTTATAAGGCTCGAAAAATAAGAAACACTCGAGGAACAATATATAGGTTCCTGATAGGGTCAAACTATCTTCAAGGCATTTGAAATATTGTAGAAAAAAATCAAAATCTTTCACAGTCCCGTTTTCAAGATATTCTAATTTGTATAAAATCGATCTAGAATAGTAGTTTCTCGAAAATGATGCCCGTACAAATTGAAAACGAGCAGTTATGTTGCGTTTTAAGCAATTCAGACAGCGTAGTTTGGACATGTGGTCATTAAGAACCATTTAGGTAATTTATCAATCTCGCGGAATTGCGCAGTGATTCTGGTATTATTATTTTTTACAATCTATGAGAAATAAATTGTGATTTTAATTTTGAGATTACACTAATGACTTGAATCTAATAAAATCTAAGACAAATGATGTAAATTAACAATTATACTATATATATTCGAAGCACTATGCATGATTATGTATCCTTTAAGTATAACTCAAAACTGTAACTAGTTGGTTAAATATCTTTGTATAAATGAACCGCAAGACAAGAAGAGGCTTGCTCATGATTAATGTACTGATAGAGAGCGCTCTCATAAACCAAGATCCTCAGAGTTCTCACTAGGTTCAAGGGACCTGCTGACTATTGACTATTTGAATTTACTTTTTAATCGCTTCGACAGTATTTCAGTCATATAGCGAAGTCCAGCTAATTACACTAATTACAGGTGGAGGAAGACCCCGAATGCACGGAGGCATCCGTGTAGAACCACTGACCTACCGCAAGCCAGCAGTAAAATTCTTCACATGAAAATCCTGCCGGGATTCGAACCCACGCGGCGAGGGGCTGAGTGAGTGTAATAGCGACTCAACCCTCTCGACCATGGAGGCTCCGGGACCTGCTGAAGGGTATCTAAAGGTTGTTTATACTGACTTCAAGCACAAAATGTACATGTGCAGACACATCCTCAGTCTGTGTGGTTTTCGCAATTTTTATCCCAAAGTCTATGTGACATCTATAATTCCGGGCCGGCAAGAGCCGACACGGTTCCTGATACGGTTTTTAATTGGTGGACAGTGTAATGTGTTTCTCCGTACCTGTCTTTACCACAACATGCAGCCTTTTTACATTCTGTTTCCCATTGTATTAGCAAGTACCAGTAGAGCATCGAAGGATTTTAAATCATTTTCCCGCATTGACGGAGAATCACGTCAACCCAATAGTCCTCCTAGACCAATGGGCCTAATTTGATGAAAATTGCCTGAGATGTTCCTTGCATGAAGCTCTACCAAAGTTGTTCAAATGGTTCCGGTCCGTGGCATATCTGGGTCACAGGAGCTAATAATAGATTTTTAAAATGAAATCTTTAAAAAAATCTCCAAAACTGCAAGGACTAGAGCTTAGATATTTTGTGTATGGCGTTGTCTTATGAACCTCTATCAAATCATGACCCTGGGGTATAAATTGGCCCCGCCCCAGGGGTCATTTTATTTTACGTAGGCTTTTGTAGGAAAATCTAGAAAAATCTTCTCAGAAACCGTAAGGCCTGGAGTTTAGATATTTGGTGTGTAACATGGCCTAGTGGACATCTACCAAGTTGTTCAAATCATTGCCCTGGGATCAACATATATATATTTGTGTGTGTAAAATCAAGTGACTCAAGAAAATATATCTCTTTTTTTCCATATTTATGTCTATGTAAAATCAATTGACCCCTGGAGCGGGATCAATTTTGACCACAGGCCTATGATTTGAACAAACTTGGTAGAGGTCAGCTAGGCAATGTTACACACCATACATCTATACACTAGGCCTTGTGGTTTCTGTCATGAAGATTGTTCTATTTTTTCTTATATAAGTCTGTGTAAAATCAAGTGACTCCTGGGGCGGGACCAATTTTAGCCCCAGTGTCATTATTTGAACACATTTGGTATTGGTCCACTAGACAATGACACACGCCAGATATCTAAGCTCCAGGCCTTGTGGTTTCTGAGAAGAAGAATTTTCTCGTTTTTAGCTCACCTGAGCACAAAGTGCTCAAGGTGAGCTTTTGTGATCGCCCTTCGTCCGGCGTCCGTCGTCGTGCGTCGTCCGTCGTCAACAATTTGCTTTAAACGACATCTCCTCTGAAACCGCTGGACAGAATTTAATGAAACTTGGCCGGAATGTTTCTTGGGTGAGGCTCTACAAAAGTTGCTAAAATAAAGTTGATCCATGTAGAACTCTGGTTGCCATGGCTACAAAAATAAAAATAAATTGAAAACTTTAAAAATCATCTCCTTCAAAACTACTGGCCAGATTTCAAAATAATTTGGTACAGATGTTCCTTGGGTCAACCTCTACCAAAGTTGCTAAAATTAATCCGATCCGTAAAAAAACATGGCCGCCAGGGGCTTATTTGCCTTATATGTATATAGAGAAACCTTTAAACAACATCTCCTCTGAAACCACTGGACAGAATTTGATTAAACTTGCCATGGCAACAAAAAGAAAAAAAATATGAAAACTTTAAAAATCATCTTCTTCAAAAGTACTGGCCAGATTTTAAAATAAATTGATACAGATGTTCCTTGGGTCAACCTATTTATCTCAGGTGAGCGATTTAGGGCCATCATGGGCCTCTTGTTCCTATATAAGTCTATGTAAAATCAAGTGACCCCTGGGGCGGGGCCAATTTTGACCCCAGGGTCGTGATTTGAACAAACTTTGTAGTGGTCTACAAGACAATGCTGCGACCCAAATATCTAAGCTTCAGGCCTTGTGGTTTCGGAGAAGAAGATTTTTTTAAGATTTCAGTTTCAAAATCTATTTTTAGCTCCTGTGACCCAAATATGCAATGGACCGGAACCATTTGAACAACTTTGGTAGAACTTCAGGCAAAGAACATTATAGGCGAATTTTATCAAATTTGGCCTGTTGGTTTCAGAGGAGATGACGTTTGAAACAATTGTGGACGACGGGCGGACGACGGACAGACATTGATCCTAAAAGCTCACATGAGCACTTCGTGCTCAGGTGAGCTTAAAATCTTCTTTTCAGAAGCAACAAGGCCTGGAGTTTAGATATTTGGTGTGAAACATGGTCTTATAGACATCTACATAGATAATAAATAAACAAATAATGACCCTGGGGTCAAACTTGGCCCCGCCCTAGGGGTCACTTTATTTTATATATACTTAAAAAGGAAAACTAGAACAATCTTCTTGTCTGAGAAACTAAAAGGTCTGCAGTTTAGATAGTTTGTATGAAATATGGATTAGTGCACATTTATCAACTTTGTTCATATTAATGCCCCGTGTTCAAAATTGGCCCCGACCCAAGGGTCACATGAGTTTACATATAGGCTATACTAGGCCTGGAGTTTAGATATTTGATGTGTTACATGGTCTAATAGACATGTCCCATCCTAGGGGTCACTTGATTTTATGGCCATCAAAATTTGGACCACAGTTTTTGTGTCAGTTACGATTATTGTACTTCCGCATGGATTTTGTATTCAGTATAGCTGTTTTATAAAAGGTAATGAAGGCAATGTTAATCAGGTGAGCGATAGAGGGTCATCATGGTCCTCTTGTTTTTTTTTTTTTTTTTTTTTTTTTTTTTTTTTTTTTTTTTTTTTTGTTTTTTTTTTTCAGTGACATGATTGAACAATTTCAATGTGAAATTTCTGTTTAAATGTGTTTATTGCACATGGTCATTCCTTTCTAAGTCACTGCTGAGAAACTATCGAAACTATTCGAAAATTCCAAGTATGCTTAATGCTATAAACCCTTGTGTTTCATACAAGATCAGAGGAAGAACCATAATCCAGTGAGCTTTTGATCAAGATAAGTTTCGGTTTAGTATTAAAGATCTGCTTATCGGGAATATACAAAGTTGTATGTTTTACTACCATAAAACCGACGAATGCAACTGCTGGAGAGAGACTACGATTTGGCCAATCGCAAGAAAACGTGCAGCAAAACTGATGAAGTATTCAAATCAGTTGTGAGAGTATGAGATAGACAATTTGCATTTTGTTCTGTGACGCAATTTATAACAACGAAACCAGTTCCAGAAAACATTAATTCGTAATTATGTATATGTATATGGGCTGTATCTTTTGGAATAAAATATAGATCTTACACGACTCCCATGGCTGTCAATAGACTAAAATATCCAATATTCTACGGATCTCAAACCGTATGCACGTGAAACCCTGCATAGCAAGTGCATTACTAGTTGCCATTTCTTCCGCGTTTCTAAATGTTAAGTGGAGTCCGTTACACGTTCGCATTTTTCTTCGTCTATTCGCGGTATTGGTTCAACCAATTGTTGCTTTTGCCATAGACTCACAATAAAATGACCTCAAATTGCACAGCCAGCCATTGATATTTCGACCCGTATATTCTCATTCTAGAAAACGTTGGTCTACTTTTTATACTCTTCCGTCTAATATATAACCGCATAATGTTGATGTTACGATAGCAATTAGCGGGTTTATTTATAAGCTCGAAAATAAATCATTGTGTTCAACAGGTGAATATCCACATTGTGACAACATCCTGACTCGGTGCATACAGATAAAAGTATCGGGTTGAATATATAAAATTATCATTGCTGTTATCAACGTCTAAAATACCACGTTATTGATTACCGTCAGCTTTAGGCTGCTTCCAAGTGCATCTCTTTCCGATGAGAATATCCTGTGTATTTAACAAGATTATACGTTACATTAGTTTCTAATAAGAGTGCGTGTCTCTTCACACCGGCAGTGTCAGGGTGACGTTTGATGGTTCGATCCTTGACAAGCCAGAGACGTGGAGATGATACTGGTGATGGTATAGTGAACAACGCCCCAACATTTTGTCACAATAAAATCTACATTTGAAAGAATGATATCGGTAATTTCGTATCCGTGAAATAGCTTAACCCGACCGATCTTCGTTAATCTTCGACTGATAATCGATAGTCGATTATATCAAACGATTTTACCGACTTTACATTTCAATGAGATACAATGACAAATATGTTTGGTTTGGAAAATGTCCGATCGAAATTAGAGATACAATGATGAAATAATATTTTCACGAATAAGATTTTTAATATTATCGCGCCTTTCTATAAATTACTAAGATATATAGAAATATAGAGAAGTCACGTTTTACCACATTTATAAACGATTTACCATATCATAATAATAATTTACATTATCATCATCATCAGATTTATAGGCAATTACACAACTGGAGTAAAAGCCGGCCTAATGTAACGGATGTCGCTTGCTTCTCATGCTGCTTGCTTTACATGCTTAACAAGATACTGTTGCGTATCAGATGCATACAGTTTTATAAATATTGCATTTTGCTTATGGAATTATGAACATGTTCTCACTGAAAATACCGTTTTTAATATAATCTACTTTTGCCTTATCCTGAGTAGTAATACATAATTGTTAAATGTGAGTTACTATTATAAGTTCTGGACATTTAAACCTGCTTCGCGCATGCGCTTCGCAGTCTAGAAATAATAATAATATAATGTAGTAACAGTGATTTCCTGTACTTGTCTTGAAATGGTTATAAATAAATGATACAACTGTAATACACATAGCTGATAGTGAAGACGATGAAGTACCATTACCGACACAATTAAACGATGATGAGAAAGAGGAAAATGTTCGTAACGGTCGATCATCAATGTCAACAACATCAATAACAACAACAAAAAAGGAGGGGGTGGGGTTGGAGGAGGACAGACAGACTGTCTTAATACTTGACATACCATTTGATAATTTGACTTCCATATCTCACCCGATCTGAGAAAAGATCAGCGGGATGGATGGATGGATGGATGGATGGATGGATAAGATAATATAGATTGTTTGTTTGTTTATTAGATTTAACATTCCGTCGATAATATTTCATTAAATTTGAGACTATTTCTACTTAGTATTGTGCTGTCACACTCTAATTTTAGACATGATACCACACCCAGTTACAATATACTGTCACCAGACCAACCAATCTTGGAACAAACCCCTACTGATTGCCAAGTAAGGGAGCTATATCAGTACTTTGGTTTGTCGCGGCCGGGGTTCGAACTATTGGCCCTCCATTCCCGAGGCGGGCACTCTTACAACTCAGCCACCGGGGACAGTAGAGAAAGAAGGACAGGCAGAAATAGAGAAGAAGGTGAGGGGAGAGAGAGAGGGTATATGGGGGTTGTAAGAACAAGTATACGTGCATAGACTATAGAGAGAGTGGGAATCCTAATCATAGCTCACCAGAGACAGAGCGAGGAGCGGAGGTATGTGCTCAGTGACATGAGTATAGAGGATGAGGACTTGTATCTGAAGCGATCCATAAACATGGCAAACGCTAGGGGTGTGTTTATGCCGAGAATACGCGTAGAGGATTATTGATTTGAAGACCACAATCAACGCATACACCGTGCCGTGACATACAACGACAAGTTGATTTTGTCCGTGCATTAAATACAAATAGGGACAATATAATTCTATATGGCACCTGTTACATGTTGTTCGAAAGTAGACCAGATTTTTCCTTTTTTTATCTCAATTCATTTCAAAAATATATGAAGAAAGAGAATCAGAAGAATTGGGGATAACAAAATAAAATGTGATCTCAATGTATTTGTAATCAATCAGTGATGTTCATATGCAACCTCAGTAAACTATGATGTGATTTTAAAGTAATAGTCATAAAAGTTGGGACAAATCCGGATTGTCTGGAATATTTCTGGAATATGGTTATAATATATGAGCATTGACACAGCTTATCTCACCAGAAAATTTATTGAGAGGCAGGAAATCACAGATCAGGCATAATTCCATATTTCATTTGATTTTCATTTCGAGATAAAACCCTGGCAAATGTGATGAATTTCGGGACAGATGGCGTCTTATTGCATTTATTAATCGAACACCGACATTATCCATAGCAGCAGAAGTAACACTGGTATTAGGAACACCCTATTTATTAAAATAATTTTATTTTTATTTCTTGATAGAAATAAAAAAAAAAGATAAGACAGACTGATGTACTATTTGAAATTCCTAGTGGCTTAATCAGTAAATTCTTGATTTAAGATATTTTTATCCTAAGAGTCACAACCATCAAACGCACCATGTTGTGAATTGAGATTGTTGACAATCAGTTTAAAATTTATCTAAAAAGACAGCACAACAATTATTTATAAGGTGTTTGGCGTATCCTTCGTGATTTTGTCTGGCTTTTCGTCTGATGACACTACATTCTGTTAATGTCACTGTGTAATACACCAGTCTGAGATGGCTGCAGAAGTGTGGAATGTGACTCTATTTGTAGCTATAATAGCAAGTTGCCGAAGAAAATACTCGATTATTTTTATCTGCAGGACTGAATGGATAATTATTATAACAAACATACAATATACACTTTGAAAGCATTTTATTCCACGCTTTAGGTCAAAAGACTTGGAAATATTCTTGTTGTCACGTATTGTACCGTTGAAGATGTGTTCTTATCATGTCAATTTCGATAAATGGTTCTTGAGCTTGGTTCACGTAATAATAATTAATGACGTCAATAAATCAAAGTTTAGTCACATTCTATTATTGGGGATTCTAATAAGAATTACAAAGAGACCTGGAGGTGGAGGGGGATAGACAGTAAACAATAAAAATATGTTAAAACTTAAATATAAAGAAAATGTGATTTTATAGTAAAATATTATTTTATTCATTTCTGGCCATACAGTGATTAATTGGTCTTTAAAGATACATGTGCAATAGATCATTTCACCAGGGGTTCGACAATACTCAATATAATTCGTTGATTTAAACTGACCAATCCGTGACTGGGGAAAAAATCTCAAGTATATTATTTCCCATTGAACAACGTGTAAAATTTTACACCAGTATGTGGATTAGGTGTTCGGGGAGTGCTCGTTGATTTACGTCTCATTTTGGAGTGAAATGATCTAAATATTAGTCTCTAAACACTCGTGAAGCAATAGCATTCTGCGTTTAAGCGTGACTGAAAATGCGATTTTACAAATAAATGAACATCGTCTATATATTATGTCTATTCAAGCATGCCTTAAGAAGCAGTTTTGACCTAAGGATACTATGCTGTTTTACAATACATTTACAATACTCAGTATCAAAATCATTAAACTATTAAATTACATCTATAAATTCATCGGTAGGATATATTTTATTAGTATTCTGACAATTTGTCCACTGAACTTTCAAGGCGGTAATTGTTTGTACATCCTTTATAATGTCCTGTTTCCGTTCTTTTTTTTTGGTGGTCCATTTAATTTTATTTGCATCTGAAGTTACTTCATTTGATAAATGTTTGATTTCTTGTGTATTGCGTTACCCACTATTTCCATTAATGTGTATTAAACTGTTTCGTTATTATTTCACAGGAGCTTGGTTTCCTAGGTGTCGGCCTGAAGCTCGATCCCGAAGAAGGCACATTGACTGTTTTCATTGAACAGGCCAGATCCCTGCCTCTGCACCCCATCACTGGGACACCAGGTAGGACAGATTGATAGAGAGGCGTTTTAAGAGTAATTTGAGACCACACCATTTAGGCCCCTTACAGTTTACCATTGTTCGGAATTCTATCATTCCAAACATGCAAAAGTTATCAGGACCTTGTCTTTCTACATGCTTGACGATACTGGGCTGATTTTGTAGGTGAACCAAAGTAAGCTAGATACCGAGTTTGTATTCCGCTCCCATATGAATATTTGTGATGGATTTATGACCCTTGAATTGAAATTACTGATATAAAATGTATTGCAGCCAGGTGTGTTCGTGTCGTATTGGCATATTTAATTTTCATGAAAGTAAAAGAAAATATTTTGCGAGATTGACATTTGTTAGGATGAGTTTCAACCTCACCAAGTCAGTGGCATGGTACTGTAAGATAAATATGCATGAAACAAATATTACTATCTGTTTTGAACCAAGACATGGAATGAAATACTAAACATAGCCCCAAATCAAAGATCTTTTTATGCCTTGTTTAAGACTATTTTGTGAATGTCAGTTTTAATGTTTTGGCCCGAGTGCGCTCTGGACAGGTAGCAGATCAAATAACCTGTTAAGAGGGCCCAAAGTCGCTCTAAGAATCGTACACTCTATACGTAAGGCAATAGAACTGCCCGGGAATCGACGAAAGATAAATTAAAAACATAAATTATTCTCCAAAATAACACAGTTAGATTAAGAACCTTTTACCCAGTTTCTTTTCTATACAAATTAGAAGATAATTATGATATATTGGAGGAAATACTTAATTCCAAACAGGAAAACAATACTTTTATTTTGAAATAATTATAACTGGATCTAGATTGATGGATAAATCGCACAACATAGTCAATTGTGCTTTCACGAAGTGCTTCCAGCATGATCCGTCAGCACGATTATTGCTTTATAAACATGCTGTATGCCTATAAACATCCGAGAATGGAAGATTATACAGTGTCAATGTTTCTTCACGACTGCTTTTCAGATCCACCTGATGATTTTGTTCATACATAATCAACATAAACCTTAATCTGTTCATTTGATTCAGGGTTTATTACACTAATTACATAAGATTTTGACTTGAAATCGATGTCAGTAATAGGTAAAAGAAACAACAACAACGTTTATCATATATAACTGGATATCAAAACTTATCGATGGAAAGTACGTAGTGTATCAGTAATTATTTAAGCATGCATAAAGAAGCTATAATATAAACTATTGGATTAACTGACTTAAGCGAATCCGTTTCATCTAGGAACAAAAATGATTTTCGAAACTAATTATTAAATACAAGAGTAGTGGGGTTTTTTTTTCATTTTTAAATGGATTTTTTTTTCATCTGGATTAAAATAAGCAGACTTACTTCCTTAATGTATATAACTAGAAAAGAAATAGGACACACGGTATATAGCTTTTGTGAATTTCAGGAATGCATCCATTTTAGTAAGTAAGCACTGTAACACCGCATTGCATC
Organism: Solen grandis; assembly: GCA_021229015.1. NCBI lineage: Eukaryota > Metazoa > Mollusca > Bivalvia > Adapedonta > Solenidae > Solen > Solen grandis. Next base: position 41,399,367 of record CM037793.1, read on the forward strand.
AGCGCCGGCGAACTACATATAAAAGCAAAAGTCACAAAAATCGAAAACTGTTCAGGCCTACTTTATGTATATATCTTTGTATCAATACCGATGAAATGTAACGGTGACAACATCAGCCGAAATACTATTATGATTTCATTTCTACCAGAGCTTCTATTATAATTATTGTTTAGAAGTATGTGTATTTGAAAAAAATACGATGATGATGATGTTGTTGATGACGAAGGTAGTGTGATGATGATGATGATGATGACGATGATGGTAGTGTGATGCTGCTGCTGCTCTGATGACTGCTGCTGCTGCTGCTGTGATGATGATGATGATGACAGGGATGATGGTGATAATGGTGACGATGCTATTTAGCGACCTTATGATAATGATTGTAGTCGTGTTGATGATGTTGGTGGTGATGATGAGTCAAAAGGTAACATGTACTCAGTTTTGTCTTTGAAAGAGCCTTTTACTCAACTAGTATTATCATGTTGAGCCAAACGCTGGTAAACTATACATGCGACGGGACCCTGCCTTTTGTCGCATTCCGTCACCCCTATATGTTATATTTTGCAAACACATGTAGTTCGCCGCCAGACTCAGTGTGCGGTGTTACAAAGCATTATTAAGGTTACTACCTATTTATTTATGTTGTTTTCAGACCCATATGTTCGTATAGAAGTCTCCCAACAAAATAGGTCGGTGTTAAAGAAGCAAACCTCGATTCAAAAGAAAACTTCCAATCCAGTGTTTGAGGAGACTTTCACGTTCCTTGTGTCAACAACTCCTGATGATCTATCTGCAACGTCGCTCAATATCACAGTTTTTGACCACGACAGAATACGATCTGACGACGCAATAGGTCACGTGGTCTTAGGTTGCATGGCAACGGAAGTGTGTCAGCATGGACATTGGCAAGAAATGTTAGAAAATCCGAAAACATTGATTTCGAAGTGGCAGTACCTTGTGGATTATGACGAATGATGTTTTTATCTACAGTACACGAATGAATTCCCACATGACCCCGAGGTCGTTCAAAAGAATATTCAGTGCCCAAGTGTTATCTTTCAATTTCAATAGCAATCATTAGAGAAACATTATATAAGACATACACGTTTTGCCATTGTAAATGTGATAAAGTGTGTTTATCGATAGTCAGCATGGCTCTACATACGTGTGCACGTTCGGACCCAATTTTCTTGTTTTCATATTATCTTAATTAATCTTATCGCCTGTGGGATTGTTCTCAAAGTAACGTGTATAATTATGTACTCAAACGCAAAAGAAACTGTGCATAGCATAGGGTTTAGATTAATTTTGTCAGATTTTCTTCACAGAAAGTGTTTTATGTTTGGTACCATTTTTAGCTTATTCAACTGCCTACAAAATGACATATTTAATCAAAAAATAGCGGTTGCTTTAGAGACGTGTTAATTAATCGAATAAAAGTGGTAGGGGTCAAAATGAAAAATACGAAAACTGTGCTAATGGATTTTACTTGTGATTAAATTACGATTTTGACTGTCTTTATTATTTTTATGTGATTTTCTCATTATTATCGAGTATGACAGCCGCCTTGTCGTATTATTTGTAAAATACAAAGTCTCATGGAATCGAAATAACGTTTGCACGACACGTGAAAGGAGATAGAGCATAATTATGCTAAATCCTGAAGATTATTGACAACATGCCTGGGCCTTACTCTACGTCCATGCGGATCACAAATATGCTCGATTGGGTTCAGAACTGGTGAAACGGCAGGCCAAGGCAAGACGGAACGCTGTTTACATTCAGATTATGCAGTGTGCCGACGTGCGTTGTCGTGTATCAGTGTGGCGGGAGCATGCTGGTGGATAATTGGAACAGCTACTGGTCTCAAAACTTGATTTATGTACTCATCTGCGCTGAGATTGCCATTCCAAATGACTGATCAGTTTACCTGTCTCCCATGATTCAACCCCATACCATGGCACTGCCCCCGCCAAACCTGTTTCCCTCTACTACACAAGCGCCAGCAAATCTCCCCCCCCCCCTTTCTTCTTAAAAATACCCTCACCCTTCCATCGTGGTGTCTTAGACAATGTTGTCGTACCTAGGTCTTTCGGACATCGTGATAACGTCGTAAAGAGCACGTTTCCCACGTAGGCTCGCCTAGGTCTTATGGGTCGAACAAAGTGACGCAGACGCCTCAGAACTGAGTCTCTATTTATACCTTACTGTCTCGCTGTAGCAGTAGCGGTTTGGAAACAACGTCTTGTATGCCTCAGTTCTAAATGACCGAAAATTACTTACAGTGTTGCTGTGGCAAATATTACCCGCGCGACAACATCGACGGAATCATTTCTACTGAGCATCATTAAAGCTACTATACGCTGATATTCAGAAAGTCGCAGTATTGCAAGCTTAAAAAACATCAAAATGTTTGAGTTTTTTCTTTCTCTTAGGACTTGGAAGAAAGTATTGAGACGTGTATTGACCAATTTCACATTTATTCAAACAGTGCACGGGCAAATCATGCAAAACGTTTATATTGAGACGTTACGTAAACTTTAAGCAAACAGTGGCTAGATGATATTGTGTGTGAAACATCTATTGTTTGAAAGACAAACATCCTTGCGTAATAGGGTTTGGACCAATATAACTATAGTTATGCAAAACATGCATGGTTTCCATAGCGTTTGAGTATATTTCAAGCAAAATTTTAAATTTAAAGTGTTTTAAGTGTGAGAGTGTAAGAAGATTAGGATATTCCCTCTAACCATAACAACTCACAATCCGCTTGACATGGATTATGGGTACGCAGATCATAACTGGATTCCATCTAGTAACATTGTTTTTATATTCTTACATACTTTCCATTTGTAATCATTTTTCCAGCGCTTTATGTATTTTATTATTGGCTTTCAACATCTTTCAAAGTTAGATGTGTCTTGCTTGTTTGAGAGCATGTTTGCATTCGGGTTTTTTTTCTGTAAGAGGCTATTGCTTGTAATGAAATCACCACAACGTGTGTGAAACATCGATTTCTTTGCCTAAGGCTTTCCATATTGTACACTTCAAACTGAATTTTATTTAATGCATCATTTCATTTATATTATTTTTGTACTCATATAGACAATTGTGTCATTTTAAGGTATTGGGTCTATAAAACATTTATATTCTAAAGTAGAACTCACGTTTTTGATAATTAGGTCATTTGTTCGTTGAGTTTAACGTCCCACCGACAGTATTTCAGTAATATAGAGACTAGGTCTACTTTAGTCGGATATAATGCTGCCACACTGCAGTATCACGCCGTAGACATATGGCATGATACCACACTCAGTCACATTATCCTGACACCGGGTCGACCGGTGCTGGAACAACGATATTCTGAGCGCAAAGTAGAACCATTTTTTTTTTACAATTTTGGTATGTCGCGGCTAAGGTTTGAATCCACGACCACACAATTCCATTTCGTTCGCACGCTCTAATCACACGGCCACCAGGACCTGATTTATAAGGTCATTTATATTTATTGATTAGTCACAATTCTACACTAATTCTTTGAATTAAAAATGTATCCCTATATATTACAGAACAAATTTGAAATTTCAATTTGTGAATGTGAAAGCTATATAGGATAGTATGAATTCTGTTTCATGTATATTTTATAGTAAAAATGTTTAAGTGTTTCTAGAGTTATTGCCATTTCAATTTCGAGACACACAGAATTCACATCGAAAAAAGGAAGTGTCATTTTTGGTTCAGTTTATTTGGCTTCTCGTGTTTCTATGTTATGCTGAATAAAACTGGCCTGAGTGTTTGTTTTATAAAGTGAATCAGATATTCAGATATGCGTGGTTATTTCCTGGTTATTGTTTTATATTCTGGTGAAAGATTAATTGAGTTGTTTTTAACGAAAGCTTTATCAAGGAATGTTGAAAAGGCGCCGGGTGTACTTTTCAGTTCATTTGATTTTTTTTTCTTCAGGTCCCTATTATCAGGGTCACCCCATTTATTTTCCTTGTCAATAGGTGTGTGTGGGTCGAGGCAATCCCACTCCACACCGTACATAATTAGACATAAGATATATACAATTTATGCAATATATTATCAGTAATAATTTATAGGGTCTGAAAAAAAAAGAACAAAAACATTGAAATAACAAACAGAAAAAAAGAGGGGGAAAATATATTCACCAAATATATATTTCTATGGATGAGTTGTCGTGATTAAGATTTCATTTACTTTTGTTTTGTTTTGGATCAAATATCATTTAAGGTATTTGAGACAAAAGTCTTACAACTGGCCATCTTTCTCTTTCTGCATTGCTAATTTTAGCAGATTTATAAATTTCCCAAGCAAATTTTAAGCTATTCACCATTGATCGACAGTTTGGTAAAATTTGTTTCATTTTACATAGGAGTGTGTGTGTATTGGGGTTTACCGTCGCTGCGATAGTATTTCAATCATATAGCGACGTCCAGCTAATTACAGATGGAGGAAGACCCCTAGTACACAGAGGTACCCGGGTAGAACCACCGACCTACCGCAAGCCAGCTGGAATGCTTCCTCACATGAAAAATCCGAAGTCCCTACCGGGATTTTACATAGGAAAATATATCTTTTAACTTCTAAAAATAATATTGTATAACTATCTTTGTCTTTGTATTTTTCATATCTCCAAATATAAAATAGTTACTGTTGAGAAGTCCTGAATATTTTTGTATAAATGATAATTTTTGCTTTAGGATGTCAGAGATAACCTGTAGTTTTGGACAACTCCAGAATAAATGTAATATGGTTTCTTCTTCTGTTTTACAAAAAGTACACATCTTATTATCAGTTATATTCATTTTGTACAACAAATAATTAGTACCTAATATTTTATGATGTATCCTTGTTTGCAACCACTGAATATATGAATCTCTTGTAATTTGATTTTATTTGCTTTGGTGACAATAGTCTAGGTTTTATAAGACATTCGTTATACAATGGATTATGTTATTATTAATAAACTGATTTGCTTTTTATTAAGAACAACAGGTTTAGGCAATGTTTCAGAAATCGATTTTTATCACCCATGGCATTGACTGCACATGTATATATCAATTGTTCTGGTAAGGCTTTATGTGTATGAGGTATTAAAAATTGTCAGTGTTACGTTATTAAAAAAAGATTTTTTTATACAAATGTCATTTATTGCCTATATCAGATAAATTCTCAATAATTGTTAATAGTTTGGGAATATAGCATACCCGTAGAACAGATAAACAAACACATTCTTTACAACGACTTGGGGACGCTATAACGACATTTAGACTTGTTTACGTTAATGATCTCAATTTGCATTCAAATGTAATATATCGATTATTGATCTTTATAAATATACCCGAGCACAGCTCACATAAATTTCATACCTAAATCAGATAATAGTGTCAACGAAAACTGAGCTATACCTCATGTGATTCCCAATACTCGCATAGTAGAATTACATATTCAGATAATTAATTACAACCTATGACACCTGCTTCACGTTCTAGACATATCTTCAGTCCTAGTTTTATGTCATCGTTTCGTTTCGGAGACATAGACCTACGATCTTTTGAAGAAAGATTCACCAAACACGTGCGCTCATAGACGGATGTACGTGTATATGCTAGAGCACAAATACACGTACATGTATTAGTTATGGCTTATATTCTATTTTTACGGAATTTATCGCAAGCGACGCGACTCGTTTGTTAGAGAGGAAAAATAAAACACACACACACACACACACACACACACACACTTTGACAATTTGGTTGAAAGTTTAATTTAATTCTGTACTGTTTCCTGAAAATAATCTTTCGAAAAATCGACTCGTTTCTGTCCTTCCCTATTATCTGTGTTCTAGTATCGAGATGTGCATTTTGCTCAATTATAATTACTGATCTTTTTTTACATTTTTTTTTGTTTTTGGTTTGGATGGTTGGTAATAAGTCATATTAATATTTCATGAAACATCACAAAAACGCATAGAAATTCGTGTAACACGCAGTATTGTGATCTACAACGTATCAAATTCAGAGTCAGACATTTGCACATGAAGCATACAATTTACAAACTGCATTTACTGTGTTAATAAGTCATAATGTTACTAAATATAAATCAGAATTACGGTTGTGCTTTACATTTGTGATACTTATGTGCGTGTTCGTTAAATTATCGATATATTATATATTTTTTATCATATTAACATGTTACGTTTTACCTATTTTACATATGGCTCAGTTTGTAAGTATAGTGCTGTATTAAATAATACGTGAACTTAATATATATCTCTACTTTTTGTTTACTTTTCCATTTACGTCATAAAAGTCCCCTAAATCTTCATAGATCGTTTTACTTTTATTATTATAACTATTGTTATTATTATTATTATTATAACATGTCTTTTTATTGATATTACATGTTCCATTGTGTTACAAATCATTTACAATTAAAGTAAAATTGCTATTTCTGAGGAGCGATGCACCGTTCGAGGTACATAACCTGTCTCTTTGCGGAGGACCTTTAAGCTCAAGACGACATTACTCGCAGTTTTTCAAGCCTTGCGATTATCCTTGCATTTTATATCTCCGGGAACGCAATTTTACTATAATATGTTTTACTTTTGAAATTGTTATATCATATGCTAACACATATCGATAAAGAAAATGTACTCATAATATATATATATATTCATATACAACTTTTCTGAAGGATTATACACGACAGAGCTTAAAAACACGATTAAATAAAGATGATTTTAAGGCTATGTGATAGTATTTTGCACGTTGTCTATCATACTTATACCAGTTATCAAACCCGAGAAAGTAATGACTAGTTAGTAATTATCTATTGATCTACTTAAAACAAATAACAAGTACATGAATTAGTAACTTTCCGACTTAAAACTTTAAGATTAAATACGTTTCACCGGTCAGCAGTCCTTATCAACCTACTTCCATACGTTGATACAGACGCAATCCATTATACATAATTTATTCCAGATTCTAACCACGCCTACATAACTTAACGGTGTAGATCACAATCCGTTCCTTACCATGTTTCAATGCAAGGGGGACAAGGGGATGCGGGTGAAATTATGAGGTTATAGCTGATCCAGATGTTATACTAATATTTGGAAGGCAGAAATATTGCATCTCCGACATGAGCGAACCAATGACTCCGTCGGAATTAACACATAGCGCTGTTCTGATCCTTTTCTGTTATCGCACATGTCCTTCAAATTAAATAATCAACTGATAAAATGCAAATGCCTATCAACGCACTGGAGACAGCTAAACAAATCGATACAATTAATGACGTCACACTTTATTTAGGGATGCTGTATACCTGATTATTGGTTATCACTTGTAGACGGGTCTGTTATCTCGTATATGGTGTCCCTCGGTTATCTAGATGTCCCATCAAAAACCTTCACTTACCGTTTTCAGGAATATTGTGGTTTAGTTAATTCAATAATGGCTAAATATATAACCCAAATAAACAAAAAAACTTGTGTGTACTTCTTTCTGAGCGTACCTGTTTCCACTTGAAACAAACGATAAAGAAAAAAACAATATTTATTTATTTATTTATTTATTTATTTATTGTTTTATTTATTTGGGGGGGTGGGTGGCAATGTTAAATTCGGATCTATGATCAATTATCAATATATAATATTTAAAATATAGATAGTTTAATGTTATTTTGATGTGAAGAAGACTTTACATCATCGCCAATGAGATATTTACATGCATATACCTACAGTGTATCCAAAATTTTGCAGTTTTATAAAAACAACAACTTGAAAACTATTGTTATTGCCTTCAGCAATATAGAAAGATATATGTTATGGTATGAAAATATATAATATCGAACCTGTTTAATTTTATGATGCAAATTTGTCTACATTTTGTAAATAAAATATCAAATATATAATTACTTAATTTATATTGCTTTGATTTCTTTTTGTTTCCGATAGTTTAGTCTACTTTGTAATGTATAAGTTCGTGTTATCAGTTTTATACACGCACGATTGAACACACACACACACACACATTAATGACGGGTAGTACTCAGACGCAAATCCAAGCTAGCGAGGTACATATTTCCGAGGTATACCTAGGTACATGTATGTAATTTAACATCGAAACGAACCATTATTTCAGCCCCAAAAACGAAAACAAACATAAACACGACAAACAAAAAAGAATCCTACTCTGACTCACCGAAGAATAAAAACCGAGGTACAAGATTTAGAACTACCTGAGAAGGTTAAACACACACACACACACACACACACACACACACTTAACATACACACTCGTACCTCGTACCCTACACATGCTAACTTTACGTCAATTGTATACTGATACGGCTTTATCACTCTTTGTTACGTTTTTACACTAATATTATTTCCATTATGCCGCGCCATTGAAAGGTTCATTGCTTCTTTTTAAATGAAATATAATAGAATCAGTGCCTGTTAGGGTTTCAATTAGACACGAGCTGTTTATTTGTTTAAAGTGCTGACAATATGCAGCCCATATATTGATTGCATATAGATTTGGTTTATATGCGTTAATATATCAAGAATTTATACAAAACCTGAAAGTAAGGATTGCGGAGAGAACAACACAAGACACAAAGGGGTACGTGTTCAATGATTATTATTATTATTTCATTCTCAGCGAAATGGTGCTTTCTTTTCGATTTTGTAAGGTATTCAAATTATAAATATCAGGGAAGATACGAAAAATACAAGCTAAAAGAATGTTAATTACATGTATTATCTTTTTTATGTGTGTTTATTTATCAGTTTAACGTCCCGCCAACATTATTTTAGTCATTAGGAGGACGATGTCTACTGGAGACAGATATAGTGCTGTCACACTGCAGTATCATGCCGTAGACATGTGGCATGATACCACACCCAGTCATATTATCCGGACACCGGGCCAATCAGTCCTGGAACTACCCTTGTATGCTGAGCACCAGGACCATTTTTGTGACTTTAGTACATCGCGGCCGGGTATCGAACTAATGATCCCCAGATTCCGGGGCGGACGCTCTAACCACTCGGCAACTTGGACCGGTCACTATTTATTTTGGTGTCTTGTTGCTTTCAATAGAAAACTAGACTACTTAGTTTAATCTTGAATTTTAAACGTTTGTTAAGCCAGTTCTTACAACTTATATCTACGTATCTACCCCCCCCCCCCCCCCCCTCCCCCCATGATTACTGGGTTAGACCAGGCCTCCAAGCCTTGTCAAGCCATGGAAAATTCTTTTATCCAACGGGGTTGAATCTAGTGATATATGTTACCACTTGACCACGATAACTATCGACTTATCCTACCGGCATCATATTAAAACGATTCAGTTATGCAAATATATATTGTCACGTGTTATTCAGATTTTAATTGACTCATGAAAAAGAATGGTTAAGTTAATTCAAATGCAGTTTTATCACCGTCATTCAAAGCTTATTTTGGAAAACTCGAGTTAAACATTCTAATGGCCGTCGAATGAATGATTTAATGCATGCAGTCCTGAAATATTAAATTGAGAAGAAAGGATGTGCATATCAATATCCCTACACATTCACGAATTGGTAGTTATACGGAAATACCAAAATGAATGCAGCAACATATCATTAATTCAATATAGATATATCTATCACACTTTTTGCAAACTCATTTGGAAATATAATGGCATGTTTGAGCAAATCATACAAAGGCAGTAAAACAGAAAATAAAACGCTATGGGTATATGAAAAAACCAGTAAGAAACATATTAACTTCAACATTCAAATGATACAACTGTCCCGTGACACTCATTTAAAAATATTTAATATGATACCGTATGGATATAATATAATTTTGATATCTTTACTGAAAATCAAAGACAATTTACCCCAATTAAAAAAAAAAATGACTTGACTATTTCAGTCATATAGCGACGTCCAGCTAATTACAGGTGAAGGAAGACCCCGAATGCACGGAGGCATCCGGGTAGAACCACCGACCTACCGCAAGCCAGCTGGAAGGCTTCCTCACATGAAAATCCGAATGACCCTGCCGGGATTCGAACTCACGCGGTGAGGGGCTGAGTGAGTTCTAAAGTCAGCGACTTTACCCTCTCGGCCACGGAGGCCCCTTAAAAATGACTTAAACTAGTTACATCGTATCACCCTTTAAAGGGATGGGCATCTGTGGCAGTAAACCAGCCCCACCAGTTTCTCCTGTCGGACAATTTGATCCTATAGAGAAGGTGGTCATCGAACTGGACGAGGGCCGAGATGAGGTCAGGATATCTCTCTCTCTCTCTCTTCCTTTCTCTCTCTCTCTCTCTCTCTCTCTCACTTTCCGTCCAACAAAAAAAGCATTATTTCTTAATTTCTTTCTTTCTTTCTAGAAGTATTCATTTTAGATTACATGCACTCCATTTAAAAGACAAACTGAAACGTTTCTGTTTATTAATCAATACACAACTGTTTTATTTTACTTCCCGTTTGTATTCACCTCTATCAACTACAGTAAGAAATCAGTTCCCCGTGCACCAGTGTTAATTGCATCTCTTTGAGCGATAACCTTTGCTCCAATCTTACCAACTTCACGGGAACATCATTTAGTTAGCTATGTATACTGCTCCTAATTGTTTTGAATTATTTGCTCTCTCTCTCTCTCTCTCTCTCTCTCTCTCTCTCTCTTAATAGTTTGTTTAGTTCGTTTGAATTAAAGTATGTATATTTTTTATTATGTTACTTGCAGTAAGTAAATGTCCCTGGACACTTTATGGTTTCGAAAATTGTCAAGGACTAATTTCTATATTCTTCATAATTTTATTTTTGCAGTTTACCGCAAAACATGATTTTTCTGTTAAGTCTTTCTCCGCTCTTTCTTCCATCCATCCATCCATCCATCCATCCATCCATCCATCCAATAATCATTCAATCTGTCCATCCATCAATCAATCTGCCCATCAATTCACCCATCCATCCATCCATCTATGAGTTACAGAGAGGTATTATCATATCTAAAGCAAACAAAAATATACATACATATTTTTATGTAATATTTGACTGAAAATCATAAGTGGCCTTATTTATGATTGGACAATTTAACAAAAGGGCCATGATGACCCTGAAGTCGCTCACCTGAGAAACATTGCCACGATCGCCTGTACAGGTTATTGTAGCATAGTCATACTGAATACATTATCCATACAGCAACACAAGACCATTTTAATACCAGACAAACATTCATACGCTGAATTTGGGGCAGTGCATGTGTCTACCGGCGTGTCATTACGGGTGTCAGCTAGATTTCCCAACACTTTAAAAGAAATGCAATGTTTTATTTACATTATTGCTTATTTCGTCCGCCAACGCTAGCGACGATAATGTATATCAATACGTATAGTTTAACTTGTTTAAACCCTCGATAACAAACATTAACCTACTTAATGTATGGAATTATGTTTTGACGTTACTATCCAAGTCCATCTCTACACGCATGCGCACAAAGATTGATGGTATATACTAGGTTACCCATTAAACCAAGTGATTTAACGAGTTATACCGATCGAAAATTTTGAAAAGTACTGCAATCTCATTGGTCAAAATATAATTCCATACATTAATTAACATTCAAAATTCCCTGTCATTATCAGTACTTCAAGTGAATTACAGTTTCCTTTACAAATATAAAGTTATCTTATGAAAACATTCCTCTTTGATGCACATTTAACTTGTTTCGGAACGAACGTTATAATACCTAAAGTAGACAGTTTATTAAAGTCTGTTTCACCGTCTCCATATGGCTAAAACACGGTGCGCTTTATCAAATTGTTCTTACTTCACCGTGTGCAGTGGGTGGGACGCTTTAATAATACGTTTTTTTATCTTTGATTAGTTTGACTTCCTAGAATGAAATGCTTCACAGTGATTCATACATCATAATTATAACCGTTCTACGGTGTCCATTACTTTAAACCCCCATCAACGCCGCATATTTTTAAAAGATATTTCTTGTTGTCGATAACTGCTGATAATGACTGACTAAGATAAAACTTTTGAGCATCACAGTAATAAGATAAGTACAAACACTAGCATACTAAAATCTAAATTCGCTCTAACTGAACTTGCACCCTGCCAAGCATTCCGCAAATTTCTGTTCCTTTGTAAGCCATCTTCCAAATTGCCATTTTTTAATTTAGTTTTCAAATGCTAAATGACACACATATATATAATCCATTAGTGTTTTCCTATCTAATTAAAGTTATATTAAAGTTTCCATTCGTGATTATATTGGCACTAACATTATATATTGCTCCTATGTAAATAAGGGGCTTCCTATCATTTGTTCTTAAGTGTTGCTCCTATTATTGACCAGGAAAAGCATGTTCTTGTAAAAATGTGTTCTCGTTTTGGCGGGAATTTAGAATATAAAAGCTGGTGCGCCCTTTATATTTATAGTTCAGATCAGTCTAATGCTTGGATAATCTCGGACGGATGTTGTAAAAGTATAAAAAATTAAATGTTTGAAATGAAACAGAAATTTGATTTGGTAATTATTATTAATCCTTCAAAAGTAGTAAAAGATTCACTACACCTAGTGCAAAATAGAAAGAATACGAAAAAAGGATAATTGATCAAAACGCATCTTTCTGGCAGAGAACACGCACCTAAGAAAAAATATTCCATTACATGGTAACTTCGTTCGTTTTGATTTTTATCTTTTTTTCCGTGATCCAATCGAATATAAAAAGTCATCGGTAACTTCTTACTTATGAGTATGCGTGACTTAAACCCTGTTGATCCCCCGCGATTCGATCGTTCATTTTCACTGTGATATACGACGTGCAAGATTAGCTCCGTGTAGGAGTTCCTCTCGTTAATCTCTGTCAGGCACTGCTCCCGGCAGATATTCAGGGCGATTCAGGGCTGCGTAATGAAATGATTGTCTCGCATGTACTGGAAGCCGTAAACGATGGTCTCCTTAAATAAGACAGTGTTCTCTGACATAAATGTCCTCGAAAGACAAAAGCAGTTAAACAGCAATTATTCATTTTTATACTGTAGACGATAACTATTATCTAAGCATTATTCAGACAGTGTTTTATAAGGGTCTTAATAAGACGGAAAAAATTAGAAATTGTTCATGTTGACTATTTTCAACAATGCTCATAACCATTCTTTTATTATACTAAGAATAAAACCGAAAGATATGATGACGACACTGGCGATAATACTCCTGCCATTACTCTTATTAACATGTTCATCATTATCATTATCGTTTCACAGTAGCAAAAATTCTTCTCACTTTCGACGTCATTATTTTCAGGTTCTTTGTTCTTGAATTTAACTTCAATAATCAGACCAACTAAACATTTAGACCAGGTGCATGCGGTCCCACCGGTGGTGTCACTCATGAGAAGTGTCGTGATTATAAATTTCTAAATGTCGACTTACAGATTTTGTTACCAATGGTTGGCAAAAATTACCCGCCTGCAGAACCCCCAATGAAACAAGATTTCAAACCACCGGTCAAATGGTATGCCGATGATGATGACGACTACAAACCGGAAGAAGATGTATACCTATCCACAACATCGCTGCAGGAAACGGACAGACGTTTAACGGGTCATCACGATGTATTAAGCGTTTCCCTGGCCGAAATTGATGCACATGCAAAAACTGTAACTTTATTGATATTCTTTTATATCAGTCACTGTCGGGCTTATTACATTATTCTTGTTGTGCATATTTGAACCAAATTTAATTTTAAGTCCAGTTAATAACAAGATCTTGCTGCTTTAAGTAATTCCTTTCGACAGTTCAATGCCCCTGTGCAAACACACAACCTCCGGGTCACGGTTATTTGCATTACCACGTGATTTTTGCGTTTTGTTATCATAGAAAACATCCCGCAATTTTCTTAAATGTACAAATTATAGACATCATATCATAATAACCTTAATTCCTTGCGGTAAGTTTGTATTTAGATGATCATATTATAAACCGTCCGTCCTAACAATCATAAAAATATATTGAACAGATTATGATTTCTTTTAATTAAGTTTTTGAGCTGCATTCTGATTCTCAGAATGCAGTCTCATTGCTATGATCTCGGTCTCCGGAACCTGATAACTCAGATTTCTGTATACATGCTCCCTATGAAATAGGCCAAATTGTTTCTATATTATAGCGTGAGTTATTCGTATCTTTCTTGAATAAGTAACTAATTCAGAAAGTCTTGTATTTTAAACATATTCTATGCTCATAACACCTACTAGTATGAGAAATTAATATTTCATTCTGGTTCATATATGCAGATGAAGAGTATCGTCTACGGCTATATGTACGGACCCGTAAAAGATTTTAGATCAACATATACGTATCTTAAATGTTATAAATATATTGACGCAATTTAAATACAATAAACTTGGTCGACATTACATTGATGTTCATACGACATAGAACATTACATATTGAAAATACATGTAACGACTTTAAATATCGAGTCCGCCTCTGTACACATTTGGACAGGGCGCTGTCCCCAATAGTTTATGCATATATTAGATGCTACTACATTTTACTGTGGTAAATAATGTTAACATATTTATGATTTTTTGTTTTTGTAACTCCGGATAGAGCGATATTGTATTGAGAATCTGTTTTGGAAGATTTTATTCGATCAAATTATTACGTGTCTATGATTTCAAAATCCCATGAATTGCCTCGCACAAACTTATAACCTAGGATACTGTATCAGTATTTTTTCAATTGGCAGCTCTCAGGACTATCGGTCCTTTGATTTAATGTTTGAGTTTAATCCACTGGATATAAATGTTTCAGGCAAATTCAAATTATTCTGAATTCCGAACAATTTAGCTTCTTAAGACATGTTTTTCACTTTATTAAGGAGGTGCCAGTGGCTACACGCCAGGATAGGAATGAACACGCAATTTAAAACTGAGTTTCAAAGCAGGCTTAGGATAGAAAATTTACGAGGAGTTCAAGAGATTTCGTTTATCGCCTTTTCTAGGCAAAGAAGAAGCACGCTGATTCCTTTGAAGGGCTTTTAGAGTTCTTAACAGCACCGATAAAAAAGCATCATAGAGCATTACTTACCGTGAGAGCAATAGCTGCTTGGTTGGCAAGTCAAAACATTGATGGCGGGAACCACGGACCTGCAAGTAACAACTCTCCAAATGGGTGAGAGAATGTTGTGATAAGTATACCATTAAGTAGCAGTTTTCCATACCAAGGAAAGAGTAATCATATGTTAGTCTGTACGGTAAATGTCAATATCTCCTTTATCATTAATTAAAACATTTTGTGCCACAGGGAACGGTGAAATACATGTATTGACATTACGAACCAAATCAATAGTGATCGTAAACCAGAATTGTAATTTTTTTTTCCAATTCATTAAGAAAAAAAAAAAATAAACATGAAAATAAACAACAGTCAAAATCAGTTGTTATTGTGTGTTTTAAGCATTCAAGGTTGATCAACTGTGTGAGGTATTTAAAAACTGTCCTTGCACATGGTCACTGTATATATGTTATAATTGTAACAATTCTCGAGATATCTATCTCGAATAGCGGGTTTTACAAAAGTAGTGCATAACTTTCATAAAATGCTACTTTTGTTTAAGACTTATTATTTTCTCTTTTTACGATGATGACTCATTTTAATTGAAAATATTACATTTCTTAACCCTTTCCCTCATATAGACTCATTTTGACGCACACAGTAGGTACCACATAAAGCCTGATCTGCAGAAAACCACAGTTAAACCTTACCAAATTTAATTACAAAATCCTCATTTCCAGACCACTGAGGAGCAGCTCGAGTTACTCGCAGGCTGATCTGGTTCTATGGTTCGCATAGGTCTTTTCATGGTGTCCTCTATGAGGGAAAGGGTTAAGATAGTAAAGATAATGTTCTAAAGTGTGCCGTTATCTTCCTGTAACACAGATATCTCCAGCTTCAGAAGGAAAGGCGGGCGACATTTACTTCGTTTTTCGCTGTACTCTGTAGGTATGTCGATCAAAAACAAAACAGTTCTTTATTTTTTTTTAATCCAAATCACTGGTCAAAGGTTAAACCTAGTTAAAGTCTACTTACAAGCTAATGTTCGTTCATTAGACTTTATTTACCAGGACGCCTGGTCATTAGGTATATCAGGGGTTAAGGGTTAGGTTACAGGACGCCTGGTCATTAGTATTAACGTTTAAACGAAAAGGTTAGCATTGAAAATGATAGAATTGTTGTTGAAGTTCACAACATTGCATGAATACCTCGATTGTACCTATATGGAAAACCCCATTCAATGGCTTTTGTTTAATAAATATTCTTAGAAACCAATTGATCACGTTATTTCTTAATTATACAATACCTAATCAAATAAAACTATTTTTGTGTTGTGGATTTTATTTTTCGACGTTGCATGTTTCAAAATATTTAACCCACAGTTGAGTTTATAATACTTTTTCATTATATTTCAAATCTTATTTTGAACCATTTTCAATTAATAACAGGACGCCTTCGTTGGGTGGTTACATATCATTACATCTACTACATAATTTCTTATTCTTTACTATTTACTCTAATCTGATTCCCGAATGTAGAGCGGCCGGTATCGAATGTACGGTGATACATGGCACGTGCAAAGGAGGGGACTACCAGCCGGGCGACACAGAGTTAGAGCAATGTCTTTGGGTTGCCGTCCTCATAGAGGTAGGTCTTCAGGGCTATGCCAATTTTCTTGAATATTGAATGGGCCTTCGGAAAGGAATAACCGTAACCTGGAGGACAGTTGGTTACGAATATTCCTTTCCATATCGCGAACACGCTATGAATACTTGTGTGCATACATGTATCTAAAATGTGTGCACACATACTCGTGTTTTTACACTTGAATATGTATAATATCAAAAATAAATGAAATAATGAAATAAAAATGCGGATGGGAATGTTTGATTTGAGCATTTATAACTGTTTTGATAGTGGCGTGTTAATGTACTTCTATTTGTTGAGAAAGTAGTGATGTTTTCTACTACACATGCTGTTGATAGTTTGGTCAAAATCATACATGGTTATAAAAGTATATATTATATCAAATGGTAACAAAATGTCCGAATGATAAGTTTGATCATTATTATATAATAACCATTAACTTTTTTTTTTTGTTATATACATTTACCCAAAAATGTATCTAGGGCAACTGGAAATACTGGATTCGCCCTTCATGAATAATTTAAACAACAAATATATACTCCAGCAGATAACGCATTAATTCCCGGAACTTGACACAATAACGAACATTTCTACATCGATCCTAATTTGCTGAGCCACACGCAATGATGTTTTTATCCTATAGATACGATGTCAGATTAAGTCAACACATTCCACGAAGCAACAAATAGGAGCATTTCAGGCATAAATGTGGGCCAAAATATCATGGTCGAACATTGTTTTAATGTATATATCCCAACTCAATGAAAGGTTTAATTAATATTGGTATTTGGGTTGATACATAAATATATGATTATGATAAAATAATGTAAACGCTTATGAACTCGCACATGAGACCTTTGAATATATATTGATCTATTTTCCAGAATACATGGCAAATCATTCATCCTTTCTGGGTATGTCGTGCAATGATTGGACAAACTGTAGGTGGGTGGATAAAGCTGGAATCAGACGGGAAAACAGTCACTAAGGTAGAATCGTCAACAGAGGGTATGATTCAGAAAGCCTTTAAGGAGACTTACTTCATGCCAAAGCCCGAGGACTTCAAATACATTTGTTATCCAGATGAAGCAGAGTGGCAGCTGCTTCCGCCGGAAAAAATCATCAAATCCAAAACAGATTTTCTTCGTTTGCCTTTTCTACTGCCTGCCTTCTTTGGCCTTGGACTGACTTTGTTGAGTCAGCAAACCTGTGAATTAGACTCACAAAACGGACTGACAGAGATTGTCATTAAATGTAAAAAGAGTCAAACATTTAAGATAATCATGACGTATGACCTGTTTGTTAAGGACACAGCCACAGATGACGAAATGATAAAATCTGGAAACCTTCCTCGATTAGTTCTCAATTCTAGAACCGAGGAGAAATTTACTTTCAGGGTTAGGTTCCCTGTCGAGGGTACCTACAAGATTGTGTTTTATGCAGGAGTTTATGAGAAACCACTCTTGAGAGTGTGTGAGTTCAAATTGAATTGTGCCAAACGTCTTCCAGATTGTCGTCTACTGCCAATTAATACCGGGATAGACGGTTGGGGACCAGGGCCAAAGTCTGAAAAAGCAGGTCTAATACTGCCAACACAAGCAAGCGGTGTGATACAATTACAGGTATGATCCACTTCTTCATATTTTGTATGATAAATATCAACAACTTGACCTAAAGTATCACATTTGTTATAGTACAAGATTATACAAATATGTATATCGCACAGTCTTCATAACGTTCCTTTTTTATATACATTGTATATATTTTATTTTTTATACTTATATTTATATTTTATAGAATCGGTATTGCAATTAAGAATCAAGTGAAATTAAAAACAAAATACGTATAAAAGTGTTGTTTAAGACACAAAACTCGTTTGCATTTTAATCCATGCAGTATTTACATATATTTGGTTTATTATAATCTAGGCACCGCCAAAAGACTCGAGAAACATCAAACCAGAGGATCAGGAAAACACGGCCCGCATCAAGTTTTCTTTAAACCAAAGAATGATGAGCTCGATGGATTACAGGTACATATTTTTGTCATCAATATACCGGGAAATACTCCAGTAAGCAGTAGAAACAGTCTCTCATTTCATATTTCTAATCACAACAGCGGCAATAGTCACGTTTGTCAATTTGGAAAATATCTAGGATAGTTACTCATTATAAAAAAGTAGTATGGGGTAACATTTATTATTAATTTGATAAAAAAGAAATAATATCTTCGCAAAAATAAATAAATTTTGTCCTAAACCTTACACCTAACATCGAATGCCTTAAATACTATTTTAGAAAATTTTTGTAAGCTTTGAAAATGATGTATAAAGTCTGATATTAATCGGCTGGAAATTGTACAACTAGAATGACTGCCATTGGATTGATGTACGAGAAACTCAATAAAGATAGTCTGGAGATCTTCAATAGAAATAGGAGATATTATGGAAAGCTTTGTGTGGTTAATAAAAGGTACAATAATGAAATGGTACCATACAACCGCCAACATTTATCAGAAAAAATCGTCATCAGATCAGAGTTTTACGAAATAGGAATACACTAACTATATTATGTCTTAAGAGCCGTTATAACAGATGTCGTGATGTATTTGGTTGTTGGGTTAAGGTGACATATCGTTATCGTTAACATTGTCTATCTGAATGCTTATGTCATTACTCATTTCACTATAAGGATAATCTATATTTTATAGCAGTCATGAAAATACAGTTGAAAGGGTTTCAAAAGATTCCCTATTTGTTCTTTTATCCTGTTTACACCCTTGCTTTTCCCTTTAACACCCCCCCCCCACACACACACACGCACACACTTAAATTATGATAGTTCAAAGCATTCACATTTCATTACAAATGTAAGACATAAAGGCGAGTTACAAATTTCTTTGTTTTATCTTTCACTTATACCGACAAGCAAGGCCATATATAATGAAATATTTTAAAAGTACATAATACTCCCAAGTCAGTCAGCTGGTATGGGAATTCCAAACTACGCTATTGATTTCTCGAGATTGAACATCACAAACTATTCGCTTGATGAATTGTTTAATTAGCATGTGACAGATATATTGAGATATTCATTTATTGACATTAAATGAGCCTTAATTTATAGCCTTTATGATAATGTCAGAGGCAAAAAATTTGCTTTGACGAATGGTTGTGCCTCAACATTGTTAACTGTGTGTTTAAATGTGTGATATCCATTTACTCGATGGACAAAACAATTTAAGAACTAATTATATAATTGAAAAACCAAAGTGGAATTTTATGCATGCATAAAATCATAGCTTATTAAGCTCGGTCTATAAATAGATGATCGAAAGACAAATTGCTATCCCTGAATGTCGACATTAATACTTTATATTTTTTTCTTTTAAAGCAGTTTGTTCACAGGTAGTCATCGATTAAAAAAAATGGTTTTAACTAAATAATCACCCAATGCAACAAATCGCGATTGTAAATAAACAGGGGCTTCTCCGTCACAGGCAATAGCGTTACGAATGGTATTGAACATATACCGAGAATATAAAACCTATTTTTAGAAAATCTATTTCCGTGCAGCATTACACGACTGATCACATTCACTATTCGTGCATGCCCTCACTTCACAAGCTTAACTTACGAATTCATTACCCGGAACTGGTGAAGAAACCACATTGTGGAACGTATCACATCGTACAGCAAGCACCTGCTTCGCGAACATTATATTCTATATCTAACCGATTTCTCCAAAGAGGGTGTTTACGGAAACGTTTTCTCGTGGAATGTGACCAACACTTGCTGAGTTTATTTGTCAGAAAACAAAAACTTCACCAGAATTTAGCGGAAGATTGGAAAATAATTGTTTTATTTCTACCAATCACCTGTGAACGAGCTGCTTTAACAATTTACACGAACGATGCATTTTACATGCGCCCTTCAGGGATTGCATCTCATCTCAAACCACCTTATCTTCAAATGAATCGATTGTCACCTCATTAATATTGCTTTAAATTGTTTTACAGCGCAGTAATGGTTGACGGAGAGGGAGACAGGAGAATGACAGAAGAGCTCAATAAGAACAATGTATCTTGCAAAGTAGATAATATCAAGAAAGAGCTCAACATTGAAGCTAGTATTCCCAAGGAAGGAGAATATGCATTGGTCATTAGGGCAGGAAAGAAAGGAAAACCTAAACGATCTGTTTGTAACTACCTTCTTACGACACTGCAAGGGATTCGAGAGGTAAACATAATGTACAGACGTTAATGATGAGGCGGAACTCTTGTGCAATTTGCTTTTCATCAAATGCACGAGTAATGTACAAAACGAAGGAATGAGTGCAAAGGTCTTGTCATAATTAGCGTTTCTACATAAGTCAACTCTTTCTTTCCTCACTTGCAGTTGATGATCATCATTACTGATAACAATTTACAAGATTTCTATTGCAAATTTGATGTCACTCTTTAAGTATTTTGCGTCGTTTTTATTTATTTTGTCGATTATTGCACAAGTTTACTTCTATATCACACAATAACATTAGAGCTGGTGTATATACGGAAAGATCCTAAGATGGCGGAGTAACACGTTTGGGCACAAAACTGTATGTTTATTTTAAGAGGGCAGAGCGTGTGATGTTCATGTGTTCTATAAATTGGCAATATTCATCGATTTATTCTTTTACTATCATGTAATAAATATATTTGTAAGTTTTATATGTGTAAAACATCAATAGAGGATATCATTTTTGTTTTAGTGAGAAACATGATAAATATAGGTACTTCACGTGACACAGACATCTAATTTCCAACCGACATGAGAGACATTAGGTACATATATGTCTATACATATCACACATTAAAATTGATTGTAAAAGCAATGGACCTGGGGTTATTTCTTTTATATAGGGTGTTCCACAGCGCAAAGCAAGAAAGGCGTTGAAAGCAGCTCTCACAGACGAGACGAACCTTGACGACCTCGCATCTCTTATTGATAAATGCAAGAAAGTGAAGATAAGTGAAAATGATGATGACGTCAGAGCTGCCAAGGCAAGGCACACATTCTTGTTGGTGAAGTCTCGTAAGTTACATTGAAATACTGTGATGTAGGTCTACAACAATAATTGGACTGACTATAAGTCGACAGAACTTGCGGCCCAATCCTATTACATGTGCAGTATGAAATGTATTTTATAAAGTAACAGCAATAAATAAAAGGTTTAGGGTATTTTTTTCGTCGACATAGAGCAATTTCGTGGATATCGTCTCTACGTTAATGAAAAAACGTCTCAATGGAACATTTTTATTTTCGATTACGTTGCTTGACTCTGACTTAGGGTTAAAAAAACAACAAAGTACTCGAATATTTCATCCTGTAAATGTGTCTGACTGTCAAAAGTTAGACATGGAAAAGAAAAATATTTGTGTGAGTCCCCAAACAACACTAGAGCGTTAATTAAGTCGTCTGTTTGATATATATATATATATATATATATATATATATATATATATATATATATATATATATATATAGTTCAATAGGTCAGAACGAAACCTCAATGATTAAGGATAATTTTCATTGGACATCTAGCAACAAGATATTCTTTCGCTCTTCCTCTCTCGTATTATTCATTTTGAGTGGATTTTATAAAGTAATTTCAACGTTAGAATCTTGTTTAGAATACAGTAAAAATAATTTTATACATGCATGTCAACAAAAAAATAGAAATATGAATACTGTAATCTTCATAAAAATATGAATACCATAATGTTTTAGCACTATCTTACACCAGTAAAATAAACATGAAAATACCTTCTTAATTATCTTTCAGTGTGGTTAACTTAATACTTTCTACTTTGTATTGTGGACACTTCAGCTTTCACTGATAAAGTGTTGAAATATTAAAACATATATTACGTGTATACTCGTGTAATGTAAGCATTTTGCCAACAGACATTGATGACTGCCATAAACGACGCAATATGGACGTGACACTAAAGACCTTGGCTGAGGTCAGCAAGTATCGACACAAGCTTGCGCTTATACTTGAGACTCGGAGGGCCGAAAAACTAAAGCAGCAACTAGAGAGACTAGGAGGTTTCACACGCGACATTCCAGAGCTGAACAAAGCCTGTGAGGAACTGGAGTACATCAACAAACCGAAGACTGAGGTGCTGAATACTATGAATGCACTCTGCATGCTCCTGAATGAACCTTCGTCTACAATAGGCGTAAGTTTTGACACATGAGTTATTCAGCAGAAAACAGTGTAGAAAACTGTAGGCAACTGATTTTTTTTCTAATCCAAAATGGAAACACATCTTAGTATGTGCTATTTTTCAAAATTCTTTGAAATTAATTTCATATATACTTATGATGTTATTTATTAATTCATCTTTTGGATGTTGATTCCTGGTAGAAAACAATAGTGAAAATAGTTTTTGATCAAGTGAATAAACTCTGCTTTGATGCGCAAGGCTAAATATATTTTCTACGTGTCTTTCGAAGAGTAAAGCAACAAGGCTAAATCCCTATCCATTCCCCAAAGAAACCGAAGCCTGCATAATTCACTGGAATTGTGAATTAGTATATGGTCTTCAAGGGACAGACATTTTAATGTGTTTTGTACATCGGAGCCTCGGATCGAAACTCTGACACATCCTGTTCCCGAAGCTGACGTTTTAATCATCAACATGGCCAGTGGAACCTGTGCTCAGCAAACTTTCAGTGAGGACTAATCTGCATGCATATGCGTATTTATATTGTCTCTGTCATACTTATTGGTAGCTCATATTGTAAATATACCGGAACTGAACAATTTTATCATCAACATGGCCAGTGGAACCTGTGCTCAGCAAACTTTCAGTGGGGACTAATCACCATGCATATGCGTATTTATATTGTCTCTGTCATACTTATTGAATATATTGGTAGCTCATATTGTAAATATACCGGAATTGAACAATTTTATTTCTCTAGGAACAAGATTTGCCATAATCTTGACATTTAATGATGTAACACACGAGCAGCGAATAATTTCATAATGGAAAAGGTATCCAGAATAAAATTGAAAATACCAGACAAAATAGTTTAGAGTAAGGGAATAGGAGCGTATCGCTGATTGAATTTAAGGCAATACTTCTTTAAATATTTGACCCTTTACGAAAATTACACGTGTTCTTTAAAATAAAATATGACGTAGGCACCGTAATTTTAGTACAAAATGATGTTTTTAATGCGCTGTTTGATTGAAGGCTGTGCATATCACGTGCGGGTAGAGGAAATAAAAGTCTGACTTTCATTTTCTAGCGCACAAGCTTCTCTCATTACACTTGTAATGCTTTTGTTCCATCTTCCTTCATCAAAATTCTTATCTGCATAAAATGATACAATGTATACGGTGACGGTATCGACAATACTCTCTTAAACATAATTTTATACACTGCACTTAAGACAATCTTGAATGGAATACACTATGAACAAACAATGCATCGGTCAGACAGAAAGGAAAACTACTTTAACCCTTTCCGAAATATTTTTTTGTATACACTCATTATTTACAAATGACACGACTTGATATTAACGATAGTGCAATATTGTATTCAGGTATTCTATTTGTACAAAAAAAGGAGAACAGAGAAAATGAAATATGACAAACAAATAAACAACAAAACAACAACAACAACAATATATATATATATCCTTCTCACCGTAAGAAGGAGACGTTATGAAACACATTAGGTTTATTTTAGGACTGGGCCCATATACAAAGCCTGTTGAAGTTGTCAAAGGAGCACAACAACAACCTTCTGAACCGGATGAAAGGTATATCAGAGAAACAAATCGACACGAAGACCCGCCGTAAGATAGAGGCAACCCTACACACGTACACTGAGACTCAGGTTCGCCACGTCAGTCAAGCGGCCGCCAGCTTCTATATATGGGTCAGTTGGTGTTTTTGTTTGCGTGATTTCTACGTCCCACCGACAGTATTCAATCATTTTGTAACCCTTTGATGGAATATAAGAGGTACATGAACTCGTATAGTGCTGCCTCACTGCGAATTCCCGCTTAAACAGAATACTGCACCAAGTAATATTTCTCGTATATTTCGCAATTTTACAAGATAAAGACAGTTGCAGGAAAGTTTTAAATTTAAATTTTATTCCTACAGATTGATGGCGTACTTAAAGCTCTCGGGCCAGAGAAAACAGAAATGGATATCTCCGGAGAAAACACCGCACGAGAAGAAAACTCTTAACTCTGGAACGATATAGAAATGACTACCTCTTCCGAAGCTGTGACAAAATTATTGATGCTGTGTAAAGCCTTTTACAAAACAATGAAAATATGTAAATGATTGATATAATATTCCAAACGCTTACTGCAACGTGATTAATCCAGTAAATAAATGACAATGCATGTTTCTAACAGCTAATGCTTGCGTATACTCGAACAGATGGTATAAAATGAATTAATATTTACACAAGATCATAAACATACACATCTTGGCATGAATGACATTTAATAATTACAAAAACAAAGTAATCAAAGCAACAACTGAACAAATAAACGGCCTTTCAGAAATCATATTGGGTACATGTAATTTATTTATCCTCATGAACTAAGAAATGAGATTCTCTTTTTTATTGAATCTAGCTATATTTAAGAACTCAATGAGCAAGCAGAGATCAACATTAAACACCGTTTATCTGAGGTTTTTTATCGTGTTTGTGAGAAACAAATGACATTAAAGCCCGGGAATATTAAAAATATTCTTTGTTGTCAACGAAAAGGAATCTGTAAATATTTTATTTGCTAATATGGATAAAGTATTTGCTGCGTCACCTTGGGATATTGAGATCGCAGAGATGAACACTCCACTGGGAAGAGGCAGGGTATTATTCAACAATAATGAGCGAAAATAAAACCGATTCTCCTTCTCCAACAGAAAATGGAGTTTCCAATAAAAATACGATTTACATGCACTGCCATGCAAGATAACAACATCAGTAAGCCAACTAGTTGCTGATAAACTGACAATGTCCATAATTATTTTTAACAGAAATTGTCTGTAGCGATAGGTCTATCCTGATATCGATTCTGGTTGTACCTGAAAGACAGCATTGTCGCCAAGCTTTAGAAAAAATACAACACATATAGATACTGGTATATAAACCGCTGGTTAATAGCGCTCGGCATGTTTGTACACACACACACACACACACACACACACACACACACACACACACACACACACAACAACAACAACAACAACAACAAAACTGATACCGATTAGAAAACAACGTGCGATTGCTTTAAAAATATGATGACGTGAAAGTTATGTAATGGTGGACATACTGATGAGTTGCTAATGGATATAAGATACTGTAGAAGTGATGTTGTTTACCGTGTCGCTCCTACAGTGTTCAGTCACGTAGCGAGGTCTAGTCCAAGAACGCCAGAACACAGGCAGAACTATCGAACTAACATAAGCCGGTTGGAAAGCTTCCTCACATAAACATAGATCGCTCACCAGTGTGCATCAGCTTATTTAAAACGATTCAAGTCACTTGTTTTACCTGCCGTGGTTCCTTTCAGCAGTAACCAGCAGTAACCAGATTTAAAGAATTCTCAAATTAGTCAATCATCTGGAGGCCACAATTTTAAAGGGATCGGAGATGCTTTCGCATTTATGGTATAAAACCTTGAGGCAATCATTGGTGAAAAACAAGGATTGATATTGAACATTAGTTCTAGAGGAGATTTTCATTCAATTTTCTGTATAGAGTATATAAGGAAACTAGACGACCCCCTTTTTGGCTTATATTTCAAGGGATGAACTTTATGTTTAGCTTTTTATGATAGAGTCATGAGATGACCATTTGTGACACATAAAATTAAATTCTGACCATTGGTTTCACAGATTATTAAAAATATTCAACATACAATATATTAGGAAAGAAGTCGACCCTAGAGGCCTCATTTTTCGACGGGTCGATTTTATTTGAGCAGTTATGGTGGGATTCATGTGGTGGCAATTTGTGCTACATGAAGTTAAATTCTTGCCGTTGGCTTCACATGGGGATTTTTAAATTTCCAACACAGAGCCATATAAAGAAACTAGGCATCCCCGAAGGGGTCTCATTTTTCAAGGGATCAACTCTATTTAAGGTATTATGATAGACAGCCTTGAGGCGATCATTTGTGTTAATTAAAATAAAGTCTTTCTACTGGCTTCGTAGAAGAATAATTTTGAAATTTTCTATATAGAGTATATAAGGAAATTAGCCAACCACTAGGGATCACCTTTATTTTAGCAATTATGGTAGAGCACTACGAGGTGACCATTTGTGCAAAAGGAAATTAAATTTTAACCATTGGTTCCAGAGGATAAGTTTTTTATGAGTTTTTAAAGTAAATTCTGGCATGGCAACCAGCATTCTGTATGGATCAAGTTTATCTTAGCAACTTTTGTGGAGGATTACTCAAGGATCTTCCTTGACAAGTTTCTTCAATTTCCTACCCAGCTGTTTCAGAGAAAATGTCGTTTAAAGTAAATTGTTGAAGACCACGACGACGAACGCAGGGTGATAGCAAGTCAGCTATAATAACTACTCGGCCACAGGAGCCCCGTACTTTAGGTGTATTGATCGTATTCTTTTGGTTGTACAAAGAAGTCACCCTAAAATTTTGGCCACTCAGAAGCTCTGGAAATTAAGATTTATAAGCGATTTATTTCAAAGGAACGCCTTGCTATTTTACCAGCAAAATCGATCGATCTATTAGAAAAAATCAAGTATTTTCTACAAATAGTCTGATAGAATTTATTGGGACATTTCTTCAGACAAAAGAAGTCTGCGGTTGCTACGCTCCTCTATTGTCTGCAGAAATGTCTTAATGGACTCTAGCGGAATAACGATCCGATGTCCAAATGAAAAACAGTATTTGAAGGAACAATATATACTCAACACAAACAAAAATATTTACTTTTAAACGACGAGTGTATTTAATTAATTTAGTAAAAAATGTAAAATGGCAAAAAGGTGCATTTTGAAAATACATGTACACAAAACAATATTGTAAGGTTTAATGTCTTTTTTGTTGTCCAGACTCCGTATGAAATCATATGTTCTTCCCAATCGTTTCCAAGGAACAGCAATCAGCGATTATTCAAAACCAATATTGAGACGTTGACCTGGGGCCATATTCATAAAGCTCCTTAATTTTTAAGGAAAATAATTCCTTAACTGGAATAAATCTCCAAAGGATTTTTATAGATAAGATATAAGGAAATCTCTAATAACTAAGGGAAATCTATGGGAATTTAAGGAAAATCTTCGAAACTAAGGGAATTTTTCTCCTAAGGAGCTTTATGAATACGGCCCCTGGATTTACACGCCATAGCACACGAGCTTGTGATATTATTTGTGAGCAGTTCACCCAGTCACGTGACTAGCTCTATTACGTTGCATTTTGTTTTCAACTTTAGTTCGACATGTCTGCTTGCATGCAATAATTTTCTGATATAAGACTACAAATGTAAATTCAATTTTAAAAATCAAGATATACTATGCATATTATTTATTCACTGAACTAAATAAACATTGCAAGTTATGTATATGTGTAAATATAATTCTTAGGATAAACGATAAATAAACGAAATAACAAACATTAACAACAACAAATGGTAACTTAACTGAAAGACCATAGTTTATATGAAGCATTTTATCTTAACATGACCATACTTAAGCATGGTAGCAATGCTTAGCGCCAAGCAAAGGAGCCATACCAGTGCCATTTTTTACGACTCTGGTATGTCGCGACCGTGGATCGACCCTATGACCTCCCGCTCCCAAGGCAGAGGCTCTAACCACTCGGGACGGTCATTTGATTTTTTTAAAAAAAAATATCACCGAAACGGCTGTAAAAACAAGTCTGAACATGATCACTTAATATTGTAAAAGACAACATATGTAATGATCACTCACAATTCTGATATCGAACGTCTGTACATATGTTATCAATCAATTTTCTAATGCCCAGCGTCTGAAAATGACCAATCAATATCCTGGTGTCCAACGTCTGAACATAATCACTCAATACAGTGAGACACAATATATTGCAATAATCACTCAATATTGTGATGTCTATGTCTGAAAATGATCACTCAATATTCAAATGTCTGAAAACGATCACTAAATGTCATGAGCATATTCACATATTCAATGATCACTCAAGCCACCAGGCACGAATTTTGTGATGATTCAATATCGTCAGCCCCGCCGGTTGAATATTATCATTAAGAGTTAGGAAGCCCAATGTCTGTGCGTGGTCACTCGAAGTTATGAGGACCAATTCACTCAAAGGGAACATGTCTAATTGTGTACTCGTCTGTACAATGTTCTCAGAATGGTCAGGACCAACATCTGTTTATTGTCACTGAAAGTTGTGAGGCACAATATCTCGAGCAAGCAAAAAGTCCTTCATAGCTTTCGGTAGATCTAAGTTATAAATGTTCTCCAGAAGATTCCCTCCACTTATATCAGTCCGTATTCTCTCTCGACACAGCCGCATCAAGGACCTGGGTGTGTACAGCTCCTGAACTAGCCAGCTTCTGAAGTCAGGCAGAATGTCGAATAAGTAGGTGATAGAGGGGTGGTCCATTATCTTGGTAGCGTCGCGGGGACAGTCCGCCCACAGGAGCAGCTTGATGGACGTCACCGCCATGCTCTTAACGGCCTTGTCGATCAAAGTATCACCTGTGTGGAAATATGACTAAATATAGCAATAACTAGATATCACTGACACAATGACCAGAAATATTTTTATTTGTATAAAAATTAAGTAAATTGAAAGCAGATTGAAGCACCTTTATCGATATTATTCATTTAGTACTACATATTATAAACTCTGTCAAAAACATTGAAGAGATGAAACTCGTCCAGTTTTATAAACAAGTCGGGATACACAACGGAGACCAGATCAATTCCATAAAGTCCCATTAAGATAAGCTCGGTAGAAAAAGGTGGTCTATTTAGCTCCGTATCGCATTGACTTTCTATTTGATTTAAGGAAACAGGAAGCCAAGCGTCCTAGTCGCGATCGGGAAGTGATCCAGTTTTGATCGAGTATAGGTTAAGTTGAACGGAAACGAAAATACTGACTAGTTACCGACCGACATCTACTCGACCGGTACCCGATCGTAACTCGATCAACGTGATCCCTTCCGACCAGCTTTACCGCTACCCGATCGCTACCGACCGCTTCCTGACCTCTACTCCATACATAAGCTCTCTCGATCGCAAAACGATATTTTTTTTATGAAAGTGCCTTGAGATTGGTCTTGAAATTTAAACGATGATCGGGGTTGATCGAGTTGATCTGATCAGCAGTGTGAACCTAACTTTGTATAGCTTTGGTTATATAAATACAACACTTCAAGTCACGGTGGAAACTTAAGTTGCTCGATCATAACACGTCAACCCATGCCATACTTAAAATATGTCCACATGTATATGGATTTGTCCTACTATCCCTGGTCAGACGTTCCGTCCAATCAAAATAGAAAGACAAAGTGATCTCGCAGTTGGGTTTTAATGAAAATAATAGTGTCCCTTATATCTTACCATTGTCTTATATACTGTATACAAATGAAAATAGTGACGGAACAATTCTCACAACCATTTACATGGTCCTGAAAATAATCTTATTAACGATGATAAAAAAAAAGCATATTTTTGTCTGTAACCCGAATATGAAAATCAGCATCACATGATAAAACAATGGATGGCTGGCTATGACTCAGAATTAGTGAAGAAAAACACATCATAATCTTATTTCTTTATATTAACAACTTTTCCGACACGCTGTAAGTATTTCATATTTGTGAGACTGGTCATTATTATTCAGTACTAGTTAACCATCGTTGCTCACAAAGCGTCCTCCGGCTACTTACAGGTCCGTGCACAGAAGCACCTAGGCAGGATCACCTATCCGCAAGTCGGCTTTTTTAGCATCCTACTGACCTGCTCATAACGTGAAATAAGGTCAGCAACTTTACCAACGAAGGCCCAATGTCGAACATGTTCAGTAATTCTGACATACGTCTCAGATATAACGTTCTATTTACTAGTCTCAGATATAACGTTCTATTTACGAGTCTCAGATATAACGTTCTATTTACTAGTCTCAGATATAACGTTCTATTTATTATTTATTGGTCTCAGATATAACGTTCTATTTACGAGTCTCCGGTATTTCTAGTTCCATATAACCTACACGGAGAAACATCCGTAATGTGTAAAAGGGACAGATTATATAAATGGCATTCATTAGTTCCAGTATGGATGCGACCACCTGTCCCCGGGGCGCTTGCATTATGGTCGAGAATGGCCTATTGTCTGCATCCGAGGTACTAGAGTTACTTTCTATAAAGCAAATTTATCATTTAATATTCCGAACAGAAAATTTAATTGGATCAAATGTGACGGAAGTATTTCTTTCAGTTTACAGCAACGTAATGATTTTCTTTAGTCTGATTGGATCGGCTGAATTATATGATGTCATAGAACCCTTGCTATATTGGAGGTATTTCATATCCCTCATATTAACCGCAAAACTATTTTAAATGCATATACATAAATAGTATCAGATAGAAGGTTCCGATATGATCGCGGTATGTAAATGTCACAGGGCGAGAAAAATGTGTAGCCTAACCGGAACTCGAACCTGGGACTTTTCACATACAAGGCGAATATGCTTTACAGACGGAGCTACCCGGCCCTTCCCTATGATGAGTTATCGATACCGTGACACCCCCCCCCCATATGTATACTGACCATTCTTGTCCGGACGGTTGATATCGGCCCCCTGGTGTATGAGGTACAAGAGGATGTTGGGCCGGCCTACCTCCATCCTCCTCTGGACCGTAATGGACAGGTGGATAGCCGTGTAATCATTGTTGTCTCTCTATGTAAATTACACATAGCCATTCAATGATTCGTCAGTTAAATATCATTAAGGGTAGTCAGCATACATAAGAAGAAGGCTGATAACCCTATCCGGGTTTCAAGTTGGATTTAATGTCTCACCAACAGTAATTCAGTAATTCCTTTTAATAAGTTTAACATCTATTTTAGATCTATTTAATATTAGACCGATTTGGAAAAATCCTTACAACTTATTATTATAATAATCACTCTCGACTGTTCCAGGATTGGACCAGTACTTGGCGACATGGATGGCAATGTAAAATCCGTGTTTCCAGCAGGGTTCAATTCAGGGACTCTCGGATTCGCAGTAATGAATGTTACCATTGGACCACGGCACTTTACATTTGCAGCAGTAGCAAGCATGATATCGACAATGATATAGATGAAAACGCTCTTGAAAGGACTAAAGTAAACTAAACTACGACATCATACACCAGGATATAACACATTCCCTGGACATACTATTTGACTTTATTTTTTTATTTAACTTTATTTGATTCATGAAAGTGACACATTCTTTATTCATGACAAGAGGGCCATGATGGCCCTAAATCGCTCACCTGAATTCAACTGCTAGAGAGAAAATGCTTAAGCATACGTTTCCTGAAAATTGTTTCGTACATTAATAAATAAATGTGATAATAGGGTGTAATATTAGAAAAAAAATAATATCTTACTAATTTTTCCCCTTTTTTTCAACTGACAATGAGTGCCTAAAAATGAAAATATTAAAGTTCAAACAGAGTGAAACCTTGCAATTTTCAACATTTAAAGGGGCATATCTCCTGACATAATAAATTGATTAAAGCCATCATCAAATTTGGCCAAGATATTCTGGTCATAAACAATGTCTTAAGGTTTGAAGGCAATTGCTTAAGAAATAAAGATGCTAGAGTGCAAAGAGCAATCTGGATTCTTTCAAATTTAAAAGGGGCATAACTCCTGACCTTATGTGTTGATTCCAGTCATAATTGAACTTGGCCAAGGTATTATGGTTTTAAACAATGACAAAAAGTTTGAAGGCAATTGCATAAGAAATAAAGATGCTAGAGGGCAAACAAAGTGAAATCTGGCTTTTTTCAATTTTAAAAGGGGCGTAACTCCTGACCTAAGGGTCCAATTTCAGCCATAATCCAACTTAGCCAAAATTAGATGGTTATAAACATTGTTATAAAATTTGAAGATAATTGCTCATAAAATGAAGATGCTAGAGTGCAAACGAACAAATTGTGAACGACGGACGACGGACAGACGGACAGACGGACGGACGGACGACGGACATTCATCGATCCTAAAAGCTCATCCTGAGCACACGTGCTCAGGTGAGCTAAAAAAATCATCAACTGAAACAACTCGAAGATGAACTGTCAGTTCCTCATCCACTGCTATTTTTTATTTAATCAACCAAAATAAAATATTTGTTTGGCTTTTACTTCTTTTAGGATACCGACTTTGAAAACAAGTCAATCAAAGCAACATGAACGACAAGCTAGGGGCAGTCAGCTGCTACTTCTCGTGGTATACGTACGTGGTTTATGTTTGCGCCGTGGTCTATTAAAAGTTTTATCAGCGGAATTTGCTTCAGTGTGGATGCAAATATCAGCGGTGTGGCTCCTTTCTTGTTTTCTATGTCTATCTTGCAACCCTCTGGGAAAACAACATCATGGCAAAATATAAATAAGTACTGACATTAACTTCCATATATAGAACATTGGGAAGATAAATGAGCAAAAACAAACACACGTAGGTGGTATATTTCATTATTGAATACATGAGTAAATATACACTTGACATAAACCAGTAAGGGCATTGTCACGAGAAAATAATCATCAGGAGCAACATGTGGACACTTGCTAGTAATACATACTTTACTGAATGTCATTGACAATATTAAAATGTAATATGTATGTGCTAGGTTATTCCAGCCTTTTCCAGGGATAATAGTCCCAATCTTACATCTATTTTATTCTAGATAAAGGAAAAGTTCATTAACAATACTTGAAGCTGC
Organism: Solen grandis; assembly: GCA_021229015.1. Lineage (NCBI taxonomy): Eukaryota > Metazoa > Mollusca > Bivalvia > Adapedonta > Solenidae > Solen > Solen grandis. Next base: position 41,433,116 of record CM037793.1, read on the forward strand.
TCGTTTGTCCTGGCATTAAGAGGTGACTTAAAAACATTGTGTTCAATCCCTTCTGGTGAAAGAGATAATGATAGACAGAGAGAGTTGTTTGTTTGGTTGTTTGGGTTCACACCGACACTGTCATTAAAGGACTTTGTCTACATTAGATATATGGCTGCTACATTGCGAATCCACGCCATAGATAAGTTGTATGTACATAATACCAGACATGGTCACATTAACCTGACGAAGGACAACCAATCCTGTAACTACATTTATATGCTCAGCGAAATACGAGAACTAATTCAAACGGATTTTTTGAAGAGCATTGTGTTCAATACTATCTAGGCAATACAGATAAAGACATTCACTGGTGCAGACGCGTGTATGTAATATCAAATGTATGTTAACATCAGTTGTATATAACAAATATCATATGACCTCACAGTGCAGCAATGTAAAAATGTGTCAATGACCTTTCACAAAACAACAAAATCGACTGATTTTCACTGATGTGTCGGGACAACTTTGATGAAACTTACTTTTATCATGTGATAAGACAAATTTTAAGAAACCGTATTATACTTACGTGTTAAGACAAATTTGATGAATTCTATGTTGGGATATCTGCTAAAACATAGTTGATGGAGCACGGATGTTCCTTTGGTGTCCGTCAAGTCCAGGTCTGCCCCAGCGTGCACGAGCTCACGTGCACAGTCGAAATTTTCATTTATCACAGCCTCTAAGAGAGCAGACCGTCCACTTGACGACTGTATATTGATGTCTACTCCTGTGTAAAGAAAATGATAAGACTCTATTTTCAAAATAACAATAACAACAATAGATCTATTTCATGGTCATTAATTGCATCACTTCCTGTTCCTGGAAAATTCTGCTGTTCGGAGTAAAACTCTCAATCCTATAAGGGTCATGTCTACATGCTCATATTCCGATAAGTTCCTTGGCTTGAATCCCATCAATCTTGTATACGCTATGTAATATTTATTTACTAAGAGGCGAATTTCACCATAATAAAGACACCTACATCATAATGTAATAATCTATGTCAAGTGTGTCATGTCAATGCGTCAATCGTTAAAAACATCAATATTTATCCCTTCTATACATA
>CM037793.1:41434323-41450895 GCA_021229015.1 Solen grandis
AGATCCAAAATCATAATAAATAGTAAAAATATTATATTAGGTTTATGTGATAGTGATTGTAAATTTGATACTATAAGTTTAGAAATGAAAAATATATTTTTTGGTGCAAGAAGAAAGAAATAATTCCTTCCATTTTAGGTTTTAAAAAGAACTTAAGATTGTCTTGGGATATTTTTAAATTGACAGAAGTAAATAAAAAAGAAGTGACAAATGGCAATTGTTAGGTATTGTGTGCAGGAAGATTAACCTACATTTATAAATTAATAGAACACTCAGGGATTGTCTGTAGATATTTCTTTTTTTTTTCTTTTTCCTATTCTTCAAGAATATTTTTTAACCTTTACTGACCCTAAACTTAATCTGTATAAAGAAAATTGTATTTCTAGTGGTTTTTATATGATGAAAATTATATGATTATATGTTAAATTTATATATGTAGATATATGCAGTTTGATATTGTAAGGTGGTGAGTAGGATGGTTCCCCGACCTACTTCCATCAGAAGACGGGGATAATAAAGGTTAAAGAAGAAAAAAAAAAAAAAAAAAAAAAAAAAAAAAAAAAAAAAAAACATTCTGAAGGTCTGTGGTGGGATTATAGTCGCTGCTCAATGTAAACAAGGCAGTCCAAAGGACAGCTATATCCCCGCCGCTGGCCAAATATTAGAATCTGTTTGGTCATAGGATTATGTTCACCTTAAACTGGCATGGTTGTAGCAGACATAGAAGATCAGTTTAAGACAATTTAACTTTCCGGAGTTATGTATGAATCTCAGAATTCGGAGGCACATATATTAAAAGTTTACTGACAAGTTTTACATGGGAAACAGTACAAAAAGTGAACATCAATGAAGTATAGGATGTGTTAGGTAACCACAAAATACATGTGTAATTCAATTAAAAACTTTATATATCATGACATAATTTGTATGATTGTGAAGAGTACAATAAATCACGAGATATCGAGATGACATGAAAAAGTGGAGGCTTAAACATTTGACCTTCAAGGATGACCTTGACCTTGAGCCAGCGTGACCGCCTCATGCTTCCTGCACATTAGCTCAATGAGATTAACATTTTAGCCGAGTTTGAAGAAAATGTGTCCAAGCGTTCATGAGATATGGAGCGGACACGAAAATAACATTTGACCTGCTAGTATGACCTTGACCTTGAGCCAGCGTGACCACCTCATGCCTTCTGCACATCAGCTCAATGAGGTTAACATTTTAGCCGAGTTTGAAGAAAATGTGTCCAAGCGTTCATGAGATATGGAGCGGACACGAAAATAACATTTGACCTTCAAGTATGACCTTGACCTGCCCCATCAGCTCAATGAGGTTAACATTTTAGCCGAGTTTGAAGAAAATGTGTCCAAGCGTTCATGAGATATGGAGCAGACACGAAAATAACATTTGACCTTCAAGTATGACCTTGACCTCGAGCCAGCGTGACCGCCTCATGCCTTCTGCACATCAGCTCAATGAGGTTAACATTTTAGCCGAGTTTGAAGAAAATGTGTCCAAGCGTTCATGAGATATGGAGCGGACACGAAAATGTTTCGGACACACTGACGGACTGACGGACGGACAGACTGACGGACTGACGGACGGACGAAGGGCATTCCTATAACCCCCCTCCCGCTTCGCGGCGGGGGATTTATCAGGAAAGTCTTTATTTATAATGATAATATATTTGGCATACTCCAATCTTCCACATGGTCCAGATATGGCTTTCTTGGATGCTCAAACAGTTGGTAATGCTGTAATTGCAGATAAAATGTCCAACAATATTTTATGAGATTGTCCCTGAAACTGAATTCTCTGCTGGTATGACAAATGAAGTTGTATCACTTGCAATATCAATCTCATTATAGGGATGCCTGGCTTGGATGCTACTATCTTGGTTTTAACTGATTCACTTTTCTGATGTTGTCATAAATATCAACAAAATCCATTAACATCTTTTGATTCCAATTTGACATGCCGAATGTCCTCTGAAATCAATTTCCAAGAAGGATAAATATCCCCAAAGTAAAAAAAAATCATTAATAGTGAAAACAAGTTAAAAACGTCAACATTCAAGACTTACTATCTGCTATCATTTTCTTGAGAGCTTCAGGCCACTGTGCCTCAGCTGCCCCCTCCCTGAAGTAGGACTCCTCGGACAAAACCTTCAGAGTCTTACTGCTCTCCCAGAACTCAGTTCGGGGCGCCAGCGAATCCTTCATCACCGAGGTGAGATTGTTTGAGATCACTTGAGAAGTTCTCTGGGATAACTTGCCTCTCTCCTGTAGCACCTGTCAGGTCAGATATTAACACACTGTAGAAGGCAAAATACTGACTTATCAATTCAAATACAAGTATCTTCATTAATCTAGCTACTATAATGTATATTTCAAATTTTACAAGAGAAATCACATACTAAGCCACAATGGAAAGTCATGTAGAAAAGTTGGAGGGAAAACAGAAATGGCAATGATGATTATACTTAATATTTTATATTTAACATATACTAAAGTCTATTTGCAAATTAAACAGCACATGTTACTAACATTCAAAGCTAACATATTCTCATCTTTGATAATTCACAAGCCCAAGAGCCATAACTTCAAAGATGGACAAAGATAAGCTAAAAGCAAACTTGGTCTGTAACTAAATCCTCCAGAGACTTAATATGATGACCTTAATTAGCCCTTTCCCTCATAGAGACACCATGAAAAGACCTATGCGAACAGCATAAAACCAGATCAGCCTGCGAGTACTCGCAGGCTGATCAGGTTTTATGCTGTTCACTGCTCCTCAGGGGTCTGGAAATGAGGATTTTGTAATTATATTTGGTAAGGTTTAACTGTGGTTTTCTGCAGATCAGGCTTTATGTGATACCTATTGAGGGCGTCAAAATGAGTATCTATGAGGGAAAGGGTTAAATATGTGATGGATACAGTTATACAGTCACTACAAGCAGCCTACCTGTACTGGGGGATAGTGGGCCAGTAATGTCCGCAGTCTAGAACTGTGGCGGTCATCTTCAAACTGACCAATCTGTAACATGAAAACGGTATTTTATTTCGAAAATGTTCTCCTGTTTTGTATTTCTAAAAGAAATAGCCTCTGTAAGATGCTAATATAAACCATAACCACTTGAATTCTTCAATTTACATCATGTCAGACTAAAGAAATAGCCAGGTCTAACTGTAAGTAATTCTCAATCTAAACAGATGTGTCTGACAATCTTCTTATGTAAGAGGTACTAAGGGGTCTTCCGTAGCATTGGTGGTTCCAGTTGCTGAGTTACTATAACTAAGCCCATCACTGCTCAAATCTTCAGTCCCAATCTGGGCACCTTTCATGTGAGGAAGTCTACCCAGCTGGCTTCAATACGTCAGTGGCTTTACCTAGGTGCCTCTGTGCACTCGGGGACTTCCTCTACTGAAATTAGCTAGAAATCACTATATGCCAAAGGTACCTGTCAAAATGGGCTATAGTAACCTTTCACATTACAACTTCGGACCAACCAAGGATTAAATCCTGGTTGCATCCTTGTAAAAGCCAGTATGGTAACCACTACACTATTTGGACATCCAAACAATGCTTTGTTCCTGAAGAGATCTTTTTCAAAGCTAATGACCTAAACCTTGAGAACTATCACTTAAGGTGATTAATACCCCAACAGACTGCTTTGACACAGAAAAAGGGGCAAAATCTTTTCCATTGTCTACACTTGTCTGCTGATTGGTCTTATCATGATAAATCATTATTCCAAGTGAGAAAGCATCATCAACAACATTAACTAAAGTTCATACAATGTGAGAGTAGGAAATAGACATGACATGATAGGTTTTGACGGGACAGAACAGGTGTGATTCCTATATAACCCCACTTAATTATGACTTGACTATTTGACTTTACAGTCGCTTTGACAGTATTTCAGTCATAAAGCGATGTCCAGCTAATTACAGGTGGAGGGAGACCATGAATACACAGAGGCATCCAAGTAGAACCACGAACCTACTGCAAACCAGCTGGAAGGCTTCCTCACATGAAAATACAAATGACCCTGCTGGGATTCGAACCCATGTGGTGAGGGGCTGAGTGAGTGTTAAAGTCAGCGACTTTACCCTCTCGGCCACAGAGGCCCCACTTAATTATGTGAATCAGGGGTATAAATATAACACCAAGGCACCAAGAGTTTAACTAGATTTTCAGCATTTGAGATACAACGTTCGGATGGAGCTTGGGGTATATCAAGTAATCAAATCAGCAATGGACTCACGTGGAACTTCCCAATGGAGGTGTCAACGAAACAAACACCATACATACTGCAGCCTTCTGTCTCTGCATCCTGGAAACAGGAAATGTTGTAAATACTTAACCTAGGAATTGTCAAGCAGAGATAATAGTCCAAGTATTACTTCAGGATTTTTTTTTCCTTATTTTATTTAATCACGTCTTGTTTTCAGTTTAATAAAACTATGACATGTGTAACGTAACAATGCAAACAGCCAAGATTTGTTTTCATCCAACATTTTTTTTTTTTAAATTAAAATGAATGTGACTTGTTATTTATTATTCTATGAAATTTTTTTAACACATCAAATGTTCTAGTTTTCAATAAAATAAAATATTTTCAATCAAGGCTGGTACTATAATTAATGCAGATTTTAGGAAAACTGAATAAACAGGGGAAAAAGTTTTTTCTATGGTGCTGTGAAAAAATGTTTCTCCATTCATTATAATCTCATATGAACTTTTACTTAACTTGTTCAGCAAAGTTTATGCTGGCCTTAAATCATATGTAAGTGACACCTGTGAACTCTGCTGTGGCCTACTATTGCATGACAACATACCTTCTCACATATGGCCAAGAGATAAGTACTCTGAGAGTCTGCACACTCCCCGGTCAGAAAGCTGAAAGTCTTCGTCCCCTTGGTTGTGATGCGACAAACTTCTCTCTTCACCACTTTGTCAAACTTGCTTGGGGTCTTGGCCACTGTGAGAAACAGCATCATTAAAGTGATGAATTCTCAGTCTGCATATCCTTGAAAGACTGGACTTTTCTTAACATGTTACATGATGGGACAGGATACAATGAAAAGGGACAATGCATCTGACATTGTATCCTACCTTGTACAAAAAGTTACTTTCATGCAAAAATATCAGCATTTATATACATCAAGAAAATGCAAAAAAAAAAAAAAAAAAATAGGGAAAAAAAAAAATGAGAAAAAAATGAAGACTACAGAAGCAGCAAGACCTACTGGTTTTACACCTCTCTGTCATCATGTCTGGGGTCTCCGTCTGCTCTATCCTGGCTACCTTGTATCCCTTCTGTACCAGCGTGTCAGCATAGCGACCATAGGCTATCTCCGGAAAACCTGAGTGGGCATAGTCTCCCTGGAAACAAGATTTCATTATATTCACAACCAGTCTTCTGAAATGTTGTTCATCCCAAGAACCAAACTGTTTTTACATGGACTGACAGATTAAAACTTTATCTATTTGAATGTTGGCCTTCTTAAAAATGTGATTCATTGAAAGAATGGTACAGCAACTTGTAAAGTGAGCCTTATATTGATGATCTTCCTCAAATAGCAAGTACTGTGTACAACATTTGCCATTCACTTGTTTATATATGACTTTAAAAAATTCAAGACAATAATTATAACAGGAACAAGGCAGTCCAAAGGACAGCTATATCCCCTGCCGCTGGCCAAATATTAGAATTTGTTTGGTCATAGGATTATGTTCACCTTAACCTGGCATGGTTGTAGCAGACATAGAAGATCAGTTTAAGACAATTTAACTTTCCGGAGTTATGTATGAATCTCAGAATTCGGAGGCACATATATTAAAAGTTTACTGACAAGTTTTACATGGGAAACAGTACAAAAAGTGAACATCAATGAAGTATAGGATGTGTTAGGTAACCACAAAATACATGTGTAACTCAATTAAAAACTTTATATATCAAGACATAATTTGTATGTTTGTGAACATGACATACTATTATTTACCGAGTACAATAAATCACTGTGAAAGTGCAATCCAGGTCAAGAAGTGGTCTGTGTAAGGCAAGGGGAACACTCCTGAATGAGATATGGAGCGGACACGAAAATAACATTTGACCTGCAGTATGACCTTGACCTTGAGCCAGCGTGACCGCCTCATGCCTTCTGCACATCAGCTCAATGAGGTTAACATTTTAGCCGAGTTTGAAGAAAATGTGTCCAAGCGTTCATGAGATATGGAGCGGACACGAAAATAACATTTGACCTTCAAGTATGACCTTGACCTTGAGCCAGCGTGACCGCCTCATGCCTTCTGCACATCAGCTCAATGAGGTTAACACTTTAGCCGAGTTTGAAGAAAATGTGTCCAAGCGTTCATGAGATATGGAGCAGACACGAAAATAACATTTGACCTTCAAGTATGACCTTGACCTTGAGCCAGCGTGACCGCCTCATGCCTTCTGCACATCAGCTCAATGAGGTTAACACTTTAGCCGAGTTTGAAGAAAATGTGTCCAAGCATTCATGAGATATGGAGCAGACACGAAAATAACATTTGACCTTCAAGTATGACCTTGACCTTGAGCCAGCGTGACCGCCACATGCCTTCTGCACATCAGCTCAATGAGGTTAACACTTTAGCCGAGTTTGAAGAAAATGTGTCCAAGCGTTCATGAGATATGGAGCGGACACGAAAATGTTTCGGACACACTGACGGACGGACGGACAAAGGGCATTCCTATAACCCCCCTCCCGCTTCGCGGTGGGGGATTAATAAATTGAGTGGACATGAAACTTAAGCCATCAATGAAGGTGATGATGAGAATTCTCTGCTACATCCCCTTCACTCAATATGGCAATTAATTAAATTGTCAATTAAACGTGATGGAAAACAAGAGCTGTCAGAGGACAGTACGCTCGACTATTCAAAATGCTTGTTGGTAAATCAAATGAAATCTATTTCACTTCTTGCCTTTCACATACCCTGTACATAATAATAGTCGAAAATGATATACCTTGATAGTCTGATACCCCATAATATTTTTATGATGTCTTAAATCAATCCCATGCCTAGTTACTGAGACATAAGCACAATAACACTGTGCATGCAAAACTTAAACCAAAAATCCAAGTTAGAAAAGGGCCATAATTTGCATCAGTCCAAAAGTTATCCTCCTTAGTTTTCTGATGCCCTTGAAGACACTCTTTAACTTTCTAGTCAATTCCACAAGCAATTTCTGAGATATAAGCTGGATAGTAGCTTGAACGCAAAAATTTATCCAAAATTCTAAGTTAAAAGGGGGTTATAATTTTTAATATATTCCATCAAGGGTTATCTTCCTTTATAGTATGATACCCCTAAACATATTAAAGATGTTTCAAATCAATCCCATACCTGGACTCTGAGACATAAGCATGAAAGTACCTTGCATGCAAAAATTTTAACCAAAATTTCTAAGTTAAAAAGGAGCAAAAACTTGTAATATATTCCATCAAGAGTTATCTACCATAAAAGTATAATACCCCTTAAACATATTAAAGATGTTTCAAATCAATCCCATGCCTGGATTCTGAGATATAAGCATGAAAGTACCTCGCATGTAAAACTTTAACCAAAATTTCTAAGTTAAAAAGGGCAATAATTTGTAAATATTCCATCAAGAGTTATCTACCATGAAGTATAATATCCCCTAAACATTTAAAGATGTTTCAAATCAATCCCATGCATGGATACTGAGATATTAGCATGAAAGTACCTTGCATGCAAAACTTTAACCAAAATTCAAAAGTAAAAGGGGCCATAATTTGCAATATATTCAACAAGAGTTATCATACCTGGTTGTCTGATGCCCCTTAACCAATTCATAAACTTTCAAGTCAATACATGAGTGGTTATGAGATCAAATAGATAGTAGCTTGCTACGCAAAACTTTATCCAAATTTTTTATTGCATGCAAAACTTTAACAAAATTTCTAGTTAAAAATGGGGCCATAATTCACCCAAATTAGTCAAGAGTTATCTACCTGGTTGTCTGATGCCCTGACATTTAATAAACTTTCAAGTCAATACCTATAAATCGGTTATTGAGATATAAGGTTGATAGTAACTTGCGTGCAAAACTTTAACCAAAAGCTGCAACGCAACGCCGACCCAGGCTATACATAGCTCTCATATTCTTTGAATGATCGAGCTAAAAAGCAAGCTTTAATTCCTATAGAACCTCCACTTGACATTGAAGCAAGGTATGGATAACTGAGGTGAAAAGAGTTGAAATTTTTGTACAACTCGCTGCATATTGGCACCTATCTACTGCTATATCTCCAGACTGTACCTTCATGTAGATGAGACCCAGTTCATTCACCCCTATTGTGGCGTCCATGTGGAACAACTCATAGAACTTCCCCATCTGAAACAGTCAACATGTACTTGTATTACGAAATTTGCACTGTAAATTAGCTGACCATTTGTGCCAAATGAAATAAAACTCTGACCACTGGTTTCAAAGAAGATGATTTTTTAAAATTTTCTATATAGATTATAGAAGGAAATAGCAAACCCAGTGGGGGCCTTATTTTCCTAGGGATCAACTTCCTTTTAGCAATTATGGTAGATGACTATAAGGTGACCATTTATGCCAAAGGAAATTTAATTCTAACCATTGGTTTCAGAGGAGATGTTTTTTTAAGTTGTTTTTTTTTAAATAAAATAGTGCTGGTTGCCATGGCAACCAGATTTCTGCATGGATCAAGTTAATTTTAGCAACTATGTGACGATCCACCATAGGATCATTCATGGCAAGTTTCATCAATTTCTACCCAGTGGTTTCAGAGAAGATGTTTTAATTGATGATGACAGACGACACAAGACAATAGACAGAGAGTGATCCCATTAGCTCACCTTTAGCACAATGTGCTCTGGTGAGCTAAAAAGGTTGATCTTTGATAACAAAACCCTTTTGCCATTTCATTTTTGGATATTATAAGAAGTGAAATCTTTCAATTTGGTCTGAAAAATAATGTCTGTTCTCCTTAATGAGTTCCACAATATGATTTTTTTACAGACTATTCGGACATATTCTTCTCTTAGCATACATTCTTCCGAAAATTAGTTTTTAAATCTAGGGATATACCTTAAAGAAGAGCACAGTGTCAAAATGGTTACACTTGATCTCCCACCACTGCCGCATGGCCTGAAACATAAAACATGATTTCTCCTAGTACTAGGGCTCAATTTTTTTTTTCCCCACTCACAAAAAAAAACAACGCAAATGACATTAATTGCAACTCGCAAATTCCCAGACTTAAGTCTTACTCACTTATTTTACTTTCAAGGAAATTACTTCCAATGGGCTTGTATATTATCAGGATCACTGTTTCATAAATTAATGGATTTAATAAACATTGTATAAGAAAAGGAGAATTATTTAAGCCAAAATTTTCACTCCCCAAAAAATGCTAGTGGTTTATAAGCGTAACTCACAAACTTCATTTTCTATTCGCATTTTGCCGAAAATGCGAGTGTTAATTTTAAGCCCGAGTACAATGTAAGTGGACAGAAAATGCCATTAATATTATTGCATACATTACAATAGTAGAAGATGGTGCCTTATAGATAGCCGGTGGTAGCTTTCACCAAATGCATTCCAACTTTGATACATGGTCACAGACATGAGAGGGTTAAGATGTCACAAATCCTAACAAGAGTGTCTTTCTTGAATACTCCTGCTCCTTCTACATACACATACATCATCATCCAAGCCATCAAGAGGGATCTGAATATGAAAACTTCTTTTGCAATCAATGCAAAATAAACAAGAAACACGTCAAATGACACAAAACAGGTTTTCACGTGTCGCCCCAGGCAAGCAAAACTATTTTTAGTAACAGTGACCTTGACCCTATTGACCTGAAAATTGTTCTTAACCTTCGTCTTCCCATAAGGTATCTATATACAAAATTTGATCATCATATCTCATTCTTAAAAGAAGTTGATGGAAACTAAAAATCAGTGACCTTGATCTTGACAAAATCATCCTGAAAATCAATCCAATTTTCCTCTTTCCATAAAATGTGAAAACTGTATCTCTATTCTAAGAGGAGATATTCGACAGAAATGGAATGTTTGAAACCCACCCACCCACCCTACGACATACCCCATCCTAACAACCAGGATTTTCGTTGAACCAGGTTAATAACGATTCAACCAGATATGGCCATACTTACAGGTGTAAACTTGGTTCTTTCCTGCTCTGGAATGTACAGTGTTCTTGGATCATAGTCTGCGTCTGTCTTTAGGTTCTTGTTCTTGTCTCTGATAGAAATCAAAATGTTCATTCATGGAGTTCCCATTACTATTACTTATGTCAATATACTCAAGGATTTTTAATAGGTTGACCACTCTTTTAAACTCAAATTCCCTTTAAATAACAAAAAAAATTGAGACACAAAACAATGCAACCATCTATCTATGAAATATGCCTGATTACTTTTCTAAATAATCTAAACTTGTTTGACTTGTATAATAATATCAACACAAAACCATTCATCTTTGAAAAGATTTATCAAAATCTAACTGTAGATTCAGGTGAGGCAGAAGAGACATATTACACAATACAATCAGAGTGAAATTTGAACTATTGGTGTGACCTTGAACTTAGTCACATGACTGAAACATTTGCTCTGAACTCCGTCTTACAATGCACTATTTCATCAAAATCCATCCAAGGTAGCATGTTCTGTATATAGTGGATTTAACTTGTGACAGATAAACAAATAACTCAAAAACTATATGCCTACCTGATATATCTATGGAGGGAGACATAATAACTACCTTTATAATGCCATTTCAATTTTGCCTGGGCATATTCAAACTCTTTTTTTTTCCTCAAATCTTAATAACAGTGTATCAAACATGTACCCTCCTTTACTCAATAGACTGACACCCTAACAACTCAGTCAAACATTTTGGAAAAGCTATAATGATGCCATTAAACCCTTTTTATATAAAGTGTATATGTTTGTGTGCCTGTAGACTCAGTGTTGCCTTGGTAACAAGAGACTGTTCGGTACACAGGTTACTGTTGGAGGGGTGTATCAGTACCCAAGGTGACCTTGACCCTTGGAACCTTCTTACCCTCCATATACGATATAGTTACAGAGAATGGTTGTCAGATCAGAAACCTTATTACAAACTACAAGTAGCAGTATATATGAGTCCAGTTCAGTCCCTACTTCTCAGTGAAACCAAAGGTGACTCTAACATAGCCCCCATATACTTTGTATCTGGGGGTTATAATAATGACTTGTAATAGAGACTGACAGCTAGGGCTGTGGGTCTTCACCCAGGTTGCAATACAATACTCATCCTTATAAACTTATCACAATTCACATTATGAATCTTATTCATTTACTACATCCTATATACAAGTTGTAACAGGCTGCTGAATGATTGACAGACAGTATCAAGTATTAAATACTGAAGAAATTACATGTAGATGTTGTACAGAGACAACGTAGTATTGTATCTACTATATTATAGCTATTAAATTCATACATCATCTTAATTGGTCTGTGATTTTTTAAGCTTACTTTAATACAGTGTGGCATTTGGAAACTGGTATTTCTTTAAAAGCAATCACAATTACTTAGTATTTGAAATTGTAAGTTTAAAGGTGCATAAAAAAAATAGAACAAGAACAAATATATAACACCTGAATGTCATCAGCTTCCATAAAGATCTGCAGTAATAATTCCATATATTTTCATTTTTCCAATAAAGTAAAAAAAATTATTTTGTGATGTCAGATGAGGTGGGTTACAAAATAATTGTGCCAGCAGCACATTTCATTTCAGCAAGACAATGTTTAGATAATCATGACCTTTCTTTTCAGACCAAAATGAGTTCAATTGTACTTTGCGAACTGAGGAAGACTGGGTATTTCGTACTGAGCACTGTATGCAAATTCACAATGAATGTGCATCTTTATTATACATGGCCTTAATACAAGAATTAATAAAAAAAAAATAATATAATGATTTCAAAAACTGGCTTAAAGCCTTAATAATGATGCATGATGATCATATTTCTAAATTTGTATTTTTGTATATTGCTAGCTCCATAAGTCTGACAGCAAATGTAAACAAACATGCTCAGCTATATTTAATTCAATTAAGGCATGTCTGCACTGCAGATACATAATGATTTTGTACAAATAATCAAGGAATGTGTCATTTAAAGAGATTTTTACAGTATGGCCTTTTAAATCGTAATTTCCAAGGACACAATTTGATACAGTCATATTTGGCATATCCGGATACGATTCCAAGATGTATTGGTGAATTGTCATAGCTCTACTAACAGCATAGCTTACTTGATTTTGTCTGCTTTCAGCCACTCAAACTTCATGTGCTGGTATACTATGGTGTCCTCCTTTGAAGTCCCTGCTGTTGATACCTGCAACGAGGAACAGTTACTGTACTCTTACCTTGATTTACACTTCTGTTGCACCAAAGCAAATTCCAGCTTCATATTGAAAGGTGAACTATTGAAATCACTGAATGTGATAAACAATGGATGAACTATAGTAATCACTGAATGTGATAAACAAGTGATGAACTATAATAAAATCACTGAATGTAATAAAAAATGGATGAACTCTAGTAAATAACTGAATGTAATAAACAATGGATGAACCATAGAAATCACTGAATGTGATAAACAATGGATGAACTATAGTAAATCACTGAATGTGATAAACAATGGATGAACTATAATAATCACTTAATGTGATAAATAATGGATCAACTATAATAAATCACTGAATGTAATAAATCATGGAGACTCTAGTAATAACTGAATGAATAAACAATGATGACTACAGAATCACTGATGTGATAAAAAGGATGAACTAAACTGATATGTAAAACAATGATAACTATAATAAATCACTGATGAATAAACAATGATGAACTATAGAAATCACTGAATGTGATAAACAATGATAACTATAGTAATCATGAATGTGATAAACAATAGATGAACTATAGTAAATACTGAGTGATAAACATAGAGACTAGTAATCACTGAATGTGATAAACAATGGATGAACTACAGTAATCACTGAATGTGTAAACAATAGAGAACTATAGTAAATCACTGAATTGATAAACATGATGAACTATAGAAATCACTGAATGTGATAACATGGATGAACTTAGTAATCACTTAATGTGATAAATAATGGATAAGCTTAGTTATCATGATGTGATAAACAATGATCTTTTCTAATGTTTCAATGAAAGGCATTAAAATTCATAGTAAAAATATATATACTATTTGAAATGCTTGTTGGTAAAACTATATAAATTGCCCTTAATATACCCTTAGTCAAAATGTGATACCCCTAAACATATACGGTATATTAAGTCTAAATTTGATCCCATACCTAGTTACTGAGATATAAAAATGATAGTACAGTGCATGCAAAACTTTAACCTAAATATCTACGTTAGACAGGGGCCATAACTTGTAATCAGTTCAGTAAAGAGTTTTCTGCCTTGGTTGTCTGATGCCCCTGTACATATTCATGAACTTTCAAGTCAATACAATGAATAGTTATTAAGATATAAACTCGATAATGGCTTGCATGCAAAACTTTAACCATGCTGACGTCAACATATGAGCTCTTATGTTCTTAGGATAGTCAACCTTGATACCACAGATATCTGAATAGATAAATTAATGGAACATTTGACAAGTACTTTATAGAGCATGTGATTAATTCATGCTATATATGGTCTACACATTGAAATGCTAAAGCAGATTTTTTTTTACACATTTCAGTAAAATCAGAGCTGTTTCTCCTATAAGCCAGTCTGATTGACAAAACATGAACAATTATACAATGAACACTACTCACTGTCTCATTGGCGGAGAAGGCCGCTAGCTTTGATTTTGTTGCTGTGCTAACTTTTGGGGAGTCCACTACTTTTGGTGATGAGTCCACTTCCATTTCTCCATCTGAATCCTTCTCCTTGGCAAATCCTGACAATTTCTTCACAGACGATGTAGACTTGCGTGCTGTCTTTGGTCCCCAGGATTGAGCTGGCTTCTCAGCTGGACGCTTTCTCTTCTTTGGCAACTGTTGGAATATGCAAAGTATTTCATCTCCAATAGGTTAACTTTGAGAGTGATTTAATATATACATAGAAAGTTTTTTGCAGCTTAATTTTAATTTCAGTGATATCCACTTATCCTAGTTTTGCTCTCACCCCTTGTCATGAAGTTGAATAGGAGTTCCAATGTATGTCACCATATTAAATCAACGGCAACTTTTTTTTTTTGAATCACTAATGATGTCAGAGTGTTCAGTGGATCTTACTTTCACAGGAGAGTCCGGTTCTGATGCGTCATCTGATGTAATGTCATCTTCATCCACCCCGCTGCTGGCATCATCATCGTCATCATCACCACCATCATCTTTAGGAGGTTTGAACTCATCAGCTGTATACAGACATTTAATCACTATATTGAACAAATGATACGGGCACATTCTTATTTAGATAATATGCTGTTGTTTTTTTACATCTACTTATCATTCATAACCAAATACAGTGAGACAGCTACAATCAACCAATCTCATTAAGATCAGATTCAGTATATTTGCTCATATTATGCTGACTGAATCTGACCACATCATGTAGGTCGTCGTCTCAGATTGATCTTTGTGTAAGCCAATCAAATCAGTGCCTACAAAATCATTAGGTATTACCAAGGGAAGGAACTGCATTGATGTATACAAACAAATAACTAGATGGTATCCTATTGAGAAAATTATCCCCCAGTCCCGAGAGTACCAAACCAACTTCTTTTTGTTCAGGCATTAATTCTGGTATCTGTAATTAAGTAAGAACAGCTGTTGTTGAGGCATCGATTTTTAATGTGTCATTGTACCAATTACTCACAAGAGGGTAGAAAGATGTGTAAGCGACAAGGTAGCTCAGACAGTAGAGCATCCGCCCTGTAAGCAAAAAGCCCCGGTTTCATGTCTCGTTAAGGCTGCACATTTTTCTCACCCTGTGACAATGTTTTACTGAAGTCAGTTTGAAACGCGCCATTTAATTGGTTTAAAACGGAGCACTTGTTTATGCATATAAACAACTTCAAAGGTCAATCTGATGTGACCTTTAATGCGATGTCAAATCCTTATCGCAGATAGCAGAGGAGCACAAACTACGAGGAAAGTAAATCCTAATCAAATTAGGATATGATTTTAATGAGACTGACAATCAACTGTCAAATGATGTAGTCTGATTATTGAATTCAATTGAAGAATGTAATGGGTCATGACTATATTGATATATATATATTGATCTCAAAGGAGAGGTAGTCTTATCCCTTTACCTTAAGAATACTCTTTAAATTTATGACTTGATGACTGTTAATTTACTAAACTTTAAAATGATATACGAAACCACTGATGCTTCATTGCTGAGCATTGCGTTAAATCTGAGCTATATTGTCTGAGCCAACAGAGGAAGCTGTCTTCTTTTAGTCTGCTCTATTTGCAAAGTGTCTACTGGAGGTAAAGGAGTGACTGGGGAATTATTTATTGGCCTCAGTTGTGAGGTGGTCTGATTATGCAGATAAGATGAAGAATTAAAAGGAAAATGGTTTCAAAAATATTGATATTAGTAATAACATGGTCATTATTATGAGGTGGTCTTCTTATGAGGTTTTACTGTACAGATTTAACCAGTAATACCTGAGTCATCCCCTCCCTGATCATCACTGTCTGCCTCCACTACAATCCTTCGCCTCTTGGCCTGTGACCTCTGAGGGCGTCGACCTTTAGTTGGGGTCTTCTTTGGGGTCTACATAGGAAATACAAACTACAAGTCAATTCTATTAAAATTATCTTTGAGTTAGAAGACATCACTGATTACCTGGTATTAGAGTATTAACACTCAATAATGAAAAATGGTGCCTTAGAATATATCTAAATCTTTGATATAATACCCGATATATTCTAATTCATGAAGGTAGTTTATTATGAGGGTTATTATTCACACAGATGTAACACCATTTCTTTACAGGTATTTTACGAGACATTAAAGAAGCACTTAACAGCTACAAAATCTACTCTGCTCTTTCAACCACACATTAACTTCTCAAATAAGTTTTTTGGGCTTTAATTAAATTCTTATTGTCAATCTTCTGTGTTTTGTCTTAATTGTTTAGATTTATCATTCCCTGGGCTGCTAAATTCATTACCTTCTTCGGTGATTTTCCACTCTTCAAATTCTCCTTACTATTGTCTTCATCACTCATCTCTGCATCAAATATGTCAGCTGGAAAAAAGGAGTTACCATAAATGCTCATGTATACTGTGTATTTTTATGACTTCTATTTTGATTTTGGAAAAGTGGTGTGCACAATACACAAGAAATATTTTTTTTTCGGAAGATTTCCCAAACTCTACCCCACCCACTAAGAAGCTGTATCGGCTAAGTCTATGGGTATATTTCATACTTTAAATCTGTATCAAAGCTTTCTTGTATTTACTTG
>CM037793.1:41450995-41474132 GCA_021229015.1 Solen grandis
ACAATCACATAGAATATTAATTTGATTAAATTTTGACTATTATCCTGTATCGTATATCGCACAACGTATATCGCAGATCGTAAATCGTATATCGTATGGTATCAGACAAAGAATGCATCGCATCGCATCGTAACGAATCGTAAAGGTAAATCAGACCTGCTATCGCACATCGCACATCGCAGAACGTATATCGCATATCGTATATCGTCCATATTTCTATCGTATTCCAATCGTATTTTTTGACAACTGATACGTTAGCACCACTGTAAACTATTTAGTTTGAGTGGATGGAATAATAAACACAGTGTGTAACATTGTGTTAATGAATGGTAAAAGAAGAACAAAACACGGTTTAACCTAGATTTAATGAATGTTAAAGAATAATAAGCACTGTGGGAGTAGTCTAGTTATTCTGAGTGGCAAAGGAATAATAAACACAGTGGAGTGGGGTAGCCTACTGTTAATGAATGGTATTGGAATAGTAATTGAATAATAGACACAGTGATGTTACCTTGTGATAATGACTGGAAATGGAATTATAAACACAGTGATGTAACCTAGTGTTAATTAATGGTAAAGGAATAATAAACATAGTGATGTTACCTAGTGTTAGTTAATGGTAAAGGAATAATAAACACTGTTGGGGTTATCTAGTAAAGTTTAGTGATAAATGAATAATAAACACAGTGGTGTTACCAAGTGATAATGGATGGTAAAGGAATAATAAACACAGTGGTGTAACCCAGTGATAAAGCCTTGTAAATGAAAAATAAACACAGTGGTGAAACCTAGTAAATCTTTATAGTTAACGAGTACTCTCTAGTTCTACTCACGCGCTGTTTGCAAATTCAAATGTTTGGAGTAAAGATTTGTCTTGGCCTTGCCAGGCGCAAAGTACTGGTCGATCGCAGGAATCATCGCGTGGGAGTAATTAATATAAGTTGTAAAAACTTGTTTCCTTGTCGATGTTTAATTAATAGGTTTGAACTGAAAATCCTTGTGATACCGAGTGATTAAGTAAATTAATGATAGTCTTAAAGGTGTAAGCTGGTGATACATTATTTTAAAAGAAAGCTACCTTTTGATACTGAGTAGGTAGTCTCAGTTGTTAACGTAGTGGTACTGAGTGGCAAAAGATATACTACCTATTGGGTAAGAGATACAAGTATACTATCTTTAGGTAGTAAATAGTAAAGAAATGATTGTCCCAGATGTCTATAATACTTACTTCCTCCCAGTCATGGGTACGGCCTTCAGGAGAATGGATGTGTTACCGATTTTGATGCCCAGGGACCTAGAGAAACAACGGTAAACCCGTAAGTTGTAAAAAAGGTACTCTCACAATACAAAACTGTTAGTTTGTACATTATTAACAATATCTATATGTATATTTGTGTATTACGTCCATCAATACTCATCTACAGAAGCAATGTTACCCAATGCAACCATGCATGATAGTAAAAAGATTGATGGTTTCCCTATCACAGGCAATACCGTAACAGAAGGTATTGAAACTACATTTAGAATTATAAAACCTATACTTAGATTTGTTCACTTTTCCCTCATGCGCTCATGTCATAGGATGAACTTACAAAAATCTCTCTCCTGAACTGTTGAAGATGACCTGTTTAAATGACAAATTTAACCATTTTTCGTCGAAATTGCGTTTGGGAAAATAGCATTTTTCTGTGGAGTGTGACCTACACTTTCCGAGTTTATTTATCTAAAAACAAAGACCTTACCAATGTTAATTATGGAGAGTAGAAAATTAATTTTCAACAGTTTATCTGTGATCAAGCTGCTTTAGATGAATAAATGAATAAGTTTTAACAGAAAATAACAACAACAACAAAGAAAAGGAAAACTAAGCATGGTGTCTCGTTGTGATGCAGGAAAGTGACCGGCAGTGTCCATGCAGTGCTGGTTTCTTAGAGGTGTACGGGGACAGTGATTGTAAGAAGGATGCCCTGCCGCTGTGTAATCATGGACAGTTCCGCTACCAAGATGGTAGATGTTTTTCATCAGCTGACTACGAGAGCTTCTGTACCCAATATGTAAGTGATAATGATACTTTTTGCAATAATACCTTCCCATTACTTTGTGAAGCACGGGCTTGAGCTGTGTCTCGTCTCTGCCTCATCTTCATTATGTTATGTAAAAATATTGTGACACCTGTCAAACTGCACTGATCTTCAGAGTCACAAAGAGAAGCAGGGTGATGTGTTTGGGCTGGAGGGGAACAAGGTCACAGTTACTAAAAGAAGATATGTAATTTATAGTCAGTGAAGCAGGACATAGAGTTGTTGCAAGGATATTTGCTATATTCAGTGATAGCTGATATAACTGTATGTAGGTTTTTCTTTAATAAACGACAACAGACATTTTTAGCTCGACTATTTGAAGAATATGAGAGCTATTGTAGTCACTCTTGCGTCGGCGTCGGCGTTGCAGCTTTTGGTTAAAGTTTTGCATGCAAGTTAATATCAACCTTATATCTCAATAAACATTTTTGGTATTGACTTGAAAGTTTATGAATATGTTGAGGGGCATCAGACAACCAAGATAGATAACTCTTGACTGAATTTAATATAAATTATGACCCCTTTTTAACTTAGAATTTTTGGTTAAGGTACTGCATGCAATGGAAATTTTGGTTAAAGTTTTGCATGCAAGCTACTATCCAGCTTGTATCTCAATAACCATTCATGGTATTGATTTGACAGTTCATGAATATGTTTAAGGGCATCAGACAACCAAGGTAGATAACTCTTGATGGAATATATTACAAATTATGGCCTATTTTCAAACTTAGAAATTTTGGTTAAAGTTTTGCATGCAAGGTTCTTTTATGCTTATGTTTCAG
Source organism: Solen grandis (assembly GCA_021229015.1). Lineage (NCBI taxonomy): Eukaryota > Metazoa > Mollusca > Bivalvia > Adapedonta > Solenidae > Solen > Solen grandis. The sequence continues at coordinate 41,453,859 of CM037793.1, forward strand.
TATCTTGGCATGCAATCAGTGCGGTCTTCCTCAATGAGTTGTCTGATTAATCAGCGTGGCCTTCCTCAATGATTTGTCTAATTAATCAGGGCAGTCTTCTTCAAAGATTTGTCTGATTAATCAGCGCAGTCAGTCTTCCTCAAAGATTTGTCTAATTAATCAGGGCAGTCTTCTTCAAAGATTTGTCTGATTAATCAGTGCAGTCAGTCTTCTTCAAAGATTTGTCTAATTAATCAGTGCAGTCTTCTTCAAAGATTTGTCTGATTAATCAGTGCAGACTTCTTCAAAGATTTGTCTAATGAATCAGCGCAGTCTTCTTCAAGATTTGTCTGATTAATCAGTGCTGTCTTCTTCAATGATTTGTCTGATTAATCAGTTATTTATGAGAACTGTGTAATGTTTGTACAGGTGTGTGACCCGTCAGAGTATGTAGGTCATATTGAGGAATTGGGGGCGTGTCTGTGTCAGGCAGATGACCTTGAAGCACTGTGTAACCTGGAGTGTCGTCTACTGCAACGAAGCATTATCCAGTTTGTGTGCGCCAGCGCCCCGAGTGAGGTTCACCTAGAAATCAGCGACACAAGGGCAATGTCTTGGTATGTAATATGCATGTTGCTCTCCATCTTGAAAACCTGTTATCTTAATATGTTATATGACATTATACTGAAACTATGCAACTAACTTTGTTAATGTTTTTTTTCAAATGATGTTGAAAATGTATGAAAAATACACACATTATTTTTTTATTTTCAGCTATTGTTTGAAACTATATTCTTGATGTAAGATTATAAATAGTAATTTGTTCATAGTTTTGTTTTTTGGCCCCCAGGACATATCTTTTATTGGTCTGTCTGTTTGATTTGTTGTTTGTCTGTCTGTATGTCTGTCACAAAACTTTAACCTTGACCATAATACAGAAGGCCTCCAAACTTCCCAGGTGCATGCACCTTGATGACCTCTACCAGCCAGTTGACCTTGATCTTCAAATGACATTGACCCCCAAGGTCTAAAGCCTGCCGTTGGGGCATTGCATTCATTCGAACATAGCTTGTTATACCTCCCGCACAACAAAGCTGTAAGGGGGTATCTGGATTAAGCTTGTCTGTCTGTCCGGCCGGCTGTCGTTTTTTGTTGTCTAGGCCATAACTCAACAAGTATAAGAGGTATCAAGATGAAACTTTATATGTGGAAAAGATCTCATTGAAGGGAAGTGCAGAGCCTAAGAATCTTAACGTTCTTTTGTGTACTTTTGGAGTCATTTCCCTTTGTAAATGTTCATACTTAATTTTTGTCTGGGCCATAACTTAAAAAATAAAAAAAATTAAATTGGAGGGGAGTGACTAAAACCAATTTTTGGAATCATTGCCCTCTGTAAATTTTCATACTTAAATTTTATCTGGGGCATTACTCAAAATGTATGAAAGGTATCAAGATGAAACTTAATATGTGTATAGATCTCACGAGGGGGAGTACATTAATCAAGAATCATAACTATCTGTTGTGTAATTTTGGAGTAATTGCCCTTTGTACATTTCATTAGTAATTAGTTTTTTTCCAGACCATAACTCGAAAAGGATAAATGCTATCAAATGGAACTTCAAATTTAGATATATCTCATTGAAAGGAGGAGCAGTGCCCAAGAACTGTAACTCTTATTTGCATCATATTATAATCCCTGTACAAAGCAGCAGGCATTTTCGCCATGACAATGGCAGTTCTAGTTTATTATTGTTTTGATTTTAGGTTATATGATGAAAAGTATCTGGCATGAATGAGGCTCGCTTAATAACATCTTCATGTTCTCATATAGTAAAATTTTATATGAAATAATAATTAATGTCAGATTCTATATATACATTAAATTGTCTGTTATGTCAGTTGGAATAATATCTAACTGATTATAATTAGAATTTTGTTGTTATACCCCCCCTAAACAAAGTATGAATATAGAAGTAGGTCGGTTGGTTTTGTTTGTTTGTTTGTAATGATATCCATCTGTCCGTTGCAAAAAATAAATCTTGTGATGCAAACAACTTCTACAATTCTTCACCGATTCAGCTAAGATATGGAGTCATGATGACAAGTTTATATGCGTAACATTATTTTTATGCACTTCTCCCAAATAATTACAGAATTTTGGCTCTTTGTTGGACTTGAAAAATCTGTCCATCTGTGGCAAAAATCTTGTGATGAGAACTACTACATTACTTCAACAGTTGAAATAAAATTTTGATATGCATAATTTATAATGATGTGAAGATGTGCGAAACATAATTTAAATGCTCATCATGCAAAGAAAGACAGAGTTATGGTCCCTAAATTGACTAAAAATGTCTTGTGATGCAGACTACCTTTACATTACTTTATTGATTCAGCTCAAATTATGCGTCTGCATTAATAATGGTGTGTAAATGTGCACGACATAATTTTCAGGTGCATCTTTTAAATAAAGAATTATGGCCCCCGCTTTAAAAATCTTTTACAGCTTTTGATCTATGAAACAGTCACATTGCAAGGGTATTCATCACCTTCAGTGATATTTCTAAATTATGTAGATGTAAATCAAGATACTTTTCAAATTAATTTTCAACCAATTTTCAACAAAATATGGAAGTTAGCAAATTTATAAGTAGCAAGAATAATTGACCTCATGGTCCTAGAAACCTGAAAATCACCTGATAACATGCATTAAAATTAACACTTTACCATGTCAAGGAGATACCTTGAGCATCCAGCATAACACCAGACGTGCGTTCAGTTAAGACACTCGTTAGCTCACGTTAGGTAACGGTTGTTAGTTAGTACCCTGCTTACATTCTATACATTACAATACTGCAGGGGTCAAACTGCTCGAGTTTTAGACTGTAAAGTTCACTCAATGGCTGACTAATCAGACATCATAATGTTCACTTTTCGTAAGCACTATGATGAAAACCTGTGATTACTTACCTATAACTTCTAGTCTAATTTGATTCTTCAGTGGGCTTTCAGTATTATATTTTCCCACTCCAGAGAAGTGGGGGTGTATAGGAAATGTACACATTGTGTGCTGTCACGTCTGTACTATACTGACTCTTCCTTATCTCACATAACATGAAGACAAAGTGGAATGTGGGGGTATTTATCAAAGAGATAGATCTAGCGCAAATAGAACAGTCTCACCAATGACCAGTGTGACCAGCTGGACGACTCAAAACATCCAGTACATTTTTGTGTCATGGATGCAGTAACCAGCGGTTTCCTAGGTAAACCATCCGTTTGTTACCCGTCTCTCTGTCATTAAACCTTGACCACATATAAACTCAATGTGCCACATCAACAAACTGAACAGACCTCAATCAGATCTGGGGCTCCCTTATTTGCTCATATGATATAGTATTCAGATTCTTCTAAATCTCCACAGCAACGAAAAAAAAATCAATTTTTTATAATACCATTTAAAATTCAATCGATTAATATTTATCAGGTCATAAACATGTAAATGAATATGCATGAGGTGATTGGTTAAATACCAAGCTATCAGAATGTTTGATATGTAACAAGTTATATGTTACACACAATGATGAAATGATATTGCATCATATTACTGTGATATTTATAATTTTTAGTAGCCTTAATTTTCATTGATTTTGTGGAGCAAGTTTTATCAATGAATTTTACCTATATGGATAACCCTGGGGGTGGGGGGACCTATATGGGTAACCCTAGGGGGGAACCTATATTGATAACCCTGGGGGACCTATATGGGTAACCCTGGGAAGGACCTAAATGGGTAACCCTGGGGGGACCAAAATGGGTAACCCTGGGTGGGGGGAACTATATGGGTAACCCTGTTTATTTTCCCCGTGTAAGTTACAGGAGGGGTCTGGAAGTTGTCTAATCTATCCTTCCCATAGCATCTGATGTGTTGAGGTTAAGACATACCAAATCCTCTTTTACGGTTTGATGCCATGTCTTCTTTTTTCGACTTTGTGGATAACAACTAGATTCAGAATAGCCCATAAACAATTACCAAACCATACTATTTTCTTCTAATGATTGCAAAAGAGCCTTTTTTTACCTTTCCAGCTTTTTGGCAGTACAGGTAGTCCTGCCTCTTCTATTTATGGCTAGGTCAGTTGCTGACAACCAAAACCATGTTATTTTGTATATACAAGGTCAACCACTGACTACATATTACCTCAGAGAAGCTTTTGAATTAATTTTAATTCATCTCTATGTAGGCATTTTAAATGACCATTGCCATATTTCTGAGGGTAAAAGCAATTTTGGAAAGAAAAACCCTGGGATGAAAAGCAGAATTAGGGAAAATTGCATGATTACATGAATATAAAAAAGATGTATGTAAATTGCCCTTGATAAAAAAAAATGTAAAAATTTATATTTGACCTCACTTTATAGGTGTGTACAACCCCAATCCTGTCGACATCATCAGCCTGTTGGATAACAATGTGAGGAACAATATCACTGGTAACGCCACGCAGGACAGCTCCAACACCTTCTACGGTCACCGACGTCTATTGGCCACCGCAAACTTTAACACCTCCACATTTTCTGGCATTAAGAACCCTCTCACGTGTCTTGAGAACGGAGAGTTTATGATTTGGGCTGTGGACAACAACAACTACCCTATCTACGACAGGTTAGCTCACTGATTTGTTTTAATGATATCTTTTCACTGAACTGCTACAGGGTTCCCACGGTCAGGGAAAAGTCAGGGAAAAATGATTTCTTTTCAAGGTCAGGGAAAAGTCAGGGAAATTTGAAATTGGTCAGGGAAATATAGAAATTCAGAAAAAGTCAGGGAAAAGTCAGGGAATTTTACAATCAAGGAAAGTCGACCAAACAGCAGGAGGATTATAATAAGGAAAGGCTAAGGCAGTTTCTTCCATTTGGCTTTTTTCAGTCAGTTTAAATTGTCATATTGGCATAATATTAAATAACAGACACATTTTACTAAGATAAAAATCTGTGTATACAGAAGTTTATGTAAATAAAATTAATGTGTCGTATTGTTCTCATGTTTTTTTTTTTTGTTTTTTTTTTTCTTCAAGTTGGAATATTGAAGTGAAATGGGTAGCCTTTTATGTTTTATTGTGCAGTAGACATTATGTAGAGCAACCTACATATGTTATAGATGTTCCTAAGAAGTTTAATGAAAAGGGTGCCAGAAAATCAGTGCTTAGACTTAAAGACTTATGCTAACATTGAATGCTGTATAGGAGTTTGTGATATGAACTTGGAGGTATTAATCACCTGTAGAAATAGTTCACATTATTTTGAACAAGTATGTTTAATCATTTAAAAATATCAATATTTTAATGAGTGTGTTATTTATTGCTGTCCCTCTCTGCCATGCTTCTCAGGTAAATCCTCAAGCCTTGTGGAGACAGACAAGTCAACTGGTCTACTGAAGCCCCAGTCTGGGACCACCATGCTACTGGGCGATGGTAGCACACGCCCGGTGCCCCCGAAATGTTTCGTCCACCCTCAGACCGGCCACGTCCTGCCCATCCAAGGCAATGTAGCCTTTGACCCCATTTCCTCCAGACTGGTGTTCACTGTCGACTCGGCAACAGGTAATAATTTTGGGGTTTATAAAACCTTTACCACAACTATAGGACACTCTGATTAGGTAGCAATCTTCAGTCTGAATAGGTTTTACCTTACTGCCTACTAATCTCCTTATTTCTCAGGAGTAGCAAACATGATCAAACCTGAAAGAAGGGAGCTTTGGTCAAATGGTGGCATACGTAACTGAATGTGAAGGTTCATTGTTTGAATCCTGATATGTGGGGAGGATCTTTTTGTGACCTCTCAGGACATAAGGTAGTGGGATTAATGTATTTTTTTTGCAGTCTAAAAAGAAAAAAAACAGTACTTTAATGTATGTGTCCTATTTTATGATGTTTTTTTATATAAAAAGGGAAAACATTAAATGTATTTAAGCATATTTTAAGATATTTTTGTTCATTTCTCTCTTTATTTTTTCCAGGGGAAGCCTCCAGATCTAAGCACCCGTTTATCGCAATTGTTCCTTACCCATCACGTAACGGACAGTTCGTCAGAACAAAGTTGTCGCCTCTCTCTCATGCCAGCGACCTGCGTTATGGGGCTCCTATGTCTGACCCAGAAACAGGCATACATGTCCCAATCTTGGCAGTTACACTACACCCGGGCAGAGGGGCAATCCTGCCCCTGGGTGGTACCCATATTGACATAGTGACGGGGCTGTCAACTCCTATAGAGCTTGGGTCCCTCATGGTGGACCCCAACTTCGGTCTTCCAGTATCTGTATTGTCGGTCACACTTTACCCAGAGTCAGGTATGAAGCATTCTCTATGTATCTTCACATTTTTTTTTATAATGTTATTTCAAAATCTTTCAAAACATTATGATGAAAATCGTTTAAATGCATTTCATTTTAAATGTTAATGATTTAAAGCTAACATGGTCATGGTGTCAGTTAACTTTTCCAGTGTTTATAGATATATTGGAATTAATGTTCAGGATACCCAGTAGTTTTACTGGGATAATAGGTAGTCAATGGTTGATCTGGTTTATGCAAATGAACACATGGTTTATTTATGATATTGTTTGTGAGCTGTTGGCCTAGCCATTATTAGGAAAGGCCAGGGGACTAAATTTTTTTGTGCTAAAAAAATGAAAAGGTGCACATTTTAAATGGTGTTGAATGTACTACAGGAGAGGTGGTTCCTGTGGGCGGGGTCCATACTAACCACGCCCCTATTATCCCAGGGGAGACGTTCACAGAACCCTTGAGTGGGAAGCGCGTGCGTGTTCACAGTGGACACCTGTCTGCAGTGAACGTGGAACCGTCGGCTGGCGGGTACCAGGGCTTACTGGACTGCAACGTCATGGCGTGTGAAGCAAGGGTTGACGACGTTGTCCGGGTCTACATGGAGGCTCTAGCAGGTAATGTCACTGACTCCTCTTTCTCTTTGTGAGGTTTACTTAATCATAAGAAGTGGTATTCATCATTTCTATGCCCCTGTAATTTATGGCAGGAGAGAATAATGTGTTACCCTTGTTTTTTCATCAAGTTCTCTAGAAACTTATGAAATTATATTTTGCAAAAAATGTTCAGCCTTCATGATGAGATTACTGCACATATAAACGCAACACCTTGCATTATTTTGCAATATATTTGATAAAACAAATCTTTATTTTCATAATTAAAACTGAAATTATTTCAAACAGAATGATACATCTTCACTAAAAAAAATGGAATCTATTTATATAAAGAAGCTCCTTATTGATTATTTTCTTTGTGATTCAGTCAAGTTTCATGGATGCTGCCATCAAGGAGTTGGAGGAGGCAAGGACAACAATGAAGGTCAACCTCCTGCGAACCCAGCAGGACATAAAGCGCAGACAGGAGCGTGCAAAGATTCTCGCTGTCACAGGTGGTTCACCAGGAATGTACGAGTTCAGCAAAACCGGACAGTTGTTGCCGATACTGGTTGGCACCGACATGATGGACGAGTCAGGATCTGTCCAGGAAGTGCCGATTCTGGGTGCAGAGAGGAGCAAACAGACAGACAAAATTGTTCCGTTGGGTGGTACAATGGAAGATCCTGAGGGAGAAGGCAAGTTTTTCATTAGCTGTAGTCATAGCAAACTCATCATTTTCATCATCATCATCATCATAATCATCATTTAGGCTGCATTCCAGGGTGTCCTTGGTTGGCCTGATCTCCATTTTCTCTGTCCTTGGCTTCCACTGCTATGATGTCAAGAGCTATCACTTCAGCTATAAAAGACTCACACCTGGTCTTCTTGGTCGACCCACTGGACTTGTCCAGCTACCTCAAGTTTGAAGCTCATTTTTTACCAGTCTGAGTCCTTCCTTCTGTTGAATATTTAACTTTGTGTTTTTCAAACATTTAAGATTTTTAGAAATGTAATGAGGAAGATTTCATCAATTGATTGGTGCATGTTTTATGTTCTATTTTATATTAGTAATAAAGAAAATATGAGATTAAAGGAGAGGTCAACCTGAGTGAAAAAACAAAATGATATGAAATACCAATGGTTTATGCATGAGGTAAATGCTAAAATAGGATTGTAAATAGATATTGTATGCTTTGAAATGATTTTAAACAAAAACCTGTACTATATAGACCAGACTCTCGTGTCTCAGGTTGTCTTTAGATGAGATTTCACGTCATATTACTACAGGCCTTGTACCCATCAACATCGGTAAGAAAGCAGTTGACCCTGTGACCGGTGAGGTCAGCCCGGTCATTGGAGTGAGGCTGAATCCTGAAACGCAGACAGTTGTACCAGTCACACTGTCGTCTGCTGCTCACCGTAAGAAGAACCCGCCTCCTGGTGCCATGGCAATGCTGGAGGAAGAGGTGGTTGCCAGGAAAGGTTTCTGGCGTCGGCAGCGTCAGAAAGAGGCGGAAGTGACCAACATCGAACACAAGCTGGCGCTTAACCTCATCCAGGATATGGACAGTGTGACCGTGAAATCTGTTGCACACGCTCTCTCGGAGATAGATGCAGGTGCGCATGATCTGGAGGAGGCAGCAAAACGTGAAATGCAGAGACGTGGCGCGGCAGAAAATGAGTTGGGCTCAGTGCTGCCACCAGAGGTTATTGCCGTGCTGACAGACTGTGACCAGAGAGAGTGTGAAATGGAAGAGGGACATACTGCAGCCCATGTTAAGTTTGTTGACACCATCAGGAAATTCTGCAACAGGCTACAGGCTGAGGAGAAGAAATTCAAAGATAAGATGGGTCAAATAGAAGGTATACATGTTTGAATCTTTGTTAACAGAACTTTAATTCAAGATTCTTGTGTTTCTCCACATCTAGTAAATGGATGAAACTTAGTTGATTATAGTTTGTAATCTCATCCAAAACTCTTTTATTCCTTTAATTTTTTTGTTTTCATTTGATGTGTTCATTTACATTAAATCCTAAAGTGACATTTTCAGTGACAGGCATATATTTGTGTGTGTTTGTGTGTGTGTGTGGTCGGGGTGGAGTGCCATTTTAGGGAAATCCTGGGGTAAGCAGCAAATTTGGGAAAAATGCAAAAATTTAAAGGAGATGCCCATGAATGGCGCCTGATAAAGAAGAAAAAAAAGGCAGAGTACAAAGCTCAGTGTAAGTTCTCCTCCACCTTTGTCTCATGTACTTCCAAAGTTCATGTAGTTCCAAAATCTTCCAAAGTTGATATTCAATATACAATTCTCCATCTCAGATTAACTCATTACAATACTACACGTATATGTTTCACAGGTTCCAGCAGTGCCGATGGTGAGAATGTGATGCTGCAGCGTTATCGTCAGGCCAAGAACCGCTTGCTTTCGGACCTTCAAGGGCAGATAATCACACGCATGGAGAAACTGGATGAGGCACACTCTGCCCTTGAGTACGCTCGTCAGAGATCAGAGTTGTGCTGCCAGGAAGCCAAGGTTGTACTCATGCACAGTGCACTGCTTGCTGGAGATTTCGACGCCCAACTTTCGGGTGTGTATGGTGATGCGGAGTCAGCTCCGTCACAGAACTCAGAGTTGGTTCATCTGTTGAAACAGTTGTTAGCCATGTTGGAATCTGGTGGACCGTTCTATCTCTCAAGTGAACTTATCAATATGATCAATAACGCTGCAGGCGGCGGAAATGTTCATAATGTTCACAATTACAATCTGGGCAAGATTCCAAATCAGACTGGTGGACAGTCTGACCAGTCAACTGGAAGGGATAGAGAACATGATGACGATAGTTTTGGAAAGGGTAAGGGCAAGCAGGCAGCCACCCTAGTGACTTCTGCAAAGAAGGATTAAAAGGACAGGAAAAAGGAAAGTTCAGCTTCATCACAAACAGGTGATGAGGGAGCGTTATGGAAGGACTTGTTGAGAAAACTCTTTGAAAGGCAAGCCTACGAGGCAGCTAAGCTTGAAAATGATCTGAAGTCGAACGAAATGACATCAATGCAAGACATTCTGGATGAGTTTGAGAAAAAGAAAAAGAACATGATGGATGAGGCAAGGGAAGATTTGCGACAGAAACTGGAGAAAGTGGATAATGAGAAGGAACGTGATAGGATCATGGGTGAGTACGCCACAAACCTGCAGAAGGTGAACGACGCTTTTGACAAGCAGAAGCAGCAACAGCTGGAGACTTTGAGGAAACGGCTGCTAGAGGAGAGACGGAACAGGAAGAAGGAGCTGTATCGGAAACAGTGCGCAGAGGCCCAGCAGCAAGGAGTGGGCATTGATGCTGTGCCGGAGGTCAATTTTCCAGGCTACGATGATTTGATGCGCGACCTCCTCAAGCTTCAGGAGAACCAGGAGCGAGCACTGGCCGAGATGCAGGCCAATGGGGAGGATGCTCGAGACAAGTTAAAGGTGAGAGACACGTTGAAGTTTTATTTTGTCTGATAAGTGTGTGAATCTTAAAAATTTAATGATAGTTAAGACCTATATTTGAATATTGCCTTAGTGGGCTTTTAGACTCGTTATTATGAATACTGTTACACATGTTAAACATTTGTTCATACATATACAATATATTTTCTTCTTTAAATTCATGCTTAAAAAGTGTATTGCACCTTAATTTGTGTGATACATTAAGTAGCTCTTTTCTGTGTTCTATTTCTTTTTTTTTAGTTTTGTATAATAGATGCAGAAAGTGAATCAATTACATTTTACTCCAGGTTGATGCTATTGATCCTGAGTTTGAAAAGAAGATCAAGGCTTTTGATGTTGATAGCTCAGTGAAAGACAATATGATTAGAGACGCAAGGGAACGCAACGTAGCCCTGCAGAATGAGATTGAGCGAATGAAGGAGATGTTGAGGAAACGCAAGGATAGGCATCGACCTGTGAGGTTGTCCGAAGATGAGCAGCAAGGTTTGACAGAGGAGGAGCAGAGGAAGTTGATTGAGGCACGTGAGCTCTAGACGGAGGCGGACAGACAGGGGGAGGAGAGAGCACTTCTGGAGGCTCGCAGACTGATGGAGAAGGTGGATGGAGTAATGGTTTAAATGGATGTGATTGGGGATCCTGTACAGTGTTGAATTAATTTACCTATTCAAATTTGAAAATTTAATTTCTTGTCATTGAGGCATTCCTTTTTAAATTATTATCAAATGATATGACATAGTATGGATTGTAACTGTGGCAGGCGTCTGGATTGGTATATGCATGGGTAGCGACATACATGACCTGATCTTTGCCAGACTTGCTTATGCTGTGTACTGGCACAATATCTTAGCCACGTTTGATAACTAGCCAGAAAGTCCGAGACACTCCAGAGTAATGGCCCTTGAACTGATCAAATTGTAGGATTGGCTTATTTTGTTATAAGCAGCACTCTTGTTTTCATGTGTTTTAGAGGGGTTTCGTTCATTTTTATGAAATAACTACTAAATTGACTTCCGTGATTAGGCAGTGTATAATTTTCTGAATGATTTAGGAGCAACAGAGATTGGCTCAAGAGCAGGCACTACGGGAGCAACTGCGTGGCAAGTCTGAGGAAGAAAGAGACAGGATCCTGGCGCAGTTCCAGTCAGAGATGGACAAATTGATGAACAGGCAGGAGCAAGAGAAACAGTCTCAGCGTGACAAGATTGTCGGGAAACTCGCTGCTAGGAAACGCCTGCGCGAGGAGTTGGAAAAAGAAAAGGCTGTTGCTAGGGAACTGGACAGGATTACGAAGCGACATGTAAGTGATGGCATCACAGAATGTGTAGTTTGAATTTAGGCAGCTAGTTTTCAGATTCAGATTAGGTCAGGAGTTATGCCCCTTTTAATATTATAAAGTGAAGTTTTCTTATACACTTAATTTCTTATTGTCAGATACCCACAGCTGCCTGTTACAGTCAACTACATCTGCCAATGTAACAGAATAAGTTGCTTGTAGGTTTCCAATAATATTGATTATAAGATAATATATTCACAAAAAAAATTGTATAAAAAATTAAAAGAGTTTAAAATTTGCCAAAAAAAAGTAGTTAAAAGGAACTGGTACATTTAACTATATATGTAAAGCAAAGTTTTGAATACTTAGTAGTTTCTGTAGCCTTATCTCATCATGATATGAATAATGATTTAAAGATTGGTCCAATGCATTCAAAGACATTTACATACAGTTAAGTTATTGTAATTTGAATAGACAGGTGGACATAGAAAGAAACAGTTACGAGAGGTTCCCGGGGGTCAATGAACGTGTGAACGGAGACACTCTGACGGCTGAACAGCAGAAGCTTCTGGATGAGCAGACAAAACAAGCAGAGGCTCTGGAGGAGAGACAGAGAGGGGAGCAACGAGAGACAAACCGTCATCTTGACGACGAGATGGCCACAGAGGAGATGGCTGTTGATACGCAAATCCAGCAGCAGAAACGCCTGGTATGTTACAGTTGCTGTCTGTTGTCTAGTTTAACACAGTTAAGATTCTTGTCTAGTATGAATTTCTGTGCAACAAAAGTAACGTTGATCATCATCTGTAATTTTGTTTTTTAATGATAAAATTTCATTTTTGTGTCACTTGCTGTAAGCAGAGGTGCATGACACACAGGGATCACTTTTCCATCGTCCGTCTGTCAGTCACACTTTTTCCATCACGCTTGTCCATCACACACCAGCGGATGACACTTATGCTCCTAAGAACACTCTTGACTAACATTTATTATTTGACAATGAAAATGATGATAGTTAAAAGAAAAAACAATAAAAAAACAACAGCAATTGTTAATGTGAAAAACTATTTTACAATAAAGTGTACAGTCACATGGTAGTAAAGTCAGGACATAATCAAGAGTTAATGAATATTCATGAAATATTGACCACCTGCAGGCCCTGGCTGAGCACAAGAACAAGTTTGACCGTGACATGCTGCTTAACAGACAGAACATGACGGAGGATGAATACAAGCGCTTGCTGGCCGAGCACCAACGGGAACTTGCTGCACTCGTAGCTAACCTGGATAAGGAGAAAGATCGTCAGAAGAGGGTCATCAAAGACAGGGTGAGTGAGCATCCTGATGCTGTCTTGTCTCCAGGTGTAACTATAGCGGGCTACCTTCTTGTAAAGCATTAAGTTATTCATATTCTTTATTATGGGCACCCTATTAAGATGGGAATCTGGTTGTCTCCAGTATTTGTCCATTTAAAGAAAGTGGGTTAAAATATATGGCAATAGTTTAATGATCTTTGATGTTGGAAAACAGAGACAAACTATTTTCATTACTAATTGATTTAGTGGTGAGATGTAAGCAATAAAACAGAATAAAATGAGTATGATACAAAATAATGCGTTATAAGAGACTATAAGATGATTTTTGTAATTGAAGCATTCTGAGGTGTTTCTTTGGATATCAATTGCACTCACACTACACTCGGTAAAACTGTGACCTTGGCCCTCTAATTACAATGTTACATAAGGTACTTTTGAAAGTTACGATTTCGAGGGCTGACCATGAAGTACTAATACATAAAGATACAGAAAGAGGGAACAGTTTTGCAGTCAGCGGTTTGTCTAGTGGTAGAACACACAACTCTGGATCTCAGGGGTTGGGTCATCGCTAATATCTTTAAGCAAGAAATTGACCTTGAATTGTTCCATTCTTCCCAGCTGATAAATAGGTAATAGGTGATAAATGGGTACCTGGGATGGTTATTTGGGTCATGTACAGGACTTCCTAGAGACGTCTTGGCTGCTCATATGGGATATATATACGAATATACCCTATGATTAGAAGGCAAAAATGTCAAGTTGAAAGATCACCAGCTTGAAAGTAGATTGTAGCTAGGTATTTTTACAGGCTTTCTTTATTAGCTACACTTGATTTGCTTGTACTGATATTGAACAGGGTAATCACATGGTATGAATTTGACTTTATACTGATCTTGTTATATTGGAAATAACTATGACCTTGACTGTTTTTACCTGCGCAGATTCTGGACAGAAAGCGTAAGCGTGACTCCCAGCTGGAGGAGAAGCATCGTCTGGAGATGGAAGAAGAAATGACGCGACAACAACAGGAACGTGACCGTCTCAACGAGGAGATCTCTCGCAAGGTCGAGGATGCAGAGCTCAAGAAAAATGTCAAGGTATTTTTTTACCACCCTCTTTGTGGAAGACAAACTGCGGCCTCTGAAACAGTTTGCCTTTTTTTATCTAGGAAACAAAATCTACTATTTTAAGATTGATCTGATATGGGATATGACATCGTTAAAATCATATTTATTTTGTTTTAGATTAATTTCAGTTTATTTTGTGAAGGTTTTTAGTGCTTGATATTAACCCCAATAGAATGCATTTGTTGATTGATTTGCAAAGTCAGATTGAATATATATACAATGTACCCAATCATTTTGCAACAAATTTTCATATAAAATAATATTTTGTAGCATTAGTCCTATATATGTTATCATTATTCTTACAGAAACTGGATGGAGAGAAAGCTGAGAACATGATCTACACTGTGCTGCGACAGCGTCATCTGAAGGAGGCCATACACTTAGAGGACCAACTGGCTCGGGAGATGGCAGCAGCACAGCGCCGAGCCAAAGCTGAAGTGGAGCAGGATAGACAGCGAGAGCGGGAGATTCTGATGCAGGCCTTCGAACAGGTGTGTACTAGATAGGGTGATAATTCAGTTCTTCTGATGGTTGTGCTTGCATATTTTATACCCTAGCTTCTCAGAAGTGAGGCCTACTGGTATATAGAACATGTGTGTCTGTCATGTCTCATCCTGTCATGTCCCATTTGACACTAGCATTTCATGAAGTTATTTTAACTGTTGTTGATAACTTGAAAAGGCGTTCACACTTGGAATATTGATTTAACATGAGACCATTCAGCAGGCAAGTGCAGATAAATGTGTCAAGGATTTTCTAAGAATTATAGCCCTTTGTCTGTGTCGGAGTGGTGGTAATTCCCTTCGGTGATAGTTCTAGTTTAGTACTGTAATACTGTTTGCCATGCTGTCATTCAAGATGTGTGTGTTTTACAGGAAATGATTGACCTTGTGGCCAACTCTAAGGGTATGACAGATGAGGAATTGGCACAGAGGAAACAGGACTTAAAGAGAGAACAGAAGGTTAGCTGTCTTCATAATCTCTCATCTCAATTTAAATAAATCTTTTTGTGTCTACTTCTGTAAGGGTCTTCTCTATTGTCACACTTTTTTTTTTTTTTTTTTTTTTTTTTTTTTGGTTCCAAGGAATTGTATTATACATTCAATAAGGATTAAATTGGTTACTGAAATTAAAGAAGGCAAAATTTATTACGTAGACATAATATCAGACAAAACAAAAAGGTTTCTTTTCAGAATTATGACACTTTCTTGACACACAATTTGTTGCATTTTGTGCTTACCCTATTGTCTCAAATCGCATTTAGCATCATTGCTTTGGAGATGCACTAAGGTTGATTGTTTTGATATTTTATTCTTTATACTCAGATATTTTTCCTTCTATGTAATATACATAGTCTATTATAATTGTTTGAATGACACAGTTCCATTGTATATGAAACTACCTTTAATAGTAAAAGAAATACAAGTCTTTTCTTTCCAATAAATAATCTAAGAACAGATTTAAAATTTACCAAAGCTTAAGTTTAGGAAAACAGAACATATTTCTCCAAACAGTCACTCTTCACCTATATTTCGGCAAAACTGGCCTTTGTCAAGAAAAAAACAACATGAATTAAAAGCCACAACGTAATAGTAAATGTTTGTACAGTCACCATTCTGTTATTGTTGTTGCCATATTATAAATTCAGATGGATGAGATCTTGTGTGAAAAAAATAAAAATTAGATACTAGATGAAGCAGAAGCTTGATATGTGTAACTGTAATTACAATACTGATGATCTGTGTGAACAGAAACAGAGACGAGAGTTTGACAAGCTGACGGCCCAGCTGGTTGAGCAAGCAGAGAAGGACAACTTGCCGAAGGTGGAAGTGACGCAGACGCATCAGCGACTGGAGCTGAAGGAGAAGCAGTTGGGAGAATTGTCTGATGCCATGCAGACTTACTCACCATCAGATGAACTGAAAAAGAAATACGCGGAAGAGGCACGACTTGCTGCGCTTGAAGCCAAGAGGTTCAGAGACGAGGTGCTGAAGCGTATGCAGGAAGAGTTTGATAAACGGAAGAAAGAGGAGAGAGAGAAAGAGGAAGAGAAGAAGAGAAAATTGGAAGAGTATTACAAGTAAGTTCAACACTGAAAGAGAACTTGGCTGATGAACAGAACAGGTGGGTTGGTTGCTGATAAGAACAATCATTAATCAGGGACAGTTTGTATACTTCAATTCTTTGTAGGAGGTGCATCATAAAATGAAAGTTGTATTTGTACCATCTGGTTGTATTACAGGTTTTTTGTATATTTTACATCAAACTTGTTGAATACAGAAATGATTTTCATTGACCTTTTAAAAAACATTCTTAGAAAGGATACATTTGATTAACCGTCGTTTTATTAAAAAAAAAAGAAAAAAAAAAGATAATAATAATTATTATCAACAATGGATATCAAATCTTTATTTTGTAAACTGTTTAATTGAAGTGTATTTAAATATATTTATGATTCAATTCCATACAAAGTGGTATCCAGATTTGGAACCCTGAATACTGTCAAAGTGGGGCTACACTTTATACGTATTTGACTTACTGTGACTGAATGATAGATGATTTATGCATGTTTTATAAACTGTAACTGAAACTGATTATCATTAACATACGAAGTGATCATAAAGTAGTTATAATCATAAGTTATTAAAATGTTCAAGATAGTTTTTATCCTCCACTTATAAGTACATGCTCTTCGTATAGAAACTTCATGCTCAGCAATTATATGAAGTAAATTTACTTAAATCTATTGTTCATCAGATCCAAGGAAGCGCTGGCCGCTAAATTGGAAGCTCGACGAAAAAAGAGACATGGTGCCGAGTATGCCAAATTCTCCAAACAAATGCAAATGGAAGAAGATGCCGCTAAACGCAAGAACCTTGCACAAAAGGAGCAAGAACAAGCTCTCATGGGGGAGAATCCTTCCAATCGCACGGATACCGGAGAGGTGCTCATCGGTGGGCTGCCAGTTGGTGCTGTCAAACCAGGAAGTGCCGGAAGCACTGGAGCTGGATCCAGATCTGGAAGTCCATCTGGTTTCCAGTCCACCGGAAACACGGAGCAGGATTGGATGAACATGTTGATGGCCTCACCACTCTTCAAACAGATCAACGACCTGGAGGACATGCTGGAGAAATCCGATGTGGAGGACGGGGGACCAGCCAGGTCTCATGTCAAAGGTCAGTAGTCCAGTGATTTCTTTTCAGAATATTTTTTTTCTTACCTGTGGCTTTCTCATTGGGAAAATTGGGGAAGTGATTAATTTATTAAGATTATCTAATCATAGGTAATACATGTCCTAGAAAGTTTCCAATCAACAAATTATGAATATGAATTATAAATATCACAAATTTATTAGAATTCCATCGATTATTTCTTTTGAGGAAAAAAAATATTGGGAAAATAGGATGATTATTTTGGGAAAAAATATGTCAGTTTTTGGCTAGTGGATACATGTTTTGACCAGAATATTTAGATTCAGGTGACGTTGACTAGCATCCTGTGCAAAATTGTTCCCTGTCTAAGTTTCTGTTGCCAAATCTGTGCAGCTATTCCTGTGTGCTGAAGTTTTCAATAATGCTGGACTTTTTATAGCTTGGTAATACTCTGTTTAAAGAATACACGTAGCATAGGGTTTTGTTAAGCCCAACTCATACCTGGTACAGAGGTCACTAGTGTCTGGCGGTCGAATCATGACCTCAATCCATGATCAGTTGCTGTACTCGGTCACAGCAGAAGGCAGTGAAAATGATTAATTTTTTGTCCAGCCAATAAGCTTGTAATCCCTTTTGATATTAAAAATATCATTCTTGACTTAATTATGTAAGATAATGATTGCTCAATATAAAAGGCTGTTTTATGACCCTGATCCAAGGTTCTTTGCTTATTAAGGTCAAGGTCACAAGCACTGAATGTAAATTCTGATTTTAAAAAGAGGGCTTTGGCATGTCACATAGCAACCCACCTGTCTTGTCACTTAACAGCCTTTTTCTGACCATTTTTCCAGGGAGGAATTCATGATCATCCGTAAAAGCTGTAGTCTGTAGATTATAGTATATAGCCATACTTTTCAGTTTAAATGTGCAATAGTAATAAAGTCGTATTCCTATTAATTACAGGGGCAGATTATTCTTGTCCCTACATCGACGTAAAGGACGCCCAGTGGACGTGTAAAGGAGACTTAGTTCCAGTGGATATCGCCAAGATCTCACCCAGTCAGTTTGTCGTGTACAGATTTGGAGTGTTTGTCATACGCTTGCTGCATCAGCAAATTGGTAAGGCCCATTATGATACATATAGTACCTTGGTTACCTTATATTCAAATTAACTGCGTTTTCCATATATAGTGAAGCTTAACATATTGAATATCCATTATAAAAGTCAATAAATCTTCATCAATTACTGATATCTCAGTAATAATACAGTTCTTATTATTAGTTTAACTAACCAGGGCTGTATATTTTACAGGAACACCCAATGTCACACTTCTCCTTGCCTCTAACTTGCCACCCAACAATTATGAATGCAATGCCTTCCGTAACTCCATCTTCTACGAACATGCCAAGAACATCCTGTTTGTGCGGAAGGAGAGAATGGACTCCATCGGAGAGTTTGTTGTTCTTATACTCCATGCAATGTCACACATCAAGGTTGGAGAGATGACAGATGATGGCAACACACACTTCCTCCGGCAATTCTACAAGGTAGGTTTCCCTGCAAGATGTACTGAACTCAATGTTTGGCATCTTCCTGAAACATGTTTGACTATGTCACATGTTCTTATACCATCCTGTGATACAAGTGTTACTTAGTTTGCGCCAGGCATCACCATTATGATTGAGAAATTCTAGTTTTCATGAATAATGTATAAACCAATTCTTTATTTTTATATGCCGCCGGAGGCGGTCGTATATTGGCGTCATCTTCTCCGTCTGTCCGTACGTCCGTACGTTCGTACGTCCGTACGTCCATATCTTGTGAACGCAACTCCTCCTACGTTTCTGAATGAATCTTTTCAAAACTTGGCCAATGTCATTACTATAATGGGTAGATGTGCATGAAGTGGCGATTTTCCGGTTCATTGATTTTTACATGATTTGTGTCCCTTTGAAACTTAGTCTCTGTAGTTGAATGATATTGCAGCCTTGTGAATGCAACTCCTCCTACATTTCTGAATGAATCTTTTCAAAACTTGGTCAATATCATTACTATAATGGGTAGATGTGCATGAAGTGGTGATTTTCCGGTTCATTGATTTTTACAAGGTTTGTGTCCCTTGAAACTTAGTCTCTGTAGCTGAATGATATTGCAGCCTTGTGAACGCAACTCCTCCTACATTTCTGAATGAATATTTTTATAACTTGGTCAATGTCATTACTTTAATGGGTAAATGTGCATGAAGTGGCGATTTTATGGTTCACTGATTTTTACAAGATTTGTGTACCTTGAAACTTAGTCTCTGTAGCTGATTGATATTGCAGCCTTGTGAACGCAACTCCTCCTACATTTCTGACCTAATCTTTTCAAAACTTGGGCAATGTCATTACTATACTGGGTAGATATGCACAAAGCAGGGGCTTTGATGTTCATCAATATTTGCAATAGTTATGCCTTTCTAAACATGGTCTCTTTAAAACACAACTCAAGTTTCTAAACAGGTAAAAGTGCATAAGGCAAGGATTTTCTGGTACAGTGATTTTTGCAAGAGTTATGGGGAGAAAGAAAAAAGGATTCAAATTGATACTGCTATTTGACCTACTGTCATATTGGAAGCATTTTTAGGGTTCTATCTCTGTTCAGCTAAATTAATTGGTCTTACAGACTTCATTATGAGGTTATGCTTACAGAAATGTTAAAAGCAATAATTAAAAGACCCCTCTTGGTCTTTATATTTTGTGGCGGCGTATATTGTGGCATCACTGGCACTCTTGTTTCTTTTGTGTCCAGGCTATATTTTTTTTAGCAAAATCAGCCAATGAAATTGTATTTTACATATGCCTTTTCTATGTTTGTATTGAATATTCATATTGCATATATTTTGAGGTCACACTGTACTCCCTGTTATTGTATCTTTATTAAAGAGTGTAAAAACTAATATCTTTGAAACTTCAGTATTTTTGTCTTTTTTTGATTTTTTTTGTTTCATACTTGAGATTTTTC
>CM037793.1:41474232-41524232 GCA_021229015.1 Solen grandis
TGCCAAACAAAATAAAATTCACCTTAAACATGTTGTGCACTTGTGAGCTAAAAGAACAAATAAAGTTAAAGATGAAGGAGAAATGATAAATGTTGATTTATTGGGAGCATAGGATAGGATTTAGTTCCCTTGGAGTTGAACCCCGTCCTCCTGGTAGAACACCAAAAGGGTCCATCGAACCAACAACCTGGTATACATAGACCTAATAAATTTTATTTAATTTAAAAAGATCACCTGTTGTGATTGGTGCAGAAAGCAATAAGATATAATTCAAGGTGATTATAAACCCCTCACCCAACCTTGGATTTACCTGAGTAGGACAGGACTGGACTGATTCTTTTGAGTAGCAGTGTTTTAAAATGACATTGGGAAAAACCAAGTATCTGATCAATATTAGCATAAATCAAAGTGTATCAAAGTGTAAATCAGATGTATTAATTTTAATTACCTGCCCTCATTAAATGGATGTCTTTACCAAGTTTCAATTGAACATGTAAAATGGACCCGAACGAAAACCATAACTAATGCTAACGTTGACAATAGCTCCATTTTTTGAAAAGTGAAGCAAAAAAAAAAATTATATAATCTATTATTTTCAAACTTGGATCGCCCAAAAAAAAAAAATGCCCTGTTTGTTTGTTTGTTTTTCAGCAACTTTAACATTGGCCATAACTTGAAAACTATTAAGGTATTGACTTGAAACTTCATATATGAATACAAGGCGACTAGGAGAAGTGCAGTGATAAGAACCATAACTCTACCTGGCCAAATTTTGAATTATTCCCTTTTATTTTTATTTTTCAATTTTTAGCAAGAACATAACTCATGAACTATTCAAGGTATTAACTTGAAACTTAGAATAGATTATTAGTAGATGGTGAGATTTGGAAGCATGAACCATAACTCTACCTTGATCATTTTTTTTTAAATATCTCCCATTTTTAAGTTACAATGAACTTCTTCCCAGATAAAAGCTTTTATATTACTATATACTTGAAAACTATCTCCCATTATTTTTTTCTATAAATATTTGTTGCGAGCAAAACTCATAAATAGCAAAGTAAGGACTTTGAACGTTAAACGTACGAGCAGTGCAGTAACCAAGAACCATAACTCTGCCTGGTCGGATTTCGTATTATCTCCCTTTATTTTATATCATTTTTTGTACAGAACATAACTCCTCAACCATTCGAGGTATAAATTTTAAACTTGAAATATAAACAGATAGTGAGAAGCAAAAGTGTTATGATTAAGGAACAGAACTTCGTCAGGTTCTTTTCTTAATTTTCTCCCTTTATTTTTTTCTTATTCAATTTTATTTATTTATTTATTTATTTATTTATTTATTTATTTATTTTGTCTTAAGCATTACTCCATTACTATATGGAATAAAGTCTTTGTACTCAACTCATGAATGGCTTTTAATTGGCTTTAATTATTTGACAGACGAGGGCATAGTGGTTTTCGAACACATCTTAATTAACTATTTATTTTCTGTAGAAAAATTCTTTACTTTCTAGGAAATAATGAACATTAATTCATTATTAGTGTCAAAAGTCTTTCCAGGAGTAGATGTTTTTTGTTTGTCTATATAAATTGTTAAATAGAAACACTAGTTTGATATTATTCTGTACTCTAAATAGGTGGGGTTGTAGCCATGGTTACCGTGCATCCCCCCCTAGACTTTTTCTCATAGGTACCAAAATGTGCATTGAGGTCTTCTGAACACGATTTGAGGGTGCCCCCAGAAAAAAACTCATTTCAGCTATGTTTAATTAAAGGGTTTCCATGGTAACCATAAAGGATTTTTCAAAATACCCTAAGTAATTAATATTGGCTATAACTTTCCTTCTGTTGATGTTACAGAGTTCAAACAAGTACCAACGTAAAGAAAAGACTTTATAGTTTATGCACATATATAAGATTAATTAATATTCATACGTGCTATCTCATGAATATTGATGAGATAACAAAAATAGAAGAAAAATATAAAAAAATCATGATTAATACTTATTTCAAAAGCTGTTCTGATACGCAAAATGATTAAATATGGTTTTAAATTGTAAATTTTGATCTTTAACTGTAATTTAAAAGTTTTTGGTTCACAATATTTGAGTTTAAAATTGTTAAATTAAGCCTATTTGCATATAGCTGCGTTTTTCTATTGAAACATTTATTTGAACTTAAAACGTCAAAATGATTATATTCAATGAAAATCAATTTAAGATATTAGTTTAAGTCACACAAAATTCAGATAAAATGTTATTTCTCAAAAATGTTTTTGAGTTGAACAATTATTTAAAATTTAATCATAATTACCCTCATGAATATTAATGAGAAGACTCAAAAATTAATAGCAGCACCCCCACCCCCCAAACTCCTGAAGTTTTGTATATTTGAAGAGATTTTTCAAAGAAAATTTTTATTAAATTTCTTTTTTTATTATATTGAGTGACCTAATTCATTAGACAATGACCTCGAGACAATAACAATGACAATGGAGTGAGTTTTGCCCCTTAAGATACAGCAGTAGTGTATTATATATTAGAAATTGTTGCTGTTTGGACAACATCAACCATTGCTACTATATAACTGTTTCATTTTGCTTTTATGAAGAATTTTTCTGCATATACAGTGTACAT
Source organism: Solen grandis (assembly GCA_021229015.1). Taxonomy (NCBI): domain Eukaryota; kingdom Metazoa; phylum Mollusca; class Bivalvia; order Adapedonta; family Solenidae; genus Solen; species Solen grandis. The sequence goes on from CM037793.1 coordinate 41,476,875, forward strand.
GTACGATTAGTCATCATCGTCAACATCTTCCAAAGTGTCTACAGTGTCATCTTCTTCTGCATCATCTCCTTCAAGAGCTCTCTCTAAAACATCTACCAACAATGGAGGAAGTAGGTCGCCTTCAATCCAGAGTGGTTCTATCATTCCACTCTCAAGGGTCCAACCATGCTGCTGTGAAACAGCTGGTATGTCTGGGTCTGCGATGTGCGACTGCTTCCAGATGCCCACCTGATAATTTACCCGCCGTATATGCTGCAGTAGACACTTTTTGCAGGGAGGCAAATACCCCAAGTCTACGTTTCTCAGTGCATCGGTCGGTTTGTCCTCACATTTCTCTTTTATTTTCAGAAGTCTGAATTCGTTAACATCTTTGACACGGACATTGCCGTACATGGCACAGGTGAAGGCTCCAAGATCGTTCAATAAATCATCAGTCACTTCCCAAGAGTTTCCAAGACTACCTAGAGATTCTTTGTAGACAGGTCTCTTTTCCAGAGTTTTGATGGGACCAACATGTGCCCTACCTTTGAACGCACTGGTTAAATCACACCCACAAAATGCGTGCAGGCCAAGCAACGCAGAGCGATGATCTGGTGTGAAGGCATCAGCAAGTTCTGTCATGTTTATAAGTTTCCTGTGATTGCCAGACCCAGTGTCAAACAAGACTGTGATACCTTCAAACAATCCAATGAAGTACAGGACAATAAAAAAGATGTCACTGTCAGGTGTTCTCACTTGAACTGTCTTGTAGCCTTTCTCTTTTGCATAGAGTATGTAAAGTACAACTCTCGTATCTGTTTCAATCAAGTACTTGAGACCCTTTGATAGAGAAAAATGAGAAGTTCTTCGAACCAATCAAGAGGCTGAACTTGAAAACCATGGAGAATCTAAGTAAAAAAGTGACCATTAAATCAAGTAAGAACAAGGTCATTGAGTACAGACAAGGAAATGTTGCTATGCAGCTTTTAGTTTTGTCACAAACTCCAGACATACACTTTGACTTGGCTGATCTTATGAAATACCCACTAACTCCTGTACCATTCAGTATTGGAACCGCCGATGGCGGATTAGCAAAAACAGACAAATCAAAGGGTCTCAAGTACTTGATTGAAGGGGTTGAATTAGCTGATCCTCCCGAACAGGACAAAACTGTGCTTGTAGTAGAAGATGGAAATGCTCTTTTCCATTTAATGAAAGAAGTGCCAGGCAATTTCAAACAAATATCAGAAAAGTTGTTCAAAATGGTGCCTCAGAAAACCGACATCATTTTCAGTACTGACATGTACCTAGAAAACTCGGTAAAAAGCATGGAAAGAGTTAGGAGAGGAAAGTCTGAGAAGCTGTTGGGCCAAGGAGAGCATACAAAGAGACCTGCAGACTGGAAATCATTCCTGACCAATGATGATAACAAAAAGCAGCTTGTGCAGATACTGCGTAAAACATGGCAAAGTGATAGATATGCCGGCATGCTAAGGGAAAGACAGGTCATCCTCATTTGTGAGGGAGAAGCTTTCCATTACACGTCACATGATGGAAAGACTACAGTCACAACAAACATCGCAGATCTGAAATCAACACAGGAGGAAAAAGATACGAGAGTTGTACTTTACATACTCTGTGCAAAAGAGAAAGGCTACAAGACAGTTCAAGTGAGAACACCTGACAGTGACATCTTTTTTATTGTCCTGTACTTCATGATGCCTTCACACCAGATCATCGCTCTGCGTTGCTTGGCCTGCACGCCTTTTGTGGGTGTGATTCAACCAGTGCGTTCAAAGGTAGGGGACATGTTGGTCCAATCAAAACTCTGGAAAAGAGACCTGTCTACAAAGAATCTCTAGGTAGTCTTGGAAACTCTTGGGAAGTGACTGATGATTTATTGAACGATCTTGGAGCCTTCACCTGTGCCATGTACGGCAATGTCCGTGTCAAAGATGTTAACGAATTCAGACTTCTGAAAATAAAAGAGAAATGTGAGGACAAACCGACCGATGCACTGAAAAACATAGACTTGGGGTATTTGCCTCCCTGCAAAAAGTGTCTACTGCAGCATATACGGCGGGTAAATTATCAGGTGGGCATCTGGAAGCAGTCGCACATCGCAGACCCAGACATACCAGCTGTTTCACAGCAGCATGGTTGGACCCTTGAGAGTGGAAGGATAGAACCACTCTGGATTGAAGGCGACCTACTTCCTCCATTGTTGGTAGATGTTTTAGAGAGAGCTCTTGAAGGAGATGATGCAGAAGAAGATGACACTGTAGACACTTTGGAAGATGTTGACGATGATGACTAATCGTACATGTACACTGTATATGCAGAAACATTCTTCATAAAAGCAAAATGAAACAGTTATATAGTAGCAATGGTTGATGTTGTCCAAACAGCAACAATTTCTAATATATAATACACTACTGCTGTATCTTAAGGGGCAAAACTCACTCCATTGTCATTGTTATTGTCTCGAGGTCATTGTCTAATGAATTGAGTCACTCAATATAATAATAAAAAAAAAATTAATAAAAATTTTCTTTGAAAAATCTCTTCAAATATACAAAACTTCAGGAGTTTGGGGGGTGGGGGTGCTGCTATTAATTTTTGAGTCTTCTCATTAATATTCATGAGGGTAATTATGATTAAATTTTAAATAATTGTTCAACTCAAAAACATTTTTGAGAAATAACATTTTTCTTAAATTGATTTTCATTGAATATAATCATTTTGACGTTTTAAGTTCAAATAAATGTTTCAATAGAAAAACGCAGCTATATGCAAATAGGCTTAATTTAACAATTTTAAACTCAAATATTGTGAACCAAAAACTTTTAAATTACAGTTAAAGATCAAAATTTACAATTTAAAACCATATTTAATCATTTTGCGTATCAGAACAGCTTTTAAATAATTAATTTTTTTTTAAAAAATTTTTTTGTACTTGTTTGAACTCTGTAACATCAACAGAAGGAAAGTTATAGCCAATATTAATTACTTAGGGTATTTTGAAAAATCCTTTATGGTTACCATGGAAACCCTTTAATTAAACATAGCTGAAATGAGTTTTTTTCTGGGGGCACCCTCAAATCGTGTTCAGAAGACCTCAATGCACATTTTGGTACCTATGAGAAAAAGTCTAGGGGGGGATGCACGGTAACCATGGCTACAACCCAACCTAAAAAGGGTCCCATCTCAGATTAATATTTTATAGGGCTTTCAAAGGGTTTATAGAGGAATATTTTTTACCATTTTTGAAAATAAAGTAGTAATCTGTGAAGAATGTTTATTTTATCATTACTTGAATACTACTGATTTGGACTATTTCAGTAACTACGTATGAAGAACCCAAAACATATGAGAATATAATTCACTCGAATAAATGTTGCCCCGGGTGCGGGAAGTCGTGGGCCGTGTCTGAGCTGGACTATATTTCAGTAACTACGTATGAATACCCAAAATCTATGAGAATATAATTCACTCCAACAAATTTTGCCCTCGGGTGCGGGAAGTCGTGGGTCCGATCCCCGGCCGCGACATACCAAAGTCGTAAAATAATGATACTGTTATAGATCCCTTCCTTGGCGCTCAGCATATAAAGGTAATTGCAGGACTGGTTTGCCCGGTGTCAGAATAATGTGACTAGGTGTACGGCGTGATACTGCAGTGTGGCAGCACTATATCTGTCTCAAGTAGACATCGTCTCCAAATGACTGAAATACTGTCGGTGGGACGTTAAACCCAAAAACAAATTTTGCTCCACTTCATAAGTAGTAAGAAATAGAGGGTGAACTGGACTATTTCAGTAACTACGTATGAAGATCCAAACTCTATGAAATATATTTTCAATTAAACAGATTTTGCTCCACTTCATAAGTAGTAATAAATAGGGGATTAGCTTGACTGTTTCAGTATCTACGTCTAAAATACAGGAGATCAAACTGGATATATTTCAGATTCTGCTTATGAAGAAAAGGACTGTCTGAGTTCCCCACTTCCTAAAAGGTTGTAGTTGGAGGTGGAAAATCCTGCGCTTGTGCTGTCTCTCCTGTGGAAAAAATCTAACTTTGGCAGAAGAAAAAATGGATTTTACACCAGGCACTGTTGGTCATTACTGAAGCGAACGTTAACACTTCATTTGACTGGAGGAATTGGTAGGTATTAACCACATCTCTATTGAAGTCGCCCAGTAGCACTGTAGAATAGAAATGTAAAAAAATGTAAACATACAAAACAAAAAGAAATGATAGACGGATGTTAAAAAGGAGAGAGACCTTAAGGAAAATATTAATCATTAAGGATTTTTATAGTGATATTTCAATTTTACAACTGCTCTACACTAGTTATAATGCATCTCAAAAAAACAACAAAAAAAAATGCATAAAGATTAAAAAAATACAAATGAAATGAAATAAAGAAAAAAAAATATATATTAATGATATATAACCGTAGACGAAATAGAAATAAAAAGAGAAGGAAGATGATGACAACGGAAAGAAGTAGATAAAGAAGAAGAAATAATAGTAGTAGCAGTAGAAAGAGTAATGAATAAAAAAAAACGTTGAAAGTAACAACAGTAGAGGTAATAAGCGAAGAGAAAGATGATGATAATGAAAAGTAGTTGTAGTAGTAGTTGTTGTAGTTGTTGTAGAATCCTTGTGTAGTACTCACAAGCCAAACCAATATTGGAATGAAGTACTATTTGCTCTATGAAGTATTGCGAGCCGAGAAGACTTCAGTTTCAAGCCAATAAATTGGAACTTTTAACCAATTGTCTTTAAATGAATTTTTCAAGTTGACACAAAATTTGATTAAATCCAAACTTGATTATATTGGAAGGTAGGGGAAGTGTTGTGTGAAGTTTCAATCAGGAGCATGCAGTGGTTACTGAGATATAGCTTTGATAGTTATGGAGAAAAGCCGATCTAAAACTAAACTAAACCAAGAAATCTGATACTTTGTAAGGGTAAAAGGGCCATAGTTCTAGAAAGAGCAATACAGTCATGGTTCTTGAATCCAATAGTCAACTAACCTAAACATTAAACCTAACTAGGGTGAACGCCGACGACGCAAGATTCATGACAATCGCTCATCATTTTTCTTTTCAAATCAGATGAGCTAATTATGATAAATAACAGTGTTAGTAGTAATAATAGTAGAGGATGATGATCATGAAAAGTAGAAGTGGTAGTAGTAGTAACTGAAAGTAAAAGAATAAGATAATGGTACAAAACAGCAGTAGTAGTAATAAGAGTAGAGTACTTACTTGGTCACTTCTCCAATGCTCGCCATGGACAAGAATCAAACCAACGTCTCAGTTGCATGAATTGCTCAACCTAGAAGACCACTGTCTCTCTGAAGATCAAGGTTGGAGGCTGGTTGCTGACTTTGTAGACAATGCTTTCTGATGACAGAATGGATGCTACAGGAGATCTATGACACCAAATGTGTTTGTCAATCCCTGAAATGAAAAAAATCCTAATCCTAATCATATTACAATATTCATACTTTTAACAGTTAAGATTATCGTGTTATGGGTCAATATATTATATTGATCAAAGAAAGGACTTAAATCACCAGTATAATTTGAGAACAACCTGTATCAGTTGCTAAAACTTTTATTATCACTCGTCTCAGCTTACTAAAGGTAAAATGAAAGTGTTCTGTATCCAAACAAATCATTCTTAACAATAGAATAAATGGCTGACTTACATACAAATAATACAATTTACATGCATTTTTACAGTAACCTCCATCACAATCCATATCAGTCAGTTGTCTCCCTTTAACGTTCTCCCCGTGATAGCAATAAACCTATATACCAAGAATATAAATGTAAATGTTATATTACCTCAACTCAACTCAACACTTTATTTCTGGCAAATCGGCAACAAACATTGCCATTGGCCAACATAAATATACAACAGTGCGTGCAAAAACATATTCACTTATAATTAATATGCAACTTCATTTTATTTGTATAAAACTAAATACACTAAGACATCAAAATCAACATTTTTTATCATCATCATCATCATCATCATCAACAACAATAACAACTGATTAAGCGGATCAGTTCGAGAGTGGAGCGGTAAACTGCAATTTCTGGGGGATCATGTATTGTTTTTTGTTTTTTTTAATTTTCAAAGAAGACAGTGAACACGATGCAAATTAAGTTGTTGTTTTTTTTTTGTTGTTTTTTTCAAATTCATTTAAAATCTATTTTACTATTACGTCGTGAGATATATGTCTAATCCTTGATGGATACTTAGACTTTTAGCTATATCTTCAAGACAGTCCAGAAATTGCGTATTTTTAAAATGTAATAAAATGAAAAAAATCAAAACTTACCACTATGTAGCTATATATATTATCCTCCTAGAGATCGTAACGTGAAAGTTTGTCCTTTCGTCAGCACTCAATGTCAAGGCATTGTGGGAAAGGAAAACAATACAAACTTGCCATTTCCACACAATCGACTGCTATCCAAGCTCAACCACTATGAGATCAAAGGGAAATACCTTGACCTGCATCCAAGCCTTAACCCAGCATGTTAACGTCGATGGAGCTACATCCGAGCCCGCACCCGTCACTAGCGGCGTCCCACGCGGAAATGTCAATGGCCCGACCTTATTTCTTGCCTTTAATCAATGATTTACCACTGCACGTTAAAGTCAAGTACTAGGTTCCTCAAAGGTCACATCGGAGGAGAGTGGCACGATATGTTACTAACAGATACCACAATCAGTCACCTCAATCAGTTGGAAACACTGGAATCCAGAAGAGGTCCCGTTGTGTAAAACCCAGTTTTGGGATATACGAGTTTGATTCAGATTCGGAGGTTCGTCTAACGATGCTTTTCAAGAGTCGATATTCCAGCACAGAAGTAACTCTCCACAGCGACAAGCCGGTCCAGACACACAAACAAGAACAGCTTTCTTCAGCCAACTACATCCACCACATACATGTACCATTTTTTCTTTCTTCCAGCGTACAATCAGCACTTGGAATAGCCTACCGTCAGGCATAGCGGAGGCCCCTGACATGGTAGATATTTCCCTACAAGTGATCGCTGACGCGTCCTGCACAAGTTTAAGGCTCACTCTATAACAATGAGTGACAAATGGCCAGTGCTGCACGTGCTGATCGTGATAGGTTATCACATTTCCCCTTTTGTTTACTCGTTTTATTCTGGCGGTTACACATCGACAACATTTCTGCACAACTAGAGAGAGCTACACGTGCTGCCTTTAGACAGGTGAGACGTGTAAATACATGTCTATTTTGATTAAAGTGATCAAATCGTATTTTAAATAGGGCAGTGACAAATGATCTAAATAATATCCGAGTTTGGAACAACTAAAATGATTAAAATTATATACATATATAGAAAGGAGACTGTATATATGTATTAAGAAAGGTGTTTCCACTTGTTTTCTATTTACTAAATGAGTAAAATTGCCATGAAAAAATCAAGGATAATAAGTGACAGATGTTAAAGAAATTGGACCATCTCTATAGTATATCTGTTCAAATGAAGAAGTAGTCAAAATATGTTACAACTACAAGTTTAACACAAAAATGACCACTTACAAATGTAATATTGAATATAACAATGCTAGACTCATTTTTTTTTCAATTCAATTCTTCTTTATTCAATTTACAAGTTACAAAAGTAACAATGAGTGAAATACAAAAACAAATTCAAAATATCCGTTCGGTGGGTGATGATTGTAATGAGAGAGAGAGAGAGAGAGAGAGAGAGAGAGATTATGGGGAAAGTTCCCTTTTCACATATAATGTTGTTAACCTGTTCTAAATACATACATTTACATGGAGCCAATATACATACGTTTTCACAATTCTATTAAACATGCTTTAAATTATTCATTTATATTTTATATAGACTGAAACACAAATAAAAACTTATAAAGACTTATAACAGTCGGTACTGTCATGTCGTCAACTGTAATATAATTTGCAGTACAATTGTAAGTAAAAGTATGTTATCTTAAATATGAATCTTCGGATTGATTTGGTGAATATTGTGCTGACAAAATTGGTGGAACTGTTGATAGTTTAGTTTATACGACGATAGGGAAACAAGTTCTTACAACATACAGTAAACCCACTCGAAGGTTCCTGGGTTTGGCCAGTACTTAGCGCCTGGAATGATCTTGGCGAACTGGAAATTCGAGGTGGAGAAGAATTGCGAAACATTTGACAAATACGACACAGTTGAAATTGCTGTATCAAGCGTTTTTACCCATAAACTGTATTAATACTCTTGCTTTTGCTAAATATAAGTTACCAAATACAGAATCACTTCATGGGACAAAGTCACATTTGAAACAGAAAATTATTTTCTAATAAACAATGATTTTTAAAAATTGGTATGACGCAGTTGAATTTAAATAAGGCAGGGCGAAGTTTTTTTATTGCAGCCTTTCAACAGGCTTCGTTTCGACAATATTTGCATATTTTAACTGCCTTTTCGAACTATTTTTGTCTTCGATGATAATTAGGATTCACGCAATGTACTTTGTTTTATTTTCTATTTTTTTTATTATTTTATTTTTTTGTACAAAATCTTTGTTTAAACCGTACTCTACATATTTCATGTTTAATGTTAGTTCTTTTTCGTTTGGTTACAGACATTAGAATTGTTAAGTTGAACTATTCCGTTTTTCTGTTCAACCCGTTCTGCGTTTTCCTGATATACTGAAGGGAATCATAATGGCCATATACTTTGATTCAAAATATCACCCAATTTAGGTAAGAATCTGATAAGTAAAATCATTGCTTGTGATTGAATATATATATACAATGGTTCTGAATTCACCGCACAGGTTATCACTGAGCTGAAAGAGTTGTGGCCGCAGCTCGTTATGGTTCACGGAAAACCAAGACATCCCCAAAGCCAGGGCTCAGTAGAGAGAGCGAATGGTAAAATTAAGGACATTCTGGTAGCCTGGATGAGTGACAACAACACCAACGACTGGACAGTTGGCCTGAAGTTCACACAACAACAGAAAAACTATTCACACCATGCTGGTATAAACCAGACACCTTACAAGGCACTTTTTGGCGAAAATCCAAAAGTGGGACTAACATCTTCAAGTCTGCCAAGTGAGATTCTGGAACGACAACAGTCTGAAGATGATCTCCTAGCTATCTGTGGCCAACAATACAGCCGACGAGCCACAACCTACATCTGCCAGAACCGACGAGCCACAACCTACACCTGCTAGAACCAACGAGCCACAACCTACACCTGCTAGAACCAACGAGCCACAACCAACATCTGCTAGAACCGACGAGCCACAACCTACACCTGCTAGAACCAACGAGCCACAACCTACACCTGCTAGAACCAACGAGCCACAACCTACATCTGCTAGAACCGACGAGCCACAACCTACACCTGCTAGAACCGACGAGCCACAACCTACACCTGCTACAGCCGACGAGCCACAACCTACATCTGCTAGAACCGACGAGCCACAACCTACATCTGCTAGAACCGACGAGCCACAACCTACATCTGCTAGAACCAACGAGCCACAACCTACACCTGCTTCAACCGACGAGCCACAACCTACACCTGCTACAACCGACGAGCCACAACCTACATCTGCTAGAACCGACGACCCACAACCTACACCTGCTAGAACCAACGAGCCACAACCTACATCTGCTAGAACCGACGAGCCACAACCTACATGCTACAGCCGACGAGCCACAACCTACATCTGCTAGAACCGACGAGCCACAACCTACATCTGCTAGAACCGACGAGCCACAACCTGCACCTGCTAGAACCGACGAGCCACAACCTACATCTGCTAGAACCGACGAGCCACAACCTGCACCTGCTAGAACCGACGAGCCACAACCTACATCTGCTAGAACCGACGAGCCACAACCTACACCTGCTAGAACCGACGAGCCACAACCTACACCTGCTAGAACCGACGAGCCACAACCTACACCTGCTAGAACCGACGAGCCACAACCTACACCTGCTAGAACCAACGAGCCACAACCTACACCTGCTAGAACCGACGAGCCACAACCTACACCTGCTAGAACCGACGAGCCACAACCTACATCTATAGAACCGACGAGCCACAACCAGTGCCTGCATCTGATTCCAACTTGGCTCAACGGCACGAAACAATACTCCAGCAGAGAAAGAGGGCTCGTGATTCTCAGTTGTCGCAAGCTGAGAGAATGGTCAAAAGATCACATGTAGACCTAAAGTCTGGCGAAGTAGGAGACAATGTTGCTATTCCTATACCTATGGTTGACAGAGGAAGAGGTGACCCACGAAACATTCTTGGTGTAATTCTGGATTGTGATGAACAAAATATGTACACTATTGCTGTCAAGTCTGGAATAATAAGTCCAAATTGATCTCCTACTAATTGTGATGTTAACATGGAATATACAGTGACACTTCGCCAAGCTGTGAAAGCAACAACATCAGGCGGTCAAGGGTTTTTTCGATGTGATTGTGCAAATGGTAAAAAACAATGTCAAACCAACAGATGTAAGTGTTTTAAGGCTGGTAAAATGTGTAACAGCAGATGCCACAACAGTCTCACGTGTAAGAATAAGTAGAACGATGTATGTGAATTAAACATGAACATTTTGTGTGGTGTTGTAAATGTACATTATTGATATGTGCTGCTAGAGTCTGATAATGGTATGTTGCTGATATTGTGTTTCTTGTGAGTTCTTAGTATCTTATATTGTGTGATTCAATTACTTTGAAAATTAGATGACAATTTAAAATCTTTTGCCCAAGATAATAGGAAAAAATTGTAATGTAATTATTGTGCCAGTAGGACATTGAAAATCTTATTATATTATCTGGATCACTCATGGCACATACAACTGATCATTTGATGTGCTTACATAATGTGCTTTATTATGCTAATTGTTTTATCCAATGTTCAGAACTTTAATAAAAATAAAAGATGGTGTAAACTTCAATCTTTGTCTTGTTTTGTCTTAAAGGCTTGTTTCTTAGTTTAGCCATTTCATGAAATGACTAAAGCAAATTTTTAGCCATTTCATGAAATGGCTGAAATATTTAGCCGTTTCATGAAACGGCTGAGTGAATTAGTCATTTCACGAAAAGGCTAAAAATTTTAGCCATTTCATGAAACGGCTGATTTCACAGATTGGCTGTAACATATATATATATACTTGAAAGAAGCAAGAGGGCCTCGGGCTAAAGCCCTCGAGCAATTATCGCATAGCCGGGGCAACTATCACCCAAATACCCGACTAAGCATGTATTCTTCCATAAATTATTGATCCGCATTCGGTAAACAACAGACATCTTAGGAATATTCCGTTAGCCACATCATCATAATAAGCAGAGCAATGAACTTAATGCAATAAGCACTGCATATACAGTCAGGTGAACTGAAAATAATACAAAATCACAGAACATAAAGCGCTCTGTGCCTATGTACCAAACATAAAGACAGGTGCACATCATAAGACAATTATGGCGTTCCATAGTGTTCCATATAAATCTATTTTAAACGGATTGGCCTTGAACGATATTACAAAAATCATATATATAAAGACAAAATTAAAAGCACAAACAAGCTAAATTACCGACAGCATTAAGTGTATATCTTACGGTACAATATTATCTTGATCAACTCATCTTTCCCCGGGTCATTCATGTGTTCTAATAGTAATTAAAATTAGATTCAATATGCCATCCTCTCCTGTTAACTCCATTTTAGGGAAGCATGGCAGTTTGTTACACATAGCTGAGATGCAAAGACTAGGGCAATGTTCTGTAACATCTACAGGAAGGCTTAAATATTAATTATTTCATTTCTGCCATGATTTATGAAAAAGAAAATGCAACAATATTTATGTTAGCATGAGCAGTGTTGAGATATATTATTTATATTATTAACTTGAACACACATTAAATACTTCATAAGTATAAAAAGATGGGGTCAATTTGAAAAAAATATATTTGAAATGCACAAGTTCAGAAGATATCAACTTACTTTAAAAATGTTGTAATTAATTATATAAATACTGAAACATCTTTATTAGTGTTATGCATGCATACATGAGTCCTTAACTTGTATTAAAATATCAGCGTTTTGGTTATATTATTGGCTAATAAAATGGCTCATGAAAAGAACAAATGCCTACAAATTTTTTTAATTTGGTTCATCCATTGGCTCCAACAAATCATAGCGCTGAAGGCACTTGAGTTGTGTGTGTCTCAAGTGAAATAGGGTTTGGCGAGCTGCAGCTTGAAATAGCCGATCTAGACTTTACCAATCTGCTGTGCAAGGCCCTGTTCACATCAGCCGTACGATTTTTTGTTCGTACGATTTCGCAGCCCCAGCGTGCCGTAGATAATTCGTAACATGTGCAGAGTCGCAGGCAGCAATACGATCTCACGGGTCGCACGGTGTTCGCAGCTTGAGCTTAGGAAAACGAAACACACGTATTTGCACGGCTTCCGCAAGATGGCCATGCAAAAGCCGTGCAAATTCGTACGATTATCATACGTTTCGCGACAGTCTTATTACAGCTTTGTAACAAAAAGCAAGGCTGCTGCAAGGTGTTCGTGCGGTTGCCGCATAGTATTCGCAAGTCAAACGCAATAAGTAACTGATACCAGCCCTAGCTGGAAACCGTACGTTGTTTGTACGGGTGTCTCGAAGCTGCATTGCAGCAGCCTTGCGAGCTCCATAAATCGCAAGAAAATCGCTAAGAAAATGTGCATGTCGAAAATTTAGTTTGCAACGTTGTGACAACCGTGCGGCATTGCGAATTTGTACGGATGGCCTGAGAGTTTCGCACGAAAGGTACGTTATTCTCAAAAAAAGTTGGTCGTCGACAGATGTACGGCTGCCGTAAGGCTGATGTGAACAGGGCCTAACTTAAATCATTAAGTGGCATTACCCCATAATTCAGATGCAGATATGATTATAATATTATTAAAATTTAATAATAAATCAAGTATTCGAAATAATGAATAATAATTTAACAATAATTATGCCTTTTTTTCAATTGTATCATATTTTGTTATGCACTTCTGAGACTGAACCCCGCGGAGTGATACTGAAGTAGTGGTAGACGGAGTCATTACCACTGCGCCACTTTGACAGCCTTATGTAAAGGGATTTATAACTTTATGAAATTATCCTTGATCTCTATTCGATTTCGTAGGAAACAAATAAATACCAAAATAAGCTCTATTTAAAAAAATGAGTTACCTATTTGTATTTTGTTGAACTTCTGGAAGGTAAAATAACTCTGTATGTAACATAATTCAACGAAATAATAAATGCTCAAAGATATATACATTTATTTTTCATTAAATGACTAAATAATCTAAATAAAGAACCAAGTCTAAAGTTATATTAAGTGTGGATTATAACAATCTGACTAAAGTCATCTCCTATATATACGCCACGCTATCGTAGGAAGATCTGTACTTTAGTCAGATTGGGATTATAAGAGAAAAGAGGATGACCTCAAGCAAGTGTCTGCATAATGCAGACTTTCCCTTACGTTCGCCGAGTGTGAACTCATTCGGTCTTTATGTTGTATGGTTTAGGTGTCATTTAAAACATGATCCTGGTCGTGAGCTCTCATGCATTTCACCTTTCTTTTTTACATTTCCAGTATTTTTATTTTTATTATTATATAGTGTCCCTTTAATGAAAAAAAATGTCTCCAAATCTTTCTCCTCTTTATTTGTTTATTCTTCCCTCTTTCTTTAATATCTCAGTCACTCCATCTCATGCGCTATCCTCTTCCCCGCTTTCAAAGTCTCTAACTAGCGACATTTTTGTCCATTGTCTCCTCTCGTGCTTTCTTCAGTAACGTTTTATCGACACACAAATAAAGACTAAAGCAAGGGGGTGGGGAGGAGGGGTGAAAAATAATGAAGGAAGATGTTTTTTCTGGAATTTTCTATTTTTAAGAATATGCATTTTAAGTTCGGAGGGGGGTGGGGGTGTATAATGCCAAACGCACCGATAATTGCTCTCAGTCCATATACCGAGGTAGTGTTATCCTAATGTATCAATTGGTTAGATTTTTTCAGCTGTTGTTTTTTGTATGTACTGATTACCCTCTAAAATGCTCCTACGGCGTCCAAGGGACATTTTCCCCAGGGGAGCATTCCCCCAGACCCACCCTAGCCATGTTGCGTATACCCAAAATTGGGTCCAGGCACGCACCTGCCTTCACAAAAATTAAGTCATTGACTTCCCCTCGACCGATACATTCTAAAGCCGGACCAGATATTTGATAAAATATAAAAATGATTTTTTGTTGTTGTTGTTGTTGTTTTGTTTTATGTTTTATTTATTTTTTTTTAATTTTCCCAAACTATCCTTGCATAATAACAGCAAAAGACAAAAAGATAATTTATTTATAACTGTATATTTTTCAACCTTTGAAAATGTAAAACACAAACATAAGTAGTGATACTATTCTAAGTCAATTAATCTAAAAAAATATCAAAACATATACTCATTTTTAAATATTATTCAATTGTAAATCCGTTTAAGTTTAAAATACACCTTACATATAAGTCAATAATCACAAACAAAAAAATCAGTCAGTGCATGATAAAAATCAATAAAATCTTTTTGCCCTATAAATTCGCGCTTTTTATGCAGGAAATATGTATTTACACTTATGAAATCCGTACATATGTATTTTAACCTTTACACTTTAACTGACCAATTCCTGTCAATCTTAATATTTACCAGTTTAAGAGATCACTAACCCTAATTAGCGCTTGCATTATTTTTTTCAATTCAGTAGTTTCTTTCCAAGATTTACATACTTTTAGTAAATAACATTGGACAAAGCATGAAGTAACAAAATATATTGGTTATGGCGGTTTGTTTTCAATTAATTATGGTATTGAATATAGTAATATATATCATCAAGCAAAAAAGTACATGTGGGAGAAAAGTTTAAGAAAAGTAAGCAAAGAAAATAAAAAATCATGCTGCTTTATGTTCGTATCCATTTGATAGTTATAAGAGTGAGATTCATGGTTGTCTACTATTATTATAAATACTATTAGTAAGTGACAATAAACTAATTAAAATAATATTATAAATAAAAATTTTAATCTTTAAATTTATTATTCTGACATGTATATATACTTAAATCAAAAATAATATTTAATTGAGCTCGTATGAAAAATATATTAAAATGTGTCATAAATACAAGAATTATACAAACATTTCTAAACTCGGGTTTCCAGTGGAAATAATAAATAAATCTTGTGTAATAAGACATTTAAATAGAACGGTATTATCATCAGTAATTTCAGTAAAAAGTGAATTATGGTATCCTTGGATTGATTAAAAGTCCGCAATTGCAGTGTTCATGTATTGGTCCCGGGGTTTGCACAACTTTCTTTCCTCACGTGGCTTTGTTTATTTCCGGATAGCGTTTATCCGCGTGTGTATTAAAGGAAAAGAAAAAAAAATAGGATTTATATGGAATTTACAGTGTCAAATTTATCATAATATTGACAGCAACTAGTAAATTACTTTGAATTGTATCAGTTGAATAATAAAGGAAGGTTGTCACATGAGGAATTCTCGAAATAAAGCAAAAAATAACGGAACATTTCAACATGGATCATCACGAAAAAACATCAACCAGAATTCAAATAGGTTTCTCAGCAAACTGTGAATAAATGTTAAACACTTCGGTGTGTTCTGTGATTATCAAGCCATATTTATAATATATAGAAATATATGTGACCAAGTTACAGCATTATTTACAGCTTGCTATTTACTCGATACTTTGTGATATCATCTTTAATTTCAGACCAACTTCCCCAAGACAATACTTAGGGGTGAGTCTCTTTATTCGTAATATCTAGTGAAATAACATTTGATATCTTAACAAATATTGTCAGTTAATAAGGTAACACTTAATGTAACTTAACTTAATAACAAACTTAAATAGTTCATTAAACAGGAATGATGATATGCGTTTCTACATGAATTATGAATTTAAGCACTTTAGTTTCTACATGATTTATGGATTTAAGCACTTTTGTTTCTACATGATTTTTGAATTTAAGTACTTTAGTTTCTACATGATTTATGAATTTAAGCACTTTTGTTTCTACATGATTTTTTAATTTAAGTACTTTAGTTTCTACATGATTTATGAATTTAAGCACTTTAGTTTCTACATGATTTATGAATTTAAGTACTTTAGTTTCTACATGATTTTTTAATTTAAGTACTTTAGTTTCTACATGATTTATGAATTTAAGTACTTTAGTTTCTACATGATTTATGAATTTAAGTACTTTAGTTTCTACATGATTTATGAACTTAAGTACTTTAGTTTCTATATGATTTATGAATTTAAGTACTTTTGTTTCTACATGATTTATGAATTTAAGTACTTTTGTTTCTACATGATTTATGAATTTAAGCACTTTAGTTTCTACATGATCTTTGATTTTAATACTTTATTTTCTATATGATTTTTTTTAATTTAAAAACTTTAGTAATACCTAGATTCTTTAGGGTTTTTTTTTTTATTTATTTATTTATCATTACACTATATATCTCATATAGCAATAGAGCACAGTAACAACAGTGATATATACATCAATAAATCATATGATATCAACAAATCTTTGTCAAATCGAATTATAAAAATACAATAACAGTGGCTTCTATAGAAGAACTTAACTTTTTACCCGATTAATAATTCAGTTGTATCACAATTGCCCGATATATGAATAACAATAGAAAAACAAATAAATTATAAAACGTTGAATTGTAAGCGGACAGCTTCAAGGCTGAGTTCGACATTCAATGTTGACTCAGTTTGTCTCGACTGAGTGACGAAAAGCCATATCTACCTTCACAAAAGCATGGCAGCGATGATAGCAATAAATCGCCATCAATACCGAGATGTTTCAGTAATACTAAGACATGATACAAAACAAAAATTAAAAAACAACAACATAGGAGGTCTGAGTTCCGATGATTCATTAGCTTGACAACCATAAACATGATACATACAGAAGAATCATTGATTTTCGTTTGGAGGGACACATTTTCGTTGCCTTCGTGGACGGCCTTATCCACTAATATTCATCCCAACGATTTTTTTTTTATTTTGGTAGATCTCACATTTTCAAGAACATGAGTCCATAATTATATGTACCAAAGAAATTGACTTTCTATAAGATTCCACGAAATTTTATGTTAATTTAAAATAATTATTTTTCAATAAACTACCACCAATGTACAGATGCTGAAATAATACTACGAACTTGTTTGTGAACATAGTTATAAACATATGAAGTCTCTTTTATAAACATGTTAATAGGGTTCACTGCAATCAGTATGTGCATAAAAAGGTATGGCGCTGTCTTTCATATACAAGCTAGTTATTTCAGCCAAGGAAATTCACTTTTGCCATAGTGACCTTTTTAGTGGCCTTTTCCACGCATTTCACAGCGATTTCTGTTCCTCCAAACATGTACGAAACGCCAACTTTCCGGTCCTTTCCCTTTGTTGTATCGGGTAGGGGAACTTCAACTGAGCCAATTTTCCTGCAGCTCTTTTCCGTGACAAAGTTTGGCTTTTTATCCCTGGATGCATATATACTGATTAATATTGAAGTTTGGTCTGGTTCAACTGGAGTGTAAATCTGCTCCTTTTGCTCCTCGCAAAGTTTGACTCGGTCACCAATTTGGGCATGTATAGAAAACATATCAGTACATATAGTTACACCTTGGCTGTCTTCATATGTCCTGCCAGGGGGGTGAGAACAATTCTCGGACTTATCGTGGCATGAATTATTACCATAGGTCAGTGTGCAGACTCGCTCGGCTATTGCTGAGGGCGAATGTCCAAATATGACCGCTCCTTTAAGAACGGCAAGACCTGCATCCTGTGGAATGATGAACTTTATCGTTGGAAACATGGCCTTCATTTTAATCTGGAGCATTGGAGACTCGGAGAATCCCCCAACCATGAGGATGACGTTGCAACCAGCCGCTGCAGGATCTCTTAGAAGAGTCGCCACGTGGTCTACGATGTTCTGAACCGCAGAGTTGAAGAACGTTTTCACTACATCACCATCTACTCGAAGCTTGTCGCCGGAAACAATTTTCATTTTACCAGCATACACTGAAAACTTAATAGCATTCTCGACATCTCTGTCTGTTTTCCTCTTGTACATTTTCGACAAGGCCAGAGGTTGGCGGAACGTCACATTTGAGTCTTCCTTTGGACTTATATTTCGCTTTTTTATCTCAAAATCTCTAAACAACTCGATGAAATCTTCCATGCATTCGTTTTCAAAGGACGCCATTACCTCATGTTCTGTAGAACACATAACATTAACGTTTTATATATGTTGAAAACCGTGTCGCGTTTATCTACAATTTGTTTAAAAGAAATTACATTAATATCCAAAAATCTATACAAATGCATGCAAAAGCAAGAACACCTTTCTTAAACAATAAAATATTAATACGTGCAATAGGTCGATAATGATCATCGCGGCATTCACAATGTTCTTGGATGTATGAATGTTATTAGCGTAAACATCAAACGTATAAGGGAAGTTTTGATTTAAGAACGAACAAACATTAGTCAATGTTGACAGTTTTTGTCTTAGTTTTTGGTACCAGTATATAAGATAAAGACACTATTTCGTTTGAATGCGATGTTTTAAAACTTATAAATTGTTTTTTAAGTAACACGTTGACTTACTGAACAGCGTGGCCAAGAATTCCTTATATGTGGCGTCCACCTTTGTCCCTCCCCAGGCGCCTCCGCTGGCTATCAGAAGTTCATTCAAATCGTCTTTTGGTGTCACCTCGTGTATAGTGATGTCTACAGTTCCACCTGTAAGTATCTCGATGTTCCCATAACTCGTACCTTACAGTTGTATTGTTAAACGATCTTATATAGATTCTGGTACAATTACAGTGCAGCAATACAACGTGACCGTGACGTCACTTTAGGCATCAACTGTCAACAATGGCTCCGCTTGAAAATAAAAAAGTACACGTATTTCGTTTCTTCATCGATTTCTATGGGACATGTGTCAGTCTAGGAGAAAATTCAGCTTTCCACGGAATACATGGTCTCCATTAGCAGCTGAGCTATTTTTCAAGCACTATGTGAAGTCTTGGAATTTTCAAAATGCGAGCGGACTACATGCAATTCCAAGATTTTTTGCTCAAAGGTTTCACGTAGTGCATGAAAATTTGCTCAGTTGCTGATCGAGATACTATATTTCGTGGAAAACGTATATTTTTCTTCTTTGACACATGTCCCATAGAAATCGATGAAGAAATGAGATACTTACAGGTAATTTTATATTTGCAAGGGAAGCCATTGTTGACCATTGTTGTCATTGTTTTTGAAGCCTTCAGTGACGTCACGGTCACATGGTGTTGATGCACTGAATCATTATAATACAATAATATTATAGTTTTTAATCCAAACTGTAAAATAATAGGTATATGATACATGAATTTAGTTTTTTTTATCAGCATTTTAAGCTTTAAGCTATCGCAAGTATGTGGACACTGACGTACAGAAATGCATATTCATAACTAATTGTAAATCTGCGTCATAGCTTTATTCAAGAAGCTTTATGTATCACATTATATACACTCGTGTTTCAGATTTATTTCTTGAAGTAAATAATAGGTTTTAGGTTTAAACTTTATTTATTTTACGTCGATTACGAAACAAGTTATCACAATTTATATTAATCACTCTCGATGGCTCTGGTGGCGGCGTATGTGGTCATTATTGTGGGAGGAAACCAGAGAGCTCGGAGAAACCACGTGTCTAGACGGGCGACCACTGTACCCTCTCACGTATGTGACCAGGAATCGAACACAGAACGCATTGGTGAGAAGCGAGGCGTGTTACCACTACGCTATCCAGGCACCCAAGTAAATAATAAGAAATCATATTTCTATTTCATGTACAATATTACTCATCCCGTAAGATTGACAATATATAATACAGCAAATAGGTTTGCTATGGGAACTTAAGTACTCAATACTGGTTCCACCCAGGAACTTGTCTCCCCTGTACCGGTGCTTTGCACCGGACACGTAAAGGAACCAAGGGGTTTATTCGGAAAATGAGTTATCGCACCTGGACCCCCTTGTATCAAATCACTGTCTCCTCTACATGCTTTTTCTTCAGCATATATACGAAATAAGTGTTTCACTTTTTGTTGGTTATCCTTGACCGCAAGGTCTAAATAAACACAACAGTAATGATTTTCGATTGATTGCAAATTTCACGAATAACATGTATATAGGTATACACAGTGTTGTGGAAAAAAATAAAACCGAAAACTGCTACAAATCCATAGGCACAGGACCCTCCAATGATTGATTTTGATTGATTTGTTTTGTTTATCGTCGCTGCGACAATAGTTCAATCATATAGCGACGTCCAGCTAATTACAGGTGGAGGAAGACCCCAAATGCACTAAGGCATCCGGGTAGAACCACCGGCCTACTGCAAGCCAGCTGGAAGGCTTCCTCAGATGAAAACCCGAAGGACCTTAAACCCACGCGTTGAGTCGCTGAGTGAGTGTCAAAGTCAGCGACTTTACCCCCTGGGCCACGGAGGCCCTCAGGACCCTCAAATGAACACAACACGGTACCTCCTGCATCCAGAACCATGTACTTCGTGCCAGATTTGAACTTGGCCGGGGAATCACCCGCGCCTCCTTTGCCAACGGGCAGATGACGGCAATAGAGGGATGCACACTCCGGCTCTAGGGCAATCGTCAGGTGATCTCCAGAAATACCGGCCTAGAAAAGTAGATAAATGATTTATACCCGTGGATCTGGCTCACCAATGGGTTGTATAAAGTAACTTCCAGTGCGATTGGTTGACGAATTTATAGAGTGGGCACGAATTTAGATCTTACTCATCCTGTAATCTTGACAATAAACAAATGACCTTGGGAAAAAGTCATAGCACATCCTCTGGTCAGACTCAACATATGTGTCAAATGGGATTAAGGAAGTACGAAGACAAACGGACAGACAATACAACGCATTTGGTGATTACCGTATACTCTCTCTTAAATTTGCATGTAATTTATTTTTATATAAATCTGGAGCAAATCAAACAGATTAAGATTAATATACGGAAGGCAAGTCCCTATTCTATTAATTCACGTTTTACTGGTATCATACCTCAATTTACATGTTAAATCCCCTATTTGAATCTGTTACTCAATTCTGATATACACAACTATTTTTTTGTTTTTTTTTTTTTCTAATTCATGCTAGCATTTTACGTTTAACAATTCCGCCTCAAGACAACTTGTGGATAACATTAGCCAACAACTATTGATAATAAGATCAATAAAACAAAATATAACTTCAATTTTGTTTAACGAGACGCTGTAGTGGGCATTAATACAGATTTGAAGGATTTTTTAATATATAATTATTGTTGTTAAGGTGGTAAGGGGGGGGGGGACAAAAATATTGTATTACCTTCCAGGTCTACCCAGAAAATGTCGATTATTAATCGAGGTAGTAACTTTTTAGCTTTGTTTCCCAATACACGTAATATGAATTTAGGTTAAGTCCCTGTAATGGTTTCGCTACATTTAGGAACTCATGCCCTTTCACGGAGATAAACAAGTTTTCTTATGTTTCATTGCGGTACCTTGGGTGTCTTGGTAGAGGTTACGTGGTCCAAGACATAGCGGAACCATTACAGGGACTTAACCTTAAGTTTAAATTATTTGAACTTATTTCCAACCTCTTTAGCGGCCTCTCGCATGAACTGTTTTGCGGCGGCTTTCCAGATGGAAGGAACGGTAAGGACCCAGTGTATGTCCTCCGGCAGCACGTCCCCGCTGGCGAGGCGGTTTCCCGACATATTGAGCATGTCATCCTTCAAATACCGGATGGACGCCGAGAACACCGTCTTGGCTGGAAGTTTGTGTTTCTTACTGTAATCTTCTAGCATGAGGTTACGGTTGATCTCCTGCAAATGTTATAAAGTATTGTACATCTTCACTGTAAACTCTGAGACCACCAAAGACTTAAGACTACCTGTAATTGGAATCTTTGGCAGTCTGAAAAGCAATTTTCTTTATTATTATTATTATTATTATTATTATTATCTAATTCATAAGGCCATGTATAAAGAAGCTTTAATAATAACGTTTGTACTCTTACTGAATTACCTTTTATAAATAAATATTTCATTATTATTATGTTGTTGTTGTTGTCGTCGTCGTCGTACCCGGAAAGTCATAATTTAATACAGTGAAACCCCTCCAAATCGAACTCTTCCGGACCAAGCCAAAAGTTCGGTTTAGAGGAGTTTCCAGATTAGAGGGGTTTTGAACTATATTGGGTTAAAAGAAGGTAATAATAATAAAATCAAATCAAGAAAAAATAGACCCAGTTTAAATGCATGAAGTGCTATTTTAAGTAAATACCTCTTTAAACCAAACACTTCATACATATTAACTGCATTCTTTTTTTTTTATTGGTTGACCCTTAACGACGAAGTTAATTTACAGTTTTATACTGATTGGGAATAATATCGCATTGTTTGAATATAACACAATGTTGTTTCTAAAATACATCTTACCATAGCTGTAGTGTCGGTAAAATGTGTGAAAAACCGTGCAAGAACTGATCGTTTTAATGTTTCGGCTTCTTTAATTATTTTATTTACAAGTGCACCGTACAGCATGAGTTATTTGCCGCCAGTGTAATTATCACACTTAAGTGGTTCACACGCATCACAAAGGGCTATTAGCTGTCAAAATGATTTCACGCATTAGGAAATTACATAACAGGATATACGTGTCAGAGTACCCTGCCTATTGGTTTCGCCGGAAGGCACGTTCGGTTTGGAGGGGTGATTTTCCATAGCCGTATACGAATATGTCCTAGAAAGTCCGTCCGGTTTCCGGAATAGAGGGGTTCTGGTTTTCAGCAAACTCCGTCGCAGTAATTACCCCCCCCCCCCCTTACAGTTGTCGATAAACACTGCCACCACAAGCAGATTCGGCTGACATAGGCCGGATTTACTTCTTTCACTTTTGACTTTAGTTTT
Organism: Solen grandis; assembly: GCA_021229015.1. Lineage (NCBI taxonomy): Eukaryota > Metazoa > Mollusca > Bivalvia > Adapedonta > Solenidae > Solen > Solen grandis. The sequence continues at coordinate 41,500,010 of CM037793.1, forward strand.
GAATAATCATGTCAGTTTCGTTATATTCCACGAAAATAACATTCATGATTATGAGAAAAGTAAAAAATAAATCAAATAACATTAATTTATGAAATTATGAGTGTTGGTCACATGGTTTCAACCATCATTACGTGGCTTGTGTGGGGGCAGTGATTAAAGTAGCGTAGTGTGACGTAACCGGTGCGCGGAGTATTTTCAATATAGAATAAAGAACATGTAATTCGGGACCGAACATTTCGTTCGGTTTGGAGGGAGATCCGGTTTTCAGGGGTTCGGTTTAGAGGGGTTTCATTTGAAATATTTACAGGTCATTTAACACTGAATATCAAATTCCTGTAACTTAATATTCAAGTAAGTCAATCCTACAGACAAACAATTGTTATCTTATAAATGAATGATTAATACTATATTTTTCCATTATGAATAAATAATTGACGTTTATCATGAGCAGTGTAAATAAATTATTATGAAACCAGTCGAATTGTAATATGGTAGTTTCTATGTGAAAACTTTCAATTAATAGCCACACTTGCTTTACAATGACTTGACTTGACTATTTGAGTTTACCGTCGCTTTGACAGTATTTCAGTCATGTAGCGACGTCCAGCTAATTACAGGTGGAGGAAGACCCCGAATGCACTGAGGCATCCGGGAAGAACCACCGACCTACCTCAAGCCAGCTGGAAGCTGCCTCACATGAAAATCCGAATGACCCTGCCTGGATTCGAACCCACGCGGTGAGGGGCTGACTGAGTGACTTGTTTTACAATATAACGTGAAGAAATCATATAGGTATATATAACTGAAGATAAAAAATAGGAAGAAAACGACAATTAAAATATAAATGTAGAATAATAGATTGGGAGATTGGCGGAACAGATGAACGGAGCGAGAGAGAGAGAGAGAGAGAAAAGGTGGGTTTATCAAAAACAGTTTAGTTTTGGTTAAAAACATACTTCATCATTATAAAGCGACATCTTGAAGTGTTTGAAGAAATACCAGTTTTCGTTCTCACCGTTCCATGCCAGTTCAACATATTTTGACTCAGCGTCATAGCCGAACGAGTGCACCGTTTCCCCATCCGGATGGAACAGTATACATGTCGGACCTGGGATATGTACAGAACAGTAATGAACAAGGTTGCTTGCAATGGAATGGCTCTATGGATTCACCAAACAACTGCGAATGCAGCTTCCACGCAAATAAACCAACGTAGTAAAACAGTTTTTTTAATGAATATGACCAAAGGTTAGTAAGATATGAATGCCTAGATACTACTAATTGTGTCTTTATTATTGTCGACACATTATATTGTAAAGTCAACACTTCTATTGTCGATGGAGCAATGCATATAAATAAGAATGACTAATTATCCTACTTTCACTTTCACATGACGTTTTAGAAAACGTTATTTGCTGGTAATATTTTCCTTTCTAAATGTTCTATACAATGCAAAAGAAAAAACACAGTCCACTGCCCAAATAAAATGACAATAACTTAATAGCGTGTTAAAACATTTTATTTGCGTTACTTATCTATTTCAGTGCAATCTTCAACGCAGGAGATCTTAGTGGCGCAGGATTTACCCATGATCTATTGAGCGCTTTCACATGGGTCAATCATACCGGTATTGACGCAATGGTTCATTTACGAATACTTTTTTCAAGTTCTACAGAGACACTTAACTTTCCCTGTGGTGTCAACTCTCTGCCCTGGGGTTCAGAAATGACCGTATTCACTTCGGGGTTCAAGCCCCACAACCGTTGAGTTCATAGTCATTTGGGATACAACACCGCTTCTGAAATCATTATTTGCCATTCAAACAGGACCCAAAAAATATGCTGGCGTGTGGCGTGCATTATTTCCGATATATCCACGGTTTAAATATGTCATATTGATTGAAAAATAATTAGCCCACACATTTGCACAACATTTAAGACTTGCAGTTTAGCAAACGTGTTAGAATGGAAATAGAATTTCGTTTTTCGTGCTTTATCGCAAAATAATACATAGTTTTGCATTCAGATGCTTCCAAATTAATCAAACAGGCATACGGCCTCCGTGATCAGATTACTAAGCATCTGAACTTAACAACGATTTTCTGCGATATAGCACGAAAAACGAAACTAAATGAGATTGCATGTAACGCTTTGAAACGTGTTATTATTGTCTCTGACGATGTAAAGATTTAGAAAAAGGGTTTAAGAGAGAGAAAGAGACAGTTAAAGGAGCACCTTTATGGGACACCAGTTGACCACCTATCCACTGTTTCGCCTCGATCTTGGTGGGCTCCAATTCAAATTCGTGTTTGAATGAACACGCCCATCCAGAGTAAGTGGTCCCAAAGTCTATTGCAGCCACAAGAATGGCTTTTCCACGGTTGGATGCCTAAAAAATGGATCTCCATATGAGCTCGCCGCCAAAATCATTCAATCAATCATTCTGTTTAAATCAGGCAGATACAGATTTTGAGGGTTTCAGAAAGGTCGTAATAAAAATAAACCATAATTACTCACGTAACATGCCTGGAAAATCATCAGTTCAGACGTTTTTATTTGATTTTGTGGAGACATTTCATTTGAATTATTAAAATACCGAAAAACTATTTACCAACTTGCATGACGTATGAAAATCCGTGATGAATAGTATAGGGGAGTGTAAATGAAAGGTGAAAACATAATTAGCCTGGATTTGACCAGATTTTAAGGTGATTGTATACAAATTGGACACGAGTAACCTTTGTATCTAGTCGTAGTCAAAGGCCTAAAGCTAAGAGATACGCTACTTATAAAACCCTGTAAAGGAAATCTCGTATACTCTCGCCGCGGCCAAGAAGGTCTTTGTTTAATTTAACAACTGTTAGTTTAGAGTTGTAAGTTTAAAACTAAAACGAAGCACGCGTTTTTGTCAATCTACCGATATTGAGGTAACTAGTGACACCTGCAAGGCACGGTGACCTATTTAATGCAATTTTCTAAAAGCGCAAACCCCTATCAACATACTACAATTTTAATAATTGGTGGGGATTTATTGTTCCGGGTGTAATTCAGGGAACTGCTGTATGGATATGCACATTTGACAGAGTACACAAGATTTTATACATTCCATCCCTGTAAAGATATCTAATTAGATTTCATCACGTGGTACTGTGAAATCATTAATTTTCGTGGGACACTAATTTTCGTCGTTTTCGTGGTGGGTTTTATCCACGAATTTAATCCCCACGAAAACTTGTCCCTTATATAGACCTCACGTTTTCTATAACATAGATCCACGAATAAATATACACACGAAATTCCCTTATGTACACAATCAACGAAATTTAATGTGAACGAAAATTAATAATTTTACAGTATGTAATGCTCATTGACACACGTTGATAAATAGCTGTATTCAATGTGTTTACTGATAAATCTCTATCGTACTCTGTTTTTATGAGTGGTTTATGTCCAATCTTCTTCACGTATCATACATGCAAAAGATAAAAGTGAAAGATAACATACGGATTGATTTGGTTTGGTGTAACGTCCCATTGCAAATATTTCAGTAATTTGGGAATAACGAATCCGATACAGTACTTCTTCGAGGTGATGGTTTATGGTTAATATACGTGTATATTGAAATAATTAACATCAAAGCAAGAAATATCTTTGAAGTAGATACCGGGGCATGCTAGACACTAGTTATACCGTTACATAGCAAACAATCTGTATCTCTGACTTAACTCTCAGTTTTCATGTCAAGTTACATTTGTGAACAATAAAATAAACCATCCATTTAAGGTGGGGCGCATAGAAATAAATTTCTGATCATTTCTGATTGGTCAAAACGGTGAAAAATCGGGCCGAAAGCAAAGCATACATCTGCCTACATAAAACAAATAAATTAAAAAAAAACAACAATGGATGGATGGATGGATGGATTTGAAATAGAACATATTACTTTCATAAACAAATAAACAAGCATAAATGTATGCATGTCTATTTTTTTATCTATGTGTTAACCGATTACTCTCCTATTTTTCTGCACTCGGTCTTGCTTTTCAAGAGTAGAAATAGAATTGTGTAGGCTGTATTTACCATTTTCCCCCTGTGGTGACCAATAAGATGGTATATCTTTCAAAGCCGCTCTGAAATATAAAACAGAAATAAATGTGTTATCTGACCTTTTGTCATGCGTGGGAAATTAGCCAACTTTTCCTGCATAACTTAAATAGTAAAATAGAAGGTAAATAATCTACGCGGGGCCGCCGTGGCCGAGCGGTAATAGTCGTGGACTACACATCTCTCAGCCCATCACCGCTGTGGGTTCGAATCCCGGTAGGGACTTCGGATTTTTCATGTGAGGAAGCCTTCCAGCTGGCTTGCGGTAGTCGGTGGTTCTACCCGGGTATCTCAGTGTACTCGGGGTTTTCCTCCATCTGTAATTAGCTGGACGTCGCTATATGATTGAAATACTATCGCAGCGACGGTAAACCCCAATACAACAAAAAACAAATAAACTACGCAATTCAGTCAATGTAGCCGACTTAGCCTAAAACGTTCAATGTAGCCGATTTAGTCTATATTTGTTTTTTTAAAAGGGCTGTGTTAACAACTTTGACGGTTAATTCTGACTGTTAAGGTAAAGTCCCTGTGATTGATTCCGCTACGTCTTGGACCACTGAACCTCTAGCCAAGAAAACCAAGTTAGTCTAATGAAACATGGAAGGTCCGAAATGTAGCGGAACCATCACATGCATTACCTTAAGTCGATTTACCGGAAATATTCAAAATAGATACATGTATATTTGCACAGAAATAAACACAGATAAGACTGTGTACCAAAGACAGTCTGCTTTCTGATTTATCGCCCACTAAGATCAAACTGTAAACATAAAAAACACCCGATACACTAAAAAGAATGATTATTATGCGTACACGGACGATTTATGCCTAAAGGAACAGCGGTATGAGAGGACCTGAAAATTTTGGCTGGAGGAACAAGTCCCAGAAGAGGCGAAAAAGACATAGATGTTGACAGTACAAACTTCGCGTGTACGGGTCACCGCTAACCGATTTAAAACTAGATTAATGTGATTAACAATCAGACCCTGAAACCTGACTATAAGCGGGAAAAGGGTAAAAATACGAACAGAAAATCAGAATTAGCCAGTACGAAAAGTGGCGCATTTAGACGAAGCGTCACCACGCAAGTACGATAAATACAACGTGTTTAATGTCCCGTGATTTATCGCCCCTGTGACCTGGACAAAGTGGCCAAAATCTCTATACATGTATAAGATAACTGTCACGTGCACAATGAGAATTAAGCCGACATTGCAATACATTACATTAACCTACGTAAACAAAGGAGGTAAAAGCTCGCTTTAAAATCACCTAGGAATTAAGACTACCTCGCTAGTCAGACCACTCATAGTTGTAAGTCCAGTTCTGACTAAATTGATAAATTTCACTATTAAGACCATCTCGCTATTAAGACCACCTCGCTATTAAGACCATCTCGCTATTAAGACCATCTCGCTATTAAGACCATCTCGCTATTAAGACCATCTCGCTATTCAGACCATTGCTATTAAGACCATCTCGCTATTGAGACCATCTCGCTATTAAGACCATCTCGCTATTAAGACCATCTCGCTATTGAGACCATCTCGCTATTGAGACCATCTCGCTATTAAGACCATCTCGCTATTAAGACCATCTCGCTATTAAGACCATCTCGCTATTGAGACCATCTCGCTATTGAGACCATCTCGCTATTGAGACCATCTCGCTATTAAGACCATCTCGCTATTAAGACCATCTCGCTATTGAGACCATCTCGCTATTAAGACCATCTCGCTATTCAGACCATCTCGCTATTAAGACCATCTCGCTATTAAGACCATCTCGCTATTAAGACCATCTCGCTATTGAGACCATCTCGCTATTGAGACCATCTCGCTATTAAGACCATCTCGCTATTGAGACCATCTCGCTATTAAGACCATCTCGCTATTAAGACCATCTCGCTATTAAGACCATCTTGCTATTAAGACCATCTCGCTATTGAGACCATCTTGCTATTAAGACCATCTCGCTATTAAGACCATCTCGCTATTGAGACCATCTCGCTATTAAGACCATTTTTTGCTGGAACCGATGGTGGTCTTAATAGCGAAGTTTTAATGAATACATATTGCTTCATAAAAACTAGAGCTCCGCAGAGCGGCGCCAACGTTCGTCTACTTGGCATGTAGACAACAAAATTCTAAGTTAAAAAGGAGCATATCTCCGAAAATATAGCTTTCAGAATAATGCCCTTTGTCTTACAACTGCACCTTGTCATGATTATAAAGTATTTCAAGTTTCATGTTGATACCTTTTAAAGTGTTTGAGTAATTAATGGGCTACATTAAAGTTTTTGCACGACGACGAAAACGATGACAAAAACGACGACACAGCGATCATATTAGCTTGACCTTTTCTTCGAAACAGACGAGCTAATGAATAAGACACATAAATGATATCATCTAAGCAAAGTTAAAATATAAAATGCATATATATTTTGAACCATGAAACAATGGTTTTAATAGTGAAGGGCGCCGTGGTCAAGAGGTTGCTTCACGTGACTATGGGTCTGAATGCTGTGGGTTCGAACCTAGGCTAAATAGGCTAAACCGGTTAAATTGGCTATGGGTTGACGCGAGTGGCGACCTTACCTTATTGCTGCCACACCGCCATGTGGACTATTGTTATATCTTTGTTTGTTGAGAAAAATATACAGACAAACCTGTATTAGCGGTCACCTGTATTAAGCGGTATACCTGTATTTAGCGGTCAGTTTTACTATTACCAAACCATTATATTTTGTTATATGTTTAACCTTCTTTTAGCGGCCACCACTTTAAAGCAGTCACTTTCTCGTCCCCTGACTGACCGCTTAATACAGGTTTGACTGTAACTGTAATCCTTTGCTAATCAATCAAATTCAGAACGCTGTGGAATTTTACATTGAATACATAGATTTAAAACGCTAAATAGAACTTCGCACAAGTTTATAGCCCTGCCAGTGTTTCACAGGGCTCCCTCACCTATCGTTATCAAATTTGCATATCACGCATATGTAGTTAAGGTAACATATGAAACAAATGTTTTTACCCACTTTCGTTTTCATTCCTTATCGTAATCCTCAACTGTATCTGAATAAATATATATAATATATATCATATCGTTTCTTTATCACATTACCTACAGTTTACAATATACAGCAGAAAATTTAATGTAGACAAAAAATACTAATAAAAAATATTCTTTTCTCCACTTTCGTTTTCAACCCTTTTCGTAATTCTACTTCTAGGTTGAGTTAATAGTAATAATTACATATACATCCCGTTTCTATGATATATTGTTATACATAAAGTTTAAAATTTACTGCAGGAAATTCAACATAAACAAAAATTAAAGATAATTAAAAAGACCTTACATCAGTTTAAACGCCTCTCTTACACAATGTTCCCTTACGTTATATATTTTACTTCCTGGTCGGTGAACGAGGATATGTATAGGTTAGTTCATAGTTGCCTATAACTACACGATATAGTCACGAGAGTTCAGCTATGAACTAAGCTATTTAGCACATGGCATTTTCGTGTGGGCCTACGTGTTATAGTCCACGGTGACAATGAACAAATACTGGCACCTGATTGGACGAGAGAAAAATACCATGTGCTAAAGATTAAATAATGACCAGGATGTAAGAGGGTCTCCTCCATATTAGAGAGTCAGAAATAATATTACTCTTACATCCCGTTTCTATATTTTTTTATACAGTTTAAAAATTACTGCAGGAAAGTCAAGATAAACAAAAAGAAATACTGTAATTAAAAAGACCTTACATCAGTTTAAACGCCTTCCCTTGAGTTATGTAATTTAATTTACATCCTGTAGATTGAATAATGACTTAGCCCTCCCCCCATCCCCACCCCAGGTGGGTATCCATAACAGTTTATGTAAGAAAAGAAATATAACAAATGAATATGATACTGATGTTGTTGTGTCTGTATGTTTGTTCATTGTGTTTATTTGTTTAGTGGTTGTTGTTGTTGTTGTTGTGGACATATCGCTTCATAATTTATGCCACATTTTTGTTGGACTGGTGGCCAGGATGTTAGAGGGTCTTTTAGACAATAGAGAGGTCGTGGGTTCAATCCCCGGCAACAACATACTACGAGCTCGTATATACTTGAAAATGGTACAGGTAAACAGTCAAACCTATCTAGGCGGTCAATTAAGGGAACATGAAAAAGTGATAGCTTAACAAAGATGGTCGCTGAATGGAGGTTAAACATATCACAAAATGCTAGCTAGTAATATTAAAATTGACCGCTAAATCCAAGTTGACCATACAGGTGGCCGCTAATACAGGTTCAACTGTTTGGTGCTTCGCTTAAAAGGATAGTTCTAGGCACGGTCATAAGGTGGTATTTCAAATGTCTACGCGTATACTGGTGACAAGTGGACAAAGTCTTAATATGACTGAAATTATATTGATGCGATATACACTCTAACAAAATCACAATGCAAACCCGCAATGAGGCAAACTTTTTTTAGTAATGATATTACTTTGCCCAATCTAGTCATAGGCAGAACCCTGTCTGAAGTCCCGCCCCCCTGACCAACTTGAGGACAAAACCCTGTCTGGTGTCCTGCCCCCTGACCCACTTGAGGACAAAACCCTGTCTGGTGCCCCCACTTGAGGACAAAACCCTGTCAATGCCCCGCCCCCAGACCCACTTGAGGACAAAACCCTGTCTGGTGCCCAGCACTTACCTCACTTAAGATGGTACAGTGGTCGCCACTGGTCCAGACAGGTGGGTTTTCTCCGGGCTCTGCGGTCTTCTCTCACAATAATGACCACATATGCCACCACCAGAGCCATCGAGAGGGATTGATATAAGTTGCGAAAACTTGTTTCGTAATCGATGTAAAATAAATAAAGCTTAAAACTTATTTAAGTTAAATATCAAATTTGACGAGCAATAGTAGTAGCATACTGCTTATTACAAATGACCATTGTTATTGTGTACGCCACTTTCGAACCAATCCCACCCCTATCCTTAAATCCGCTCATGGAGTTCCTTTAAATTTGGGATCAGTTAGTTTATGTAACAGATCAATTCACAGACATCTAAAGAATAGGATTAAATCGAAAGATAAAACCTTTACGAGATTTTCTCCTCAATTTTGGGATTACAAAGCCAATATGGGGAAAACAACATTATACAGGGGTAAATGGAAACTGAATGAGTAGCATGTATACCGAAAGACACAGGGGCCACCACCTCCCCTGGTTTCGACAATAACCCCCATCTACAGACACGCGGAGAAACCAATGCAGTCTGTTGTTTTTGTTATTTTGGTGGGGTCGGGGTGATGTTGTTTTAAGTTAACTGTCCCCGTGGAAATATCTCCTGGGATAGAGATGGTTTTACAATAGAAAGATATTTATGAATTTGTTAGCATGTGATATATTTAGACGGTTTATTTATAAGAAAATTACCACTTTGGGAAAGAAAATATTGCAGTGGGTTATTTTCCAACGTTTCCGCCTTGAAATGATTTTCACAACGGTCATAGAAAAGCGATTAAGGCAAATGGTAAAACATTTTAAATTTTCACGCAGCTGGATCGCGGTGGGTCCATGACTTTCCCCGTCTCCATTTTTTCTCCTCAGAGTCCTCTTTCACCTGCTGCATGACCGTCATGAGCTTCATCAATAGACCATTTCACTCCGAAATGAGACGTATACCAACGTAAATTAGCGAGAATTTCCCGAACACTTAAAAACAATAGACAATAATACTCAAAAGGTTGTGATAGACAGAATATTGCAGGGTCCTTAATTAACAATCCTATTAGTATTGATGTTATTCAGATACTTCGAGTCATTTTGTGTTTTTTGTTGTTGTTGTTGTTTTTATAAACACTAAAAAGTTTTATACCTAGCTCCATGGTCAAGGTCACACTTACAGGTGAAAGCTGCACCTTAGGTCGCGGGCTCGACATGTCCCCGATTTGTAAATTATTATATTATAAATTGCCCGGGTTAAAAAAGGTTAATTAAATATTACGGCCTGTTAAAAATTTAAAAATTTTGCCTTTTATACATTTAGTCAAGAATGTAGCGAACTTGTAATTATATATGGTTTACCTTGATGTAAATTTGTCATTTCATGCGTATAGTCAGCCTCTTTGAAAATCTTTGTTTATATATATTTTAGCAATTTTTTCATTTCATATAGTTTGTTTGCTTATCGGGCTTAACGTCCAAAAGACAGTATTTCAGACATTTGGAGACTATGTCTTCTTGAGACAGATTTAGTGGTGCAACACTGCATTATTATGCCGAAGACATGTTGCATGATACCACACCCAGTCACATTATCCTGACACCGGGCCAACAGTCCTGGCTCTACCGTTATTTGCTGAGCACGAAGCAAGGGAGCTATACCAGTATCATTTTTACGAATTGTATGTCGCGCGCGGCCTTAATTGTATCTATTTGGCCTTGTTGCAAATTTGCATATTATATTACCAGCTTTGTTGCAAATGTGTAATAATATACATGTATAGGTGACTTTGTTGCTAGTTTGTAATTACGTGTATTTACAATTGTCCTTGTCGCAAACTTATAATTACATGTATATATACTTTTTGTGTTGGTAATTTTATATTATTAGCCTTTTTGCAATTTGTTATTGAACATGTATATATAGACTACATTGTCACAAATTTGTCATTTTATTCGAAAAGTCAGGCTTGTTATAGAAGGTTGACCGTATTGGAAAACTTACAAAACTATGCAGGTACATATTCGCTAAGGCTCGTACTTCGGCCGCCGAGTTTAGTCTTTTTCAAATGTGTACTGCGATACTCCTACGACAACAATTCTTTTGTATTATGAAAAAACTCTAGTGTAAATAATTTATAGCATGTTGTGAAAGAAAAAAGAAATAATATGAAAATACGTTAACTTAAAAAGAAAACATAAAAAGAATTAATTTTCTGTAAACTTAGTTGTATCTTTTTATCCAATCGTTGTTTCCAGATTATTTTTTTCGCACGTACATTTTTAAGGACATGTGTAATTGTCGATACCAGGATTGTAAATCCCAGAACCTATACGCAAATACCGGACCAGGCGGTCCCATTGATTGAAAGTGAATAATATGAAGTAAACTGAAATTTCTAGCATGTGTTTATTCTTTCATGCATCAATCATTTGGTATGCATACATTATCCATTTGGTATACATGATTTCGTTGGCAATAATTAAATCATTTGATGCCAAATAAAATAATATGTTTTGTTATGTCATTTATCCTCGCTTTGGATGTAGTCTTTCAACCGAGCCGATGTTTTTTTTTTTTTTTTTTTTTATAATTTCACTGTGTTAGATTTATTCATACAAATCTTGGAAAATAAACATTTAAATGGAACAAATCAATTTTCAAATCCACGCTTTTATCCACATGTTCATGCATATCTAGTAAAAGATCATTTATTTTTGGGCTTCATGCATATATATAAAATTACACATACATTTGTATATAGAAAACTACTTTTCATGATAACCACGTGTAATTTACGGAAGCACAGAAGGGACATAGGACCACGAGTTAACTGGCCTTTTTTTTTTAGTTACTAACTCATGGCCAGGAGTTAGCGAGAATTGTTATTTTGTTGTTGTTGTTGTTGTTGTTGTTGTTTATTTATATCTCGTGGCCGCGAGTTAAAAATCGTTTTTCACTTGTTTTTTTCTTGTTTTTTTTTTCTTAGTTATATATTGTGGACATGAAATAGACAAGTTCGTTTTTCGTGTTGTTTTTTTTTTCTTAGTTATATCTCGTGGCCACGAGTTAGCAAGATTTTTTTTCTACGTTAGCAACGCTTTGCCACGAGATAATAAAAAAGAAAAAAACACAATGTCCCTTCTGTGATTCCGTAGTAATTAATCATATTTTGGTAAACATTTATTGCCCTCATCGGATTTAAATAAGTATTTATGAGTATTACTTTTTTGCAACGAATGTACAAATCTAAATACATCATCATCAACAACAACACATGGAACCATTCCTAAGGAACTACAATTGGTACTCGTTATCTCCAATTCTCGTATATCGAAATTTCGGCTATGTCAAATTAATTGACTTGGTCCAGATTTTTCTCTTCTTTCTCTATATACATTAACTTCGTTTGTTTATTTCAAATTACTGCTATCTCAAAGTGGAAATTTGGACCCTCGCCCTATAGTACAATGCATATTTGTTTATCTCAAATTCCTCAGACGCTAATTAGCCCGCCGATATTTTTCACACCTATCAGTAAACTGTTGACACTAGCTTTGCACGGGGCTATCTGTACGGCAAATTGTGATTTTAGGCTTTCAATAATTACCAGATTATGTTTTGACGAAATATTTGCATAGTAATTATATGGCCAAACACAAGGCGTTGTGCTTGACAATCTTTGCTCAAAATGGGCCAGATTTTTTTAAATACTATCGAAGAATAAACCCAGGTCATAATTCACAATGTCTCTAGAACCTACTTGTCCATATATGAGCGCTGAGCAATCTGGCGTTGTGCAAAGTGCTTTGAATATTGTGCATGTACATAAGTGCTCTTTATTAATAGAATGCAGTTTGCATGTTTTCGATCTATATTATTGTTGTAACCCTATTTGTTTTTTTCGTTTACCTTTCTGTATTTATAGAAAGAAGCGGTTGAATAAATAAAGAAAAATATGCTACTTATGGATTATTATTTATTAATTATATATTAAAAAAAATGTCATCTTATTCATGATATCGACACAATATTAATACAATGATAAAGGTTACATTTCTTGTTCACAAGTCGAAAATACCTTATTTCGGATTTGTCAAATTACGGATATCTCAAAGTCTTACTTTTGGTCCCATGAAATTCGAGATAACGAGTGCCAACTGTAATTCATTAATTGTCAGTCAACCTTATCAATAATCGTGTATTTCACACATGGAACCATTCCTAAGGAACTAATTCATTAATTGTCAGTCAACCTTAACAATAATCGTGTATTTCAAATCTGTTCAGTGTCTTGTGAATTTATAGAAAATTCAGGAAAGTGTCCATTCACGTCTAAAAAATGACTGCTGCGTACTTAGTTATGAAAATGCATATAAACATCTATGCATATTACAGCCAAGATCACTACAGTCTCATAATGTTACATGCTTTATTGTCCTTAAACATACTGAAAAATACATGATTTATTTATCAAAAGCCCCTTTTTGGTTTTAACTTACGAGATTAAAATGAAAGTTATCACACAATTATACATCTGTGACTTGATTTATTAAAAAAAACACACTGGGATAGCCCTAGGGACAACGGTGACACCATCTGGTGCTGGAATAGTTTGCATGTAGTTATTATGGCTTTTAATGACTACCTAGGACATTCTGTTTCCAGTGCTGCAAGTAGCACTCTTTGGTTGGTGATATAATTTCAACGAATTTACTGGTTACATTTGTTTCGGTTTGTTTTGATGACTTTACTAATTATGTGTTTTATACGACCGCCTCTCTGATTGACCGCTGTTTCTGCTTGTGCAAATTAAGCAATCCAATAACCAGTAATTTCATTGGCTATTTGGATATTACGCATTTTTACAATTTGTTTACTGAATAAGGCCGGGGTTACCAAAGACAGTGCTTGTGCAATTTTTGATTAGTATTCATACGGGTTTAACCAAATAAAATTTGTGAAATCTTAAGTTTAATCGAAAATGGCCGTTAGTAAAATGTACACAGAAAATTAAAGACGTAAAGTATGACGGATAGGGGTCGAGGCAACCGTTATGTTTACGACTCATTCTGAAGTCTTCCAAACATGTATACAGGGCAACATTATCATTTGACTTTCTATATCGGTACCTTAATTCGGTTTCAAAAGCAGCAAAAATACTGAGAAAGGCTGCACCTGTCTCATAAATATTTTCAATTGGGGAACATTTAAATGAGTGGGATACAAATAAATGAAAGGACACAAACTATTCTGTAGTCCGGACTTTATCAATAACCATCACTACCAGTCATAGCTAAATTAAGACTTCAATGCTGGACTTTCACAGTAGTCTCCCTTTCCGCAAAGAATCGATCACGAACGATACGTGCATTTTATCAAGAACTTACTAGACAGATTTATAAAAATATATATGTAAAAAATATACAACAATGCAATTTTAAATTCTGACGCATTGACAAAATAATGAACACCGCGAATTCATGTGAAATACGATTTCGACACATTGAGTTTGATATCAACACCTTTCAACTGTATAATACAGATGTACATTAAACAAAATATCTTTCGTGGTCCGAGTCAGAACATTCATCATGTTTTACTCGCTAAAATAAAATATTCTTCACTTAGCACAATTCAAAATATTAGGTTTCAGAATAGAGTTGCAATTTAGTTCATTAGCCAAGATGGTAATTTTTCAATATTTTTACCCACGGTCACTAAGTATGTGTTCATAACGATGTATCTTTATAGCAGAACTTCCCTCGAAAACTATGTTTTCTTTGTTTTCTTTATTGTTGTCGTTGTTGTTTATTCATGTTGCCATGTAAATCAACAAAACTATTATTATTTTGGTCGTAACTGAATGGCGATGAGTCACATAACCTCTAAAATTCTTTGTGACCGATGTCCCTCCGCTTCCAAAAATCCAACTTTGTTTCTCACTATGCGCGATTCTACGTAGACGTCGTACATCAGAACTATGAATGTTGCAATGTGGCTTCTTCCTGGTGTTGAATCAGCACAGAAAGACTATCCTGGCTTGTTAACCAGTTCTTCCAATCAACATGTTACCATAATAAGGTCAGTGAAATTCGAATACCGAATACGTTACTTTAATGCTGATTTATTCAGGTTTCGCTTCAACGAAAGCCATAACAGGCGACGATGTAGGAGCTTTTCGCTGTTTCTATCCATCTGTACTTTTAGCACTGATATTCTTCTTGTCATACGACTGTGTCTTTTTCATCTTACTTGATTGCATATATTTAGATTTGTTCGCACTCGAGACAGATCTTGCGTACGGTCTGCTGCGATTTTTACTTCCGGAATATTCTCGTTTTGGATCTTTTGTTTCTGAATTGTCAATACTGTTACTTATCTCTGTGAACAGTTTTGTTTTTTCTAGACCCTCGGGCTTATTGTTTTCAGGATTTGCAAGAGGCGTTTCCTGTATACTTTCAGAAAACTCTAAACCACAAGATGTTTGTTATACCTGCTCTTGATTATTGTTATATTCGTGTTCTTCCTTTTGTGCCAAGCTGTCATTTGTATCAATACATTTTTCCAAATTGAGCTCCATACTTTTAAAAATTTCATTACTTTCATAAAGGTCAGTTTCTTTTCCATAACCATCATATTTCTTTGTATCAATAGAAGGCTTAACCTCTCCATTTGATTGTTCCGCTGTCGATTCCTGAACTTCCTGCGTCCTGACCACCGGAGAAATATGGATGACAGCTTTTGTATCTTTCGCGACTGATAAGACAATGCCTTCAACTGTAAATTCTTTTACCGTTTCATTAGTGTCTTCATTAACTGAGATTGCACCTTCTTCAGATTCTTCATCCAACATCATATCCGAACCCTTTGTTTCCTGAGTCACCTTATTGTCGGCAGACTTCTGTTCAGATGGCGCAACTGTTTGCACTGAATTGTGTGTTGTTTCACCTGCAGAAGATATCATCGCTGTGGCATTCGTTGGCTTTGGTTTTGAGACCGGAGATTTTGTAATAGAGATGTCACATTCGTCGTCAGCATCTTCTCCGTTGTCAGATGATTTGAGTAATTCACTATCAGCCACGGCTACCTCAGAAGCTGTTTAGTAAAAATGAGAGTAATTAATACATGATGAATATATACGAACATAGGAAAAATGTGTAGTCCATGACTTTATGTAAATGACATCATGTGTTTATATGTATGATTTTCCAGTTTCGTAAGCATTATGTAAAGAGAAGAAATATGATGACAACGGAAAGAAGTAGATGAAAAAGAAAAAGTAATAGTAGTAGCAGTAGAAAGAATAATGAAATGATATGTAACAGCAAAAATAGTAGTAAAAGTAGGGTAAGAGGATGATAATGAATAGTTGTATTAGTAGTAGTAGCTGTAGAAAGCAAAAGAAGAATAAAACGTTGATAAGTAACAACAGTAGAGGTATTATGCGAAGAGAAAGATGATGATAATGAAAAGTAGTTGTAGTAGTAGTAGAAGTAGTAGTTGTTGTTGTAGAACATAGGAAAAGAATAAGATGATAATATGTAACAGAAGTAGAAGTAATAAGAGAAGAGGACGATGATGATAAGAAGAATAATACTAGAGCACCGCCAAGCGGATACAGACGCCCATCTGTTTTTTTTTTGTTTTTTTTATTTGACACTATGAAATAATCTTGTCCCATGAAGTCAGACACTTAAACTATAACATTTCCAGTTACTGTGTTCCAAAAAAACAAACCTATGGGTAGAATAAATGTTTATCCTCTGTTTGAATTACCTTTCAACAATTCTTTTATAACTGAAATATGGTAAGAGGTGTAAAATATAGGAACTTAGAAAATAAAAACAAGGGTGTGTCTTAATCTTTGTGTAGTACCCACAACGTAGTAAGCCAAACCAATATTGGAATGAAGTACTATTTGCTCTATGAAGTATTGCGAGCCGAGAAGACTTCTATTCAGTTTCAAGCCAATACATGCAATTGATACTAAGATGATTGTCTTTCATGCAAATCTGACATATTTTCAAGTTGACACAAAGTTTGCATTAAATCCAAACTTGATTATATTGGAAGGTAGGGGAAGTGCTGTGTGAAGTTTCAATCAGGAACATGCAGTGGTTACTGAGATATGGCTTTGATAGTTATGGAGAAAAGCTGATCTAAAATTAAACTAAACCAAGAAATCTGATACTTTTTACGGGTAAAAGGGCCATAGTTCTGGAAAGGGCAATACAGTCATGGTTCTTCAATCCAAGAGTCAACTAATTTAAACATAAAACCTAACCAGGGTGAACGCCGACAACGCAAGATTCATAATAATCGCTCATCATTTTGTTTTCAAATCAGATGAGCTAATTATGATATGTAACAGTGTTAGTAGTAATAGTAGTAAAGGATGATGATCATGAAAAGTAGAAGTGGTTGTAGTAGTAACTGAAAGTAAAAGAATAAGATAAAAGTATGAAATAGCAGTAGTAGTAATAAGAGTAGGGTACTTACTTGGTCACTTCTCCAATGCTCGCCATGGATAAGAATCAAACCAACGTCTCAGTTGCAAGAATTGCTCAACCTAGAAGACCACTTCCTCTCTGAAGATCAAGATTGGAGGCTGGTTGCTGACTTTGTAGACAATGCTTTCTGATGACAGAATGGATGCTACAGGAGATATATGACACCAAATACTTTTGTCAATCCCTGAAATGAAAAAAATCCTAATCCTAATCATATTACAATATTCATACTGATTCAACTTGGCCTTGGTTGAAGTAAATACATAATCTGTTTTCTGCAATTATATTGTTATGTCTTCCAGTTTCAATAGCCAAATTATGAGAGCTCAATCGTAAGCTAGTTTAAGTTGAGTTGAGTTAAAATGCCATGGGACTAAACTATAGACCAAATCATTCTTTCGATAAATACGCTTATTACAATTGCGACTAAATCAAGCGTATAAAATTTCAAGAATCATTCCATTTCAACCCCGAATTAAAAATAAAGCAAATGTACGATACAAAATTACACAATAATAATGAATACAAAGAAGCCACCCCTTACATTTTCTAAAATGAAAAAGTAATGCAATGGAATTTGGGTAAGTATACTAGTATGTATAACATTTATTTTGCTTTCAGTTTTACCTGGTTTTGCAATCGTATGACGGTACCTGAATGACATCAAAATCAACATATTTTATCATCATCAGCATCATCATCAACAACAACAATAACAACTGACTAAGTTAGTTGATATACCCGACTGCGGATCAGTTCGAGAGTGGGGCGGGAAACTGCAATTTCTTGGGGATCATGTATTGCTTTTTTTTTTAATTTTCAAAGTAGACAGTGAACACGATACAAATTAAGATTTTTTTTTTTCAAATTCATTTAATCTATTTTACTATTACGTGAGATATATGTCTAATCCTTGATGGATACTTAGACTTTTAGCTATATCTTGCAAGACAGTCCAGCAAATGCGTATTTTTAAAATGTAATAAAAATGAAAAAAAAATTCAAAACTTACCACTTTGTAGCTATATATATTATCCTCCTAGAGATCGTAACGTGAAAGTTTTTCCTTTCGTCAGCACTCACTGTCAAGTCATTTGGGGTGGGGGAACAATACAAACTTGCCATTTCCACACAATCGACTGCTATCCAAGCTCAACCACTATGGGATCAAAGGGAAATACCTTGACCTGGATCCAAGCATTAACCGTGCATGTTAACGTCGATGGAGCTACATCCGAGCCCGCATCCGTCACTAGCGGCGTCCCACACGGAAATGTCATTGGCCCGACCTTATTTCTTGCCTTAATCAATGATTTACCTCTGCACGTAAAGTCCAGTTCTAGGTTCCTCTAGGTCACACCAGAGGAGAGCAGCACGTTATGTTACGAACAGATACTACAATCTGTCACATCAATCAGTTGAAAACACTGGAATCCAGAAGAACTAAGGTTCGTCTAACGATGCTTTTCAAGAGTCGATATTTCAGCACAGAAGTACCTCTCCACAGCGACAAGCCGATCCAGACACACAAACAAGGACAGCTTTCTTCAACCATCTACATCCACCACATACATGTACCACTTTTTTTTCTTTCTTCCAGCTTACAATCAGCAATTTGAATAGCCTACCGTCAGGCATAGCGGTGGCCCATGACATGGTAGATGTTTCCCTGCAAGTGATCGCTGACGTGTCCTGCACGAGTTTAAGGCTCACTCTATAACAATGATTGACAAATGGCTAGTGCTGCACGTGCTGATCGTGATAGTTTATCACATTTCTAATTTTATTTAATCGTTTTATTCTGGCGATTACACATCAACAAAATTCTGCACAACTTGAGAGAGCTGCACGTGCTGCCTTTAGACAGGTGAGACGTGTAAATACATGTCTATTGTGATTAAAGTGATCAAATCGTATTTCAAATAGGTCATTGACAAATTATCTAAATAATATCCGAGTTTGGAACATACATATATATACATATATAGAAAGGAGATTGTATATTTGTATTAAGAAAGGTGTTTCCACTTGTTTCCTATTTACTAAATGAGTTGTTGTTGTATTGGGATTTACCGTCGCTGCGATAGTATTTCAATCATATAGCGACGTCCAGCTAATGACAGGTGGAGGAAGACCCCGAGTACACAGATGTACCGAGGTAGAACCATCGACCTACCGCAAGCCAGCTGGAAGGCTTCCTCATATGAAAATTCCGAAGTCCCTACTGGGATTCGAACCCACAGTGGTGAGGGGCTGAGAGATTTGTAGTCCACGACTGTAACCTCTCGGCCACGGCGGCCCCACTAAATGAGTAAAATTGCCATGAAAAAATCATGGATAATAAGTTTAGAAAAATTTAGTTCTAAAAATTTAGACCATCTCTTTGGTATCATATGTTCAAATGAAGAAGTAGTTAAATTATGTTATAACTACAAGCTTAACACAAAAATGACCACCTACAAATGTAATATTAAATATGACAATGCTAGACTTATAAGAGTCGGTACTATCATGTAGTCAACTGTACTATAATTTGCAGTACGATTGTACGTAAAATTATGTGATCTTAAATATGAGTCTTCGGATTGATTTGGTGAATAGTGTGCTGATACAATTGGTGGTACTGCTGACAGTTTAGTTTATACGACGATAGGGAAACAAGTTCTTAAAACATACAGTAAACCAACTCGAAGGTTCCTGGGTTTGGCCAGTACTTGGCTATTTTAACTGACTTTTTGAACTATTTTTTCGTCTTCGATGATACTTAGGATTCACGCAATGTGCTTTGTTTTTATTTTCTATTAATTTTATTTTTTGTGTAAGAGTCTTATGTTTACAAACACGTACATCTTACATACTTTAGCAGTCCTGTTTTATGTTAGTTCCATTTCGTTTGATTATAGACATTAGAATTGTTAAGTTGAACTGTTTCGTTTTACTGTTCAACTCGTTTTGCGTTTTCCTGATATGCTGAAGGGAATCATAATGGCCATATACTATGTTTCAAAATATCATCCAGTTTAGGTAAGTATCTTACAAGTAAAATCATTGCTTGTGTTTGAATATATATATATAACTCTTGAAAAAAAGCAAGAGGGCCTCGGGCTAAATCCCTCGAGCAATTATCTCATAGCCGGGGCAATTATCACTCAAATGCCCGACTAACCATGTATTATTCTATAAATTATTGATCCGCATTCGGTTAACAACGGACATCTTCGGAATTTAACCACATCATCATGATAAGCAGAGCGCTGAATTTAATGCAATAAGCACTGCATATAAAGTCATGTGAACTGAAACTAATACAAAATCACAGAACATAAAGCTCTTCCTACCGCTGAGCATATTGTTGAAATAACTACACATTAATACTTTTCAACTGCATATATTAAAGGACGAACTGCATATAATATGTTCGTAAATCATCGAACATAATGGCTACTGAAGTGAACATAATGACAAACCAACTGCATATTAAGTCACGCGGACCGAAAATATAGCAAAATCAACTGAGCATAATAACAAAAAAGACTGCATGTAATCAGTTGTACCGCAGACAACGGCAAGTGAACAGCACATAATTACATTTACCGACAACATTAAGTATATATCTTACGGTACAATATTATCTTGATCAACTCATCTTTCCCCGGGTCATTCATGTGTTCTAATAGTAATTAAAATTAGATTCAATATGCCAACCTATCCTGTTAACTCCATTTTAGGGAAGCATGGCAATTGGTTACACGTGGCTGAGATGCAAAGACTAGGGCAATGTTCTGTAACATTTGCAGGAAGGCTTAGATATTAATTATTTCATTTCTGCCATGATTTATGAAGTAAGAAAATGCAACAATATCTATGTAAGCATGAACAGTGTTAAGATGTATTATTTATATTATTAACTTGAAACAATTTAAATATTTCATAAGTTTAGAAAGATGGGATCAATTTGAAAAATATATTTGAAATACACAAGTTCAGAAGATATCAACTTACTTTAAACATATTGTAATTAATTATATAAACACTGAAATATCTTTATTAGTGTAATACATGCATACACGAGGTCTTAACTTGTATTAAAATATCAGCGTTTTGGTTATATTATTGGCTAAAAAAATGGCTCATAAAAAAGAAAAAATGGCTCCAATTTTTCAAATTTGGCTCATCCATTGGCTTCAACAAATCATAGCGCTGAAGGCACTGGAGTTGTGAGTGTCTAAAGTGAAATAGGTTTTGACGGGCTGCAGCTTAAAAAGGCCGATCGAGACTTTACCAATCTGCTGTGTAAGGCCCTGTTCACATCAACCGTACGATTTTTTGTTCGTACGATTTGGCAGCCCCAGCGTGCCGTAGACAAGTCGCAGGCTGCTGCAAGGTGTTCGTGCGGTTGCCGCATGCTATTCGCAAGTCAAACGCAATAAGTAACTGATACCAGCCCTAGCCGGAATCCGTACGTTGTTTGTACGGGTGTCTCGAAGCTTCATTCCAGCAGCCTTGCGAACTCCATAAATCACAAGAAAATCGCTAAGAAAATGTGCATGTCGAAAATTTAGTTTATAGTTTGCGATGTTGTGACAACCCTGTGGCATTGCGAATTTATACGGATGGCTTGAGAGTGTTGCACGAAAGGTACGTTATTCTCAAAAAAAGAAGTTGGTCGTCGACAGGTGTACGGCTGCCGTAAGGCTGATGTGAACAGGGCCTAACTTAAATCATAAAGTGGCATTGCTAACGTGTGTTTCAGTGTGTCATTCCATGACTTTTTTAAACATAATACATTAAAGTCAGATCCTTGAAGAATTATGATAAAGATGACATTCAAACAGGTCCTTTTAAAAACATAAATAAATAAACGATAAAAATAGACCTCTATAATTCAGATGCAGATATGATTATAATATTATTAAAATTTAATAATAAATCAAGTTTTTCAGTCGAAATAATGAATAATAATTTAACAATAATTGTACTTTTTTTTCAATTTTATCATATTTTGTTATGCACTTCTGAGACTGAACACAGTGGAGTGATACTGAAGTAGTGGTAGACGGAGTCATTACCACTGCGCCACTTTGACAGGACTTATAACACTTATAAAATTATCCTTGGGCTCGGTTCGATTTCGTTGGAAACAAATAAATACCAATATAAGCCCTATTTTGAAAAAAAATGAGTTACCTATTTGTATTTTGTTGAACTTCTGGAAGGTGAAATAACTCTGTATGTAACATAATTCAACGAAATAATAAATGCTCAAAGATATACAGTTATTTTCATTAAAAGACTAAAAAATCTAAATAAAGAACCAATATGACACCTAGTCTAAAGTTTGGTTATAAGAGAAAAGAGGATGACCTCAAGCAAGTGTCTGCATAATGCAGACTTTCCCTTACGTTCGCCGAGTGTGAACTCAATCGTCCTTTACCGTTGTATGGTTAAGATCTCAATTAAAACATGATCCTGGTCGTGAGCTCTCATGCATTTAGGTTTCACCTTTCTTTTTTACATTTCCAGTATTTTTATTTTTCTTATTATAAAGTGTCTCTTTAATAAAAAAAAAGAGTATGTCCCTCCAAATCTTTCTCCTCTTTATTTGTTTATTCTTCCCTCTTTCTTTAATATCTCAGTCACTCCATCTCATGCGCTATTCTCTTCCTCGCTTTCAAATTCTCTAACTAGCGACATTTTTGTCCATTATCTCCTCTCGTGCTTTATTCAGTAACGCTTTATCGACACACAAAAACAGACTAAATCGAGGGGTGGGTAGGAAGGGTTTACATTTAAAAATACACCTTAGACATAAGTCCATAATCACAAACAATCAAAAATCATCAGTGCATAAATCAAGGGCGCCGTGGTCCAATGGTAACGTATCCGATTACGGATCCGAAGGTTGTGGGTTCGAACGCCAGTGGAGGCAGTGAACTCTTCGTGACCTTCCCTGGCGCAAAGTACTTGTCCAACCCAGGAACCGTCGAGAGGGATTAGTTTAAGTTGTAAGAACTTATTTCCCAAATCGACGTAAAATAAATAAGTTTAAACAAACAAACAAATCAATAACATCTTTATGCCCTATAAATTCGTGCTTTTTATGCAGGAAATCTGTATTTACACTTATGAAATCCGTACATATCTATTTATGACATTTAAACTTTAACTGAAAATTCCTGTAAATCTGAGTATTTCCAGTTTAAGATATCACCAACCCAAATTAGCGCATATTACTTGCAAGACTTAAATACTTAGGGGTAAATTTCTTTATTCGTAATATCTATTGAAAATAAGATTTGATATCTTTACAAATATTGTTAGTTAATAAGGTAACACTTAATGTAACTTAACTGAATCACATACTTAAATATTTCATTAAACAGGAATGGTGATATGAGTTTCTACATAATTTATTAACTTAAGCACTTAAGTTTCTACATGATTTATGAATTTATGTACTTTAGTTTCTACATGAGCTTTTAATTCAAGTACTTTAGTTTCTACATGAGCTTTTAATTTAAGTACTTTAGTTTCTATATGATTTTTTAATTTAATTACTTAAGTTTCTACATAAATTATTAATTTCAGCACTTAAGTTTTTACATGATTTATGAATTTAAGTACTTTAGTTTCTACATAATTTTTAGCTCACCTGAGCACGTGTGCTCAGGATGAGCTTTTAGGATCGATGAATGTCCGTCGTCCGTCTGTCCGTCCGTCGTCCGTCGTCCACAATTTGTTCGTTTGCACTCTAGCATTTTCATTTTATGAGTAATTATCTTCAAACTTTAAAACAATGTTTATAACCATAAAATCTCGGCCAAGTTCGATTATGGCTGATATCGGAACATTAGGTCAGGAGTTATGCCCCTTTTAA
>CM037793.1:41524332-41574332 GCA_021229015.1 Solen grandis
CAACACTTCAGTTGGAATGTAATTCCAATGCATTTGGAACAATACATTGTACACTTATAGTCTACCTAAAACGTAGCGGTGTACTGATTTATGATTTGAATCACATAAATCGCCTCATTGAGAAAATATCAATACAAAATATCGTCATCTCGGGAATAAAATAGTGTAGGTAATTTGAATTAGATAAAAACGACTGCGGTAAAATATGATCGACAAGTATTGAGTATTGAATGGGTATTGTATATACATGTACATATGTATGTTTAGTTGTGACAGTGCGAGAATATAATAAACTTGCCCAACATTACTTAATTCCACTCAAGACACATGAGCCTTACAACTTACTTTAAGCATTTATAATAAAGACCTACCTACTAGGTGGGGATGTTAAGCAAAAGTGTAATGAATTATTCATTTAAATGAACAAAAACCTACTTACCGTTCTCGAATTCCACCACCAATACTTATAGTCAAGTAATTATTAAATTCTTAAAATGGGTAGAACACATTCCACCATTCACATTTTAAAAACTTCTAAAGTATATTACTAGGTTGACATATGTATGTGTTTCCTTCCTGACAAACATTATTTGTAAGGAATGAACTATTTAGTTGTTTTTATTGGAAAACACGAATGATAGAACTTGTTCCTTGATATGTATGTACTACTTTGGTTTTAATAAAACTGATGGAATTCACTTCTGAAAATATATCAGAGAGTACAGAGTTCGTTCTTTACGAAACTGTTGGCAATAATTGGAAACGAAAGTGTTTCTATATCTTAATGTATTTAAAGTGTTCATATAATGACTGAACCCAATTTTTTAATTTTTGTTAAAAATGAAATATTTCGTCATGTGTTTTAAAACTAATACCAACGACAAAACAAAGTATAGGCTATATGAATTTATAATATCAACCACTTTGCCATACAGTCTATATGAACTGTAGCATAGTCTATATTCATTAAGCTCTGAAAAATTTATATTCATAAAGCTCTAAATATCAACATGAAATTTAGCATAGTCTATATTCATTAAGCTCTGAATATCGACATGAAATTTAGCATAGTCTATATTCATAAAGCTCTAAATATCAACATGAAATTTAGCATAGTCTATATTCATTAAGCTCTGAATATCAACATGAAATTTAGCATAGTCTATATTCATAAAGCTCTAAATATCAACAATGACAAATTTACATGTATATAATTTATTATAGCCTGGATATCAATTAAATTTAAGCAATAGGTTATATATCATAAAGCCTTAATATCACATGAAATTTGCATTAGATCTAATATTACCGTAAACTAATATCAACATCAAATTTAGCATAGTCCTTTTCTCATATTAAACTTTAAATATCGGACATTAAAAATTTAATAGCTAGTATTGATAAGCTTGAATTGATGAAATTTAGCATAGTCTATATTCATAAAGCTCTAAATATCAACAATGGACATAATCATGCACATGTATATAGAAAATCATTATCAGCCATGGATATCTAATTATATTTGAAATGGAACAATAGGGTTTAGTATAGTCTGTATATAAACCATTTATATCGTCGATAAAATGTATTATAATCTAAATGACCCGTTAACTAATATTCTTCTGAATCTTCAATATATACAATGGGGCATGCCTTTTTTCTCATCGATTCATTTTTACCGATATAGTGGAAGACATTAAAAAGCTGTTTTAATAGATAGTATTGAGAGAGACATGTGTATGTGTAGACTTAAGACATGGGTGAATTAAATTACAAGAAGGTATCATTACTAAAGTGGAAAGCTGCCAAGACTTGACTTAAATAATTACACACAGTTTTGACGAACGGAACGGATTAACTTTGGATAAGAATATCTAGAATAAAATATTAAAAAAGAGTAATGAAACATAAAAGGAAAAACTTTGTTTTAAGGAGTTGGAGTTGTAGGGATGAAATTATGGTGATCATTTATGTGAAAACTGGACGCGGAAGAATACAAGGTATAAAATGAACATTTTTTTTATAGAAAACAGTGTTACCGACTAGAAATTTCTTATGATTGGGGACAGACATTTTCTGCGATCTTTGTGTAATCTTTGGTTAATTGATTGAGTTTTTATTTGCTTACATATCACTTTTAGGTCATTTTTAGGAAATTGATCTATCAGTAAAATATATAAGTTACCTCAATAACAACAAACTTTTTGTTCAATAAAATCATAAGCAGGCATCATAAAGAAGATAAACATACATGTCTATTTTTTCACTTGAATCATCATAGTTAATTTATAATGATATAATAGCATTATAAATATCATTATATATATCATTATACATTACTATGATGATTAAAGTGAAAAAATAGACATGCATGTTACATTATGAGAATATACGTTGTTTGAGTGTACATATACTTCGTTACCAAAGGTTTAAAGTTCGAACCCTGCGTGGAACAAGATTATCTCATGACATATCTAAACGTAGATTACAGGTACATCACGGGTATCGTTATTAGGGAATGTTAATAGTAATATTAAATGAGACGGTCTACCTTTCGAAGAAAAGGAATGAGCAACTTGAATGTGATTCTTCTCTGGAATCAGTCATACCCCCACTGGTGGCTATTGTATCGGGATGAGGTTGAAGAAAGCAGTTCATTGTTGAAGATATGCGACCGGTTTTTTGTTTTAGGTTGAAATGATATTAAATAAGTTTAATGTTTGTTTTTAATGGAAAGGTCAGATCTCTCCACAGCGTTTAAGTTGCAGATCTGGCTGTCTCTCAGAGCAGCCACGTAATGCGATCATTTTGGCATTAATGACAGTTACGCAGCTTATATGTGTATTTTTGCGCAGGCGCCTTATAAATAGTAAGAATCTGTTTGTTTTTTGTTTGTTTGTTTGTTTTTTTTACCATTAATTACATTAATAAGCAAACACAAAGCAATCTTCATTGGGGTTCGTTGGTCTTTATGAAAGGAGTAAATTTCTCGCATACAAATTTGTTTTATTAATTTGTATTGAATTTTCGCTCAAATATTTTTTTTTTCGATTCTACTAATTTATAATCACATGAATGACTCGTGGCTTCTTACGCCGGCCATTAAAAAGCAGGAAGTAAAACAACAAAGAAAAAAGAATTACGTATGCAAACCTACTTCTTTTAGATAGATTTATATAAGACAGTTTGGAAAATATGTATTCATATCGGATGAATAATTTTTTGATTTTTGAAAATCTATTCATTTTGCGATTCATGCATCAATTTTTATCCTTATACTTGCCACGTCACGTGTGAATGTCAAAACGTAAGGTGCAAATTTTGTTGGCAACAATTTTAAAAATCACATTGAAATAGACAGAGTTTCCATATTAAACTTGGAACTGAGTTGTTTTACTGACTTTCTTAACAACATTGTTTCGAAGTATAAACGTTGGTTAATTGTACAACATTAATTCATTGGAATATTCCATGTATCTATAAGTATCCATATTGGTTGACATGTATATGTACACAATTAATTAAAACAATATGTCATAATAATTCAAAACGTTACGTGGAAAATCAACATACATATTGGCAAGAAAATGTAGAGCTGATTGGGATTGCCAACAACTAAGACAAAAGAAATCCGTGACTTTTCATTGTCATTTCCCTGGCCATATTATCCTGACCAAAACTACCTTACTTATCTCCACCTCCCCTACAAACGACCAATCCACTTATTATCTTTTGTTTTGATTTTTCTCTCCAAAGTACAACAATTTTACTGGTTAATATATAAAGCCAAAAACAGAATGCTACATACACATGGGGCGATATTTTTGTTGAAAACCTCTGGTGTCACAGGATTTGATTTCGAGAGGTATTTAGATACATTGATTTTTCATATGAAGAAAAGCTTGACCAGTAAGTTAAAACATTCTGACATACAAAGAGCTAAATGATATTTTGACATACAATGGCTACAGTAATATCTGCAACAAAATGCCCCTGTATCAGGCATAGCAAGTGCTAGAGTGATATGGTGGTAAAATAATTTATCAATACCTATTTGCATATTTAATAAAATACATGGGTAAACCAAACTTAATGGAAACATTAAATAACAAGTAATACAAGCAAAACAGGCATTATATTCACATGCTGAATATTATAAAACTAGTATACATTATGCAAACACAGTTAAACACGAAGACGATGACTAGCAAAATTACACAGGAATATCTGTAAGAACAAAGTCAGCTATGCAACATACACCGAATATAACAAAATGTTGGTATCTACCAGCTAACAGGATTACATAATTAACAAGAGGTTCATAGTTGCCCTAGATATCTCCCTTACTTTATTTAAATTGTCATCTCATTATTTCCATAATATTAAAGAGGGCCTTCTTCAGTTGACAATTTGTTCCAAATGAATTTAAATTCCGACCATTGGTTTCAGAGACGATTCATTTAAAAAGATTTTGATAGCTTTGGTAACTAGAGTTTTGTTTGAACAGCTTTGTCTTCATCAAAAATCCAATTCGTTTTGCAGACTGTCCACATTCTTCATGTAATCTTCTTATTCTTATCCATTGCCATCACATTTCCTTAAACGCATTTGACTTAAAACACCATCATTATTTTCATTTACAGCTTATTATATAATTAATAATGAACTATTTTTTTATGAAATTAAGGTTTTTAAAAGATTGTATCCACAATATGTGGTGACTATATAAATATCACCAATACAAAAGCATGGAATAAATTGATAGATATTGCCTTGAAACATTTATGAAATGAAAATAAGTTTTATGAATGGACATTTTCGCAATTTGTGGGTAACACCCCCCCATATTGATAATTTGACAGTTTCTATTCATACCTAGGTCAAGTGCTCACAAACAGAATCACAAACAAAAAACTGTAAGTTTCAAGTGTACAATTTAAAATAATAATATATATCTAACATATGCGTTTTTGATATTATCAATAATCAAAAGCATTTAATTTGCAAAACAAAAACCCAAAAAAAAAAGAAAAGTAATTCATTAGTAACTTATTACACACAACGTCCTTCTGGTGCTACTAGTTTAGGCTTGGTCGTCATGTGAAGCAATTTTGCACTATTATGAAACCCTCGAACGTACACTAGAGAGCAAAAACTACAAGTAAAGTTTCTAATTTCAACATATTATCACGCTCCTAATTCTAAGCTAACCTCCCGCACCATTCATAGCCTTTCAGATTAAGCATTGCCCGCATTGTTTGAGAACATTTGAGCATATTTCAACAGCATGTACTACACATCAGTATACTAAAAAAACGACCGATGTACCATAACATACTTGATAGTTTGAAAGTCTGAAAGTTAAAAATGCACTGCTTGCATTGCACGTTTCATGTATTGCAAAAAAGTTCACCAACTGGCACTAGTGGCCAATTAAATCTCATCAACTTTTATCTGAAGCATCGAATTACAAGGTAAATCTATTGGATGTTTAAAAATATTCATAAATCTGTCTGAGATTGAAAGATATTTTCTGACGACTAGTAAATCAAAGTTTAAAACCATTTTCGTAAATAGCAACATCTACTCAACCACTCACGCTCATAATGATTTATTGTTATTGTCAAAGCATTGTCAGTAAGTTTAAGATAGCTGTAACAATATTAGATGCAATATTAAAAAATGAATTTGCATTGATATTAAAACTAAACTCTGATCAATGACAACTGTCTCAAAACGAGAAATTACGTGTTTGTTTATAAGTCGTGAATTTTGCAGAACATGAATTATGAAAGCAGAATGGATTTGAAGTAAAAAGGTAATGTGCCAAGACCGAAGAATGAATCAATCAATTTGTCACTGCAAGCCACCTAATTGTTGTCAAGATGTGCGCATGTTGAAGTGCTTCAAGTGCAACTAACAATAAGTAAATTGGATTTATCAAATAAAGAGGAACCCTGACTAATTGACACACCATAATGGGCTAATTTTCGATGACATTGTATAAGCTTGCCTTTATCGAAGCTTGTCACAAAGAGAAGATTGAAGTGTAATAAAGGAAATTAAATTTAAGGGCTACATCTGACCTAAATTGCATGCAAGCCATATAACATCATACAGGACTAGTAACTTTCATAACATTCATACAAAAATGGAAAATAATACAAAGTAATAATGAAATCTCATTTAAATATAAAAGCAACATCCTTACTAATTGAACCATTCAATATAACAATTGATACGTGTATAATATTAAATATACTTTAATTGAGTAGAATAAAATATTATATCTATTTTAATGCTTACTGCCTCACTACCAGTTTGTCAAAGTGAAATTGACTACACAACGAGAATAGTTGAAGATTTACACGTGAAATCTTTATTTTATGTTAAAAGATAATTGCTATTCTTGCACACAATAACGAGTTTTATAACATTTACAAATTACGGAGCAAAGAACACAGATCGAACCTCAGAAACACAAATATCACGAGTTTCTCAGGGACTAATATCATTATTATCAGTTATTGTTTAGGTCTTGTTAGTTTTTATTTTATTAATACAGAAAAAAACATTTTTATCAAATGTGTCCATTCCTGTATGTTAAGTTCTGAGATCGTGTATAAAGTGACGTGTGTAACATATAGGTTTATTCTATACAAGTAAGTATATAAACAGCTTCTAACCACAATTCACATAAGGTCATCTACTAAGCTGTCAGTTTTTATAAGTTTTTTCAATCCTTTTAACTAGACACTCTCAAACTGTATAGGATTTCTTATCAAACCTCATGGTATTCAGCTCTTCTTGTACTTTGAAATAACCAATGGTCTATTTCTACACACAATTCGCTTTTGTCAACAGACTTTCTGTCATTTATCAGATCAAGAGGCCAACGGGACCAATTAAAATTACAAGAAACCTCTCATCCCAACTTTCTTTGAAACAACTTCTTTTGTCTACCGCGTATCACATTGTTGTGTTGTTTACTTTGTTCTTTTTGTTTCGGTTTGCGTTTCATAATGTTCATTACGTCACAGGAACAGTTTATTCAGACCATTGGGAAGAATTCCACTTTGGCAGTGACATGGATTACTATACGGTTACTGTTATGAGATCCATGTCTGAGAAATCAGACGAAATGTCACGTTAGGTAGGTATTCGAACCAATCGATCGTAACAAGATGAAGAGAAGAGTTTGAAGAAATTAAATGTAATAGTATTATAATAAATATTAAACATGACAAATTACTTAAATTCCATAAAGTTACACCTTCATTTCAATAATTGCCACTACAGTTTGCGTGTTATTATATAAAACAAAACATTAATTCATTACCACATGACTTATTCAAGTAATGATTAACTTAAAAGTGCATTACATTCCATTTTAACTTTTGTAAAAGGCAATATTTTTCCGAAATATTGAAAAAATTTAATCTATGGTTTATGTTTTTTCTCTGAAAACACAATTGAACTGTATCCTTTATAATAGTACAATACTTTGTGTATAATTTAAAGCTAGAATTACTTTAAAATTATATGTACAAGTATTTTTTACAAATGTAGGAAATTTTAAAATCAAAGTATTTACATTTTAATGTATAATAAATATATAACGCATTAGTATATAACGGTATCGGTAACACTTTTATACACCATGACCTTTTGCAATCTTTAATGTTTTTTTTTTTTGATATTCAACTCATTTTTTTAAATTTACCCCAACGTTTAGGCTCAATTCCTAATATAACCCTGCTACAGTCATTAGTGGGTCCTATATTATGTTATTATCGCATGTTTCATAGCTACTTTGCTCTATCAAAGTGAAATTTACATAGCTATATTATTAGCCTGATACGACATGAAATGCAGGCTGTCAAGAGTCGACCTATCCCACATCGATTGCCAAGTCCCATTTATAAGCCTATTTTTTGCATGTCATGCAAGCCTAATACACGAAATTTCGTCCAACAATAAGTCGAAGCAGCATAAAGGTTAGCATAAGTTTTATATTCATAAAGTTAAATTCATGATTTAGCATAGTATATATCATAAAGCTCTAATATCAACATAAATTAGCATGTCTGTATTCATAAGTCTATAATCGGCATGGAATGTTAGAGCTAAGTCTTAAGTCTGATATCGACAAATTTAGCAAATCTATATCTAAGCCTATGATCAACACCTGACAGTAGCATGTGCTAATCAAAATCTGAAATATCACATGAGATTATAGTCTATTTCGAGTAGCTCTGATATCACAGAAATTTGCATAGTTATTCATGCTCTAATATCAACTGACATAATCTCAATGATATGAAATGATTCAGCGGATCTAATTTTTAATGGACATATAGTAAGCTGTATATAAACATTTATTCTGTTAAAGATTATTTGAACTAATCGAAAAAATTTTTTGAACAAATTAATGGGCTGCCATTGTATCATTATTTTTATATAAGCTTTAAAAGTTTACAAGCTAATTAGAGAAATTTTAGAATGACTAATTATCAAGAGAAGGATTACAAGAAGCTGCCAAATGCTTATATTCGCACACAGTGCCGTACGGAATCTTGGATTAAGAAATTCTGATAAAATACTAAGAGTATGAAAAGTAAGGAGAAGCGCCTTTTTTAAGGTGTGGAGGGAGGCGATGAAAATTTGTTTCTTTTTCATAAGGCGTGCCCCCGCCCAAACAAAAAACACAGATTTTGTGTAAAGTAGGTCAACCGTTCACCATGTGCTTCACACTTACACTGGCTGGATAAGCCAGTTAATGTAAACATACTTGATTGACAGTTTAGGAACCATCCATTCTAAGAGAACATCAGTGGTCATTGTGTTAATATGAATGTTATGGTTTATTGTGAATAACATCACAATGAGCAACGAAAAAAAACTTTTAGTTGCTGCTTAAACTTAACAAATAATCTCTTAAATTGCTTAAATAAAGAAACTACAGAAACACAAGGAAAAAGAAGAAACAGCAAAGAAAAGCAGCAATTAGTTTAAGACGAATAGCTGCTAAGCTAGTATCTTAAGTTGATAAACTGACCAGGAAAGCAGAAAAATCTGGGGGTGATGGTATTTTAAGTCAAATGCGTTTAAGGAAATGTGATCGCACATGGATAAGAATAAGAAGATTACATGAAGAATGTGGACAGTCTGCAAAACGAATTGGATATTTGATGAAGACAAAGCTGTTCAAACAAAACTCTAGTTACCAAAGCTATCAAAATCTTATTAAATGAATCGTCTCTGAAACCAATGGTCGGAATTTAAATTCATTTGGAACAAATTGTCAACTGAAGAAGGCCCTCTTTAATATTATGGAAATAATGAGATGACAATTTAAATAAAGTAAGGGAGATATCTAGGGCAACTATGAACCTCTTGTTAATTATGTAATCCTGTTAGCTGGTAGATACCAACATTTTGTTATATTCTGTGTATGTTGCTTAGCTGACTTTTGTTTCGCCAGTAGAGGACGTCTATTTCTATTTATAACATTGCTTTTCAAATACTTTATTGAATTGAAATGAATTAAGTATATTTAATGGATTTTAAAATGAGTTTTCTCAGACAGTTACCAAAGAAACAGCTCAATTGTTCGAAAATGAAATCGGTATTCTACACTTCATTTTCATAGTTTTGATCAAGCAAAAAGTTATATGGGTTTTTGTTCTTTTCTGCAAAAATGAATTTCTTGCGGATATTTAAAACATAAATTCAGATAAATTGAACTATCGTGAATTAACTGTTAGCATGTGTCTCTTCTGTTTGTTGAATCTTTATTCCTTTTTCTTCTTCTTAAGAGAGATGTATATGATTTACAAACGAAACATAAAAGTGAGCACGGTGACCTATCATTTTTTTACGTTTTCATATTCAGCTCATTTCTTTTACATAATTTACATAACATATGAAAATCATAAAATTCTACTGAAGAAATAAACTGTAGCATACGCCCTTAAGTCTATCTATTTACATTATGTAATGGTTACATACTTTTTACAAAGAGAGATATCCTGTTTTATCCTGATTATTGTTTATCAGAAATATCATGAAAATAACATTTTTGAAAGAATCACTGTTTGTTTGATTGCAGATTCAAAATGGAGGGCGATCAAGACGAAATACGTAAGTTTTTCAAGTGTATCAAATTTAAAATACATACATATATATCTTCAACATATATTTGCGTTTTTTGATATTATTCAATTAATGCGGAAAAGCATTTAGATTATGCATTCAAAACCTAAAAGCTGACCAAAATACAAACAAGAAAAGGTAAATTCAATCGTAAGTACATTATTACGTACACCAAAACGTCCCTCTCTGGGTGTCTTAAGCTTTAGTTTTTAAAGGCTTGGTCTGTCAGTGTGGGAAGCAATTTTTGCAACGTCATTTTTTGAAACACACATGCGAACGTACACACTAGAAGAGCAAAAACCTGTACAGATCGGGTAAAGTTTTCTAATATATCAACAATATTATCACGCTCCTAATTCTAAGACTAAGCCTACCGGCCGCACCAGTTCATAAGCTTTCCAAAGATGTAAGCATTGTCTCTCGGCACATTTTTGTTTTTGAGAACATTTGAACAATATTTTCCAAACACGGCATGTAAACGTACACACTTCAGACTATATTCTAATAAAAACGACCGAAAGTACCATACCTATACGTTACAATAGTTTTGAATAGGTCTTGAAAGTGTAAAATGCGCTTTTACTGTTCCTAGATATCTACGATTGCAGGCGGTTTCAAAATATGACGTTGCAAAAAATAGTTCACCACACTGGCATGTGGTGGCCATATTTTGAAGTTATGCTCAATCAACTTTTATCTTGTAAGCATTCGAGGTACTTTACAAGGTAAGGATCTCATATGGAACTGTTTATTAATATTTCTTATATCCTTGTCTGAGTATTGAAACTGATATTTTTTCTCGACGACTCACTACTACATCAAAGTTGACCAAGAAACCATCGGAATAGCAATCATTTACTCAACCACTGGACAACGGCTCCATAATGATTTCTTTTTATTGTCAAAGTAGTGCATGTAACTTGTTTTAAGCAGTAGCTGTTATATCCAATATTAAGCAATATTACTTAAAGTTTTTAGACATGATAAGTAGGAAAAAACTTTGATCAAGAAACTGTCCTAAAACAAAATACGTGTTTGTTTATAGGTCGGTTGATTTTGGAGAACATGATTATGAAGCAGATGTGGATGTGCAAGTACAAGTATTGCCAGACGGGCGAAGAGGTGAAAGTCTTATTTTTTCCCTGCAACCACCTAATTGCTTGTGCAAGATGTGGCGCATGTGCTGATGTGTGCTTCAAGTGCAACCAAGCAATATCTAGTAAATTGGAGATCAAGAAAGCAGGAGAACCCTGACTAAAATTGTACAACAAAATGGCTACATTTTCGATTTCAGTTCGTTACTAGTCTTGCCTTTAGTCGACGCTTGTCCATAAAAGAACATTGAATGGATAAAAGGAATAAATTTAGCTGCCATATACCTATTCATGTGTTCATGATTAACATTTATACCAAGGAAACTAGTAACTTTATGACATTAACAAAAATGGAAAATAATACACAGTAATAATGAAACATCTTTAAAATATAAAAAAACAACAGTTTTATCAAGTTAACCATTCAAATAGTTAACAAATTGTGTGTATACGTCGTATATATATATATATATATATACTGTTTTTGAAGTGTAGTCATAGAACAATAAATCAAATACTTATATCTAGTTTTAGTATGTGTCGTTACTAGTCCTGCCTGACCAGTATTGTCCAAGAGAGATGACAACTTGACCTGACACAACGACGAATACGGTTGAAGATTTTCCTGTAAATCTTTTCTTATTGGTTAAAAGAAATTGCTTCTTGCACACAAAACGTAGTTTATACACAATTTACACAATTACGGGAAAATATGTAACATCAGATTCAACCTCAAATACCAAATATGAGATGTTCTAGGGACAAATTCTATGTATCATTTTATTGGGTTTAGCTTGTTATTTTTTTTTATTAAATGAAAAACATTTTTTTAAATTGTGGTCCATTCTGTGTAAGTCTGAGATGAGTGTATAAGATGAGTGTGTGACATACTGGGTTATCTTTCTAATTGTAAGTATAAAACAGCATCCAGCTGCACATCCACATAAGGTCATCAGCTAGGCGCCGTCCATCACTGAATGTTTCAATCCTTTAAGCCTAGGACACTCTCAAGACGGTGGATCAGTAGTGATTTCTTATCACTACCCCTCAGTGGATAGCTTCCAGCTCTCTTGGTCCCTCTTGAACCATAACCAGCTGGAGGCTGGAGGCTTTCTCTGCTGACAGCAAAATCGCTTTTACAGCAGCTTTCCTGTTCTGTCCAGCAATGCAAAGAGCGCCCAACGTGGACCACATTGATTGAGCCGGGAACCCTCTGCACCCAACTTCTGTTGGAAACAACCATGTCTGCTACCCGCGGTCATGGCACAGCTGTTGTAGCTCTGTGTACTTGGTCTTTTTGGTTTCATGTGCGGTTTGGCATCTCTCCTCCCAAGGAACAGTGAGTTCGACCATGACAAGGCACTTTCGGGCAGGTGAATGGATTACTATATCTGGTCTAAGCTAAGAGTCGTCTGGACGAACTGCAGACGAACATGTAACGTTACAGGCTCTCGAACCAATCGAGTTACAGAGAGATAGAGAACGAGTTAAGAAACTTAAACGTGTGAATGGTACTTATAATAAATATTCACAGGAACAGAATATCTTAAATCATTAAATTCACCCTTTTTCAATATTTGCGCAACAGTTTGCCTTTCTTAAAAAAAAGCAAATCATTAATTCATTACCACAGTGACATTTTTCCTTTAATGATTTAATTAGCGCATTAATATGTCATGTTTTATCTTGAGAAAGGCAAATTTTTGCCGAAATATTGAAAAAAATTGAATCTAATGGTTTACTGTATTATTTCCCTCTGTAAAACCAACATATCTCAAGGGAGATAAATCTTTTAATAATAACAATACTTAGTGTGAAGATTTGCAAAAGTATTAAACAATTTTTGTTTAAAAAGTATATTTTGGACAAATAGGAAATTTCCCTTAATGATTCAAATATGTACATTTTAATGTATAATAAATATATAGCGCATTAAGTAGTATACACGATGGTGGTTCTGGCTCACTTTTGCACCGAATGACCTTTGCAATCTTTCCCAATCGTTTTTTTTTTTTTTTTGCAACCCTCTATATCTTTTTATTTTGAACCCCACTTTTGCGGGCCCCAATTCCTATACGTACCCCGGACTATTCCATGTAGTGGGGTCCCTATATGTTTTTTTCCGATGTTTCTGACACTTTGTGTCAGGTGCAACTTTACTATAGCGTATTTTTGCCGGAGCTACCGCAAATGTCGGCTGCCAGAGTCGGCCCCATCCCCTCGGCGGGCCCCCAGCCTGTGTGATAGCGCATTTTTTGCGGATGTCGGCCGCCCTACCCGCAAATTTCGACCAACAAAAGTCGAAGCAGCCTTAAAAGGGGTAGCATAATTTTATATTAGATATTTGTTTACGCATAGTATATATAAAAAAATGATCGGACATAGACGCTGCGAGTGGCTGGTAGTTGGGTGTCTCGATCAATGCGGGCGGCGGTGTATAGGGCAGCTATGTTGCGTACACATGGCACAACTACGCCGTAAGCCCGATTCTGAGCCACACCCCTGCCGTACTTGTGGGCGGGGTACAAAATCGGAAACCTATCGGTGTGGGGTTAAGTGCTGCGCGTGCCGTGCGAGGTACGTCCTCCTCCGAGTAGAGGCCCAAGCAAGAAGTTATTCTCTCTAGTCCTACGCGAGCTCTAGGACTGTGTAAGGATTCAGCGGATGCCCTTTATTGGCCTCTAGTAAGGCCGTCCAATATATATATTTTTTCAGTTAGAGATTTATTCTGCACACGGTATATCAGAAAAAAAATTAGTTAAAGAATTATTCTGCACATGGTATATATTTTTATATGCTTTAAGTTACACGCAATTAGATAAATAGAATACCTAACTTATCAAGAGGAAGGTTACAGACACATGCCACTGGCTCTTATTCGGCACCACAGACTGCTGTGGCAGATCCTGTATTAAAGACTTCTGTAAAATACACCTGATGAGGTTTCGCAAACGTGGCGGCACGCGGCCCTGTAAGGTCTGTGGAGAAGGCGTCAAGAACGCCATCGAGTTGTGCGTACCATGCGGGTTTAGAAAGGTACACCGCAAGATTCGCATGCGACGACAGAGAGCTCTGAACAGAGAATTCAAACGCCTGGCGGCCATTGATATTTGTTAGCCCGGCCCAAATAAAAAAAATTTTAAATTCGTTCCTATTAGAGAAGTGTGCCACATTAGCTTTACTGACCACCTATTAGAGAGTGTGTCACATTAGCTATACTGAGCCTTATTAGAGAAGTGTGTCATATTAGCTATACTGACCACCTATTAGAGAAGTGTGTCATATTAGCTATACTGACCACCTATTAGAGAAGTGTGTCACATTAGCTATACTGAGCCTTATTAGAGAAGTGTGTCATATTAGCTATACTGACCACCTATTAGAGAAGTGTGTCATATTAGCTATACTGACCACCTATTAGAGAGTGTGTCACATAAGCTATACTGACCACCTATTAGAGAAATGTCACATTAGCTATACTGAGCCCTATTAGAGAAGTTTGTCATATTAGCTATACTGACCAGCTATTAGAGATGTGTGTACACATTAGGTATACTGACCACCTATTAGAGAAGTGTGTCATATTAGCTATACTGACCCCTATTAGAGAAGTGTGTCACATTAGCTCTATTGACCCTTATTAGAGAAGCGTGTCATATTAGCTATACTGACCCTATTAGAGAAGTGTGTCACATTAACTATACTGACCTAGCGCCGTGATGGTTAAACACCACGAGGCGGCAAAAGAGTTGAGAGATGAGTTTGAGAGAGTTACTGGAGAGAGGCCTCCAAATCCGAGGTCAAGGGTGGCTCTGCAAGAGCTACGTGAGAGGCTTGATGGCATCCGAGCCCGCCAGGGAGGTGTGAATCTTGATGAACCTATTGCGGACGGCCTGCCTGAGCCCATAACTTCTCACCGTACTACACCGGTGAAACCACCAAGGTTGACCAAGAAAAGAAAACTCGAGGGTATCCTGAAAGAGTTCGATCCACTCTCTAAGAAGCTGAGAACTACCGCGGACTATCAGGAAGAGGTCCTAGAGCTGTTCAGATACAAAAAAAGAGGATCTGACATTCTACAAAACCCGCTGGGTTATTGGGGACTTTCTCCGAGGATGGCAGATGAATGTACCTCAAGGGCATGTTGTAGACCCTAGAGGTTTTCTTGAGGAAGTGGAATCCATTATCCGTAACAAGCTGGTAGAAGAGATCAAGGCCCTGAATGGTGTTAAGTTCCAGCTGGCTCTCAAGGTCAGGTTTAGGAATCTTATATCGGCCTCCCAAAAGCTGTAAAAGACAAGTAAGCCGTTGTTAATGTGAAAAACAAGAATGACCGCTGCAAGCCTTTGGGCGCTGCGTTCTTCCTTGCTTCAAGCCGCGCGCAACTCGGACAGACCCTCTAGCTACCCAACCGAAGACGGTCTAGACTTTACATGGATCGATTTTCCTACACCAATCTCTCAAATCCCCAAGGACGAGCGGCAGAACAACTTGGCTATCAACGTCTTTGGCTGGGACATGGGAGTCACTGTACTCCACCTCAGCAATCAGCCAGAGGACATGCCCAGGATCAATATCCTGTTGGTTGAGAAGGCTGGTAAGTTCCACTACACCTGGGTGAAATCTCAGCCGCCTCCTCTATGACCAGAGCAAGCATGGGGGGAAGAAGAACTTCTGCGAGCGCTGCCTGCACGGTTACTCCAGAAAGGATATGCTAGAAGCTCACAAGCCAGAGTGCCAGGGAATCGGTCAAACAGCCGTCAGAGTTGAGATGCCCGAAGAGGGTAAAAATCTTGTGACATTCCAGAACATCACAAGCAGCTCCCGGTCCCTTATATCATCTACGCTGACTTTGAGGCGCTCACCGTCAGAATTGAGGGCCCAGAGCTCGACCACACAAAGAGCAACACTCAGAAAACGCAAAAGCACGAGGCATGCAGTTACTGCTACATCGAGGTGCGGTATGATGGCCAAACAGAGCCACCAGTTGAATACCGGGGCCCCAATGCGGCAGAACATTTCATAAAGGCCCTTCGGGAAGAGGAGCGCAAAATCAAGCAAGTGTTGTCTTGCCCAAAGGAAATGAGGATGACACGGGAAGACTGGCAAGCCTACAATGCTGTTACTACCTGCCACGTATGCGAAAAGACGCTTTTGGGAGACGCCCGCCGTGACCACTGTCAAAGCTGCGACTTAACTCAAAGACAACCACTATACTAGTGGTCTTCCACAACCTGCGAGGTTACGACTCCCACCTGCTTATGCAGGCCATCTCAAAGGTCGAGGGCAAGGTAAGCTGCATACCCAACAACACAGAGAAATACATCTCATTCGACCTTGGCCAGCTTCGCTTCATCGACAGCGCCCAGTTCCTGCTGGCGTCGCTCGATAGGCTCGTAGCCGCAAACAAGCCAGAGGCTTTCCTAGTTACTTCTCGCTATGAGTCCGAACACGAGCTCCTGATGCGCAAGGGCGTGAACCCCTACGAGTACATGGACTCTTGGGAGCGCTTCGCAGAAACGAGTCTAACACCAAAGAAGGCTTTCTATAGCAAACTCTCCAACGAGCATATTAGCGAAGAAGACTATGCCTACGCTCAGACGCCTCAGAAACCCTAGCCGCGGCCGCCAGTTTTTGAATTGCCGCCAGATAGCCGCGAGGGCTGTAGTAAATGCTCTCAAGGCGAGCGGAAATCTTACTGTCGGTCAGACCTATCAGACTCCAACAGGCTTTAGCAACTGGCCCCGGAAGCTGCCCGGTGCTCTCCCTGAGGTTGGTTGGCCCTGACAGCACAATGCGGGCAAAGTTAACAGCTGCCCGTTCATCCCGCCGCCAGAGATCGAGAGATTTTTGTGCGACATCGAGTGGGCCAGAGGACCTGGGATTTTATGGCGGCGGGCGCTGTACCCGTCCTCAAGCATTGCAAGGTATAATTCTTCGGAGATACCCATGATTATACAGAAAAAGTTGTTGTTTTTTTAAATCCTTTTTTCGACCCAATAGCCGACAAGACCGGCAGCTCCCAGAGCTAATACTATAAATCCAATTTCTCTACCTTGTTGTTCTGAAAATGGCGTATAAAAGTCAGACAGCTGTGGCTCGGGGTCAACTGGATCTAACTGCTTATTCGTGACTAAAGGAATACTCTCGCATAGCCTCATCTACATCATTAAAGGTTTGGACGGCGTGGCCTTGCCGCCTAAGCTCGTCTTGGATGAAATCAATTCGTTGAGTTCGCCTTTCAGCCCACTCAGCTTGTGCCGCCTGTAATTGTTCTACTGCGAGGTCGTGGCGACGCCTCTTTTCGTCAACTTTGGAGTCCTTAAGACTGCTGAATAAGAAGTTACTACCAGTTAACGCCACCGCGTTAGCGATAGCTCCACCCAGCATCATTGCATTTCTAGCCATCTTCGTCTATAGAATCAGCTCTACTTTAATGTTATCAGGGATTATTTCTTACTTGACTAGATCTTTGGTTGCCAGTGCAGCTGTTACGTCGACTATGGCCATGCCATCGTCACGAAGAGTGAAGTCTAGCTTTGGAAAATTACCTCCAAATGCAGCCTTGCCTAATCTGGCGTATCCTATTGAAAGTCCAGCTACCACGGCACCGTGATAGATAACGTTTACTATTTCCTTTCCATCCGCAAACATTCTTATTCCGTATAATGAGGATCAGGTTTATAATAGACGGGCTTGTTTAATTCGGCGACAGGATTATGTTGAGTGCCAGCGGCAGTGTCTGCCGCCTTAGTTTTCCAAAATATTGCAGCTAGGACGCCTACTACACCAGCTGCCACGTCTATCAGGCAAACGCTATTATTTGTATTGTTAGAGGATTTGGGCGGTTCCTCCTGAGTGGGCGGTTCCTCCTGAGTGGGTTTTTGAGTGTCCATCTGCCGGGCCTCTGCCGCCTTTAGACGCTTCAAGATATTTTTCTGCTTTTTTCTGGCCTCCGCCGCAGCCTTACCAGCCGCAACACGCCTAGGGTCCTTAAGCGGCGGATTTGTCACCCTCTCCGGCGACTTCTGCGGCTCCGGCTCCAGTTGCGGCTCCGACAGTTTTTCCTGCAGCTCCTCGACTGTTGTCCTCTTCACTTAGTATAACTAATTGCGTACTAGGTGCTTGGCAATGTTCAGTAGGTGATATGCAATGTTTACTAGGTGCTTGGCAACGTTTAAAAGTGCATAGCATTGCTGTGACAGGAGCTAAGTACGAGCCAAAGCGATGGTATAGGTCACAGGTAGTGGTGTTTAGCGCGTGGCCAACGAAAGGGTCCGACTCCAAGTCAGCAATAAATAAATCTTGTCGTAGGATAGGTAGAAAGTGGCTTACCACCATTGCGTAAATCTGGAGTGCTGCGGAGCCGAGGTTCTTGGTCATACTCGCTCCTAGCCTGGCTTCATATCGAGAGTAGAGTTTGTCAATTTCTTCGTCTGGAAGGCGTTCGATCTGATCCACAGAAAATTCTTCTCCCATGTACTTTTTTGACTGACCTCCCATGGCGAGGGCCTACAATCTTTGCCTCTTAAGATTAGCGGGCGAAGTGTAACCCTGCTTTTTATTGGGCGTAGCTTGATCGGCAAGTAGCTCATCGTGAAACTCGTCGCATTCTATGGCTATAGTCACGTACTTCCCAACTCTAATTGCGACACGAAGTGTCAAAAACACTGCTAGAAACCAAGATAAAATTAGGCAACATAATAGAGCCGCTAACACGGCACCGCCGCCTCTATGTACCGCCATCAACTATATGGTAACTTCTTGGCTGAGAAGTATTTATCAAAAGCTTAGCATGTCTAGTTTTGGCTAGTCGTTCGCGCACAGCATTGCGCTCAGCCGGAGGTATGTTGTCGTTTTCACGTAAGCACTCGTCAAAGCTATCCCTGTCTTTACAGTGAAAAATAACTACCCAGCTTGTTTGCTCTCGTAGGTCTTTGAGTACAGCATTATACCGCTGAGAAAGTACCCATACAGATTGCTTAGCATGTCGGCCGGAAAAAGCAAATTCGGAGAGCATGTCTTTTTTCTTGGTAAGCTGCTTGCTGGCGGCCATGTCGTCAATAATGTATAAAGTCGGCTGGCTTTGAAATATTTGATAAAGGGCTCGTAAATACTCATGAAGCCTTTCACCGGGGTCTACGAGATAAACTTCATCGTCAGACCAAATCCACCGTCGACTTTTATACGTCTCGTTGTACTTAACGGTAGGGCAGAGTGGCACAATGTTGTCGAAAGTGCGCCGGTACGGACCCTCTGGGAGGTCTAAAGCGAATTTTGTTTTTCTACAGCCCTCAGCCCACAAGTTATTGCTGAATGGGCCTCAGTACACAGCCGAGACAAACCTGCCATTTTCTATGTTGAGCTGGGCGTCCATCACTACAAATACGTAAACGTTCAATGCTCCATCCATTTCCTCCTCCTTCGATAATTGGATGGTAATGCCTTCGCTGGCGTTTTCCACTCTCCTCCCGTTTCCGTACAGGCCGTCGTCGTCGTGTGTCCTGAGGTCAAGCCATAGGGCGTACTCTTGGTTGAGGTACTTTCCGAGATCACACCCGTGGAGCCCTAAATCCTTAGCAACCATGGCAACCTCCGGGTGACGTTTAGTTCCTCCTGCTATAAGTTTACGGACCTCACCCCACATCTGGTAGGGACGCATACCTTGGGCGAAGAGCTGGTTAGGAACGCCTTCAATGGTGACCTCCACCTTGGTAATCTTAGGGTTATAGAAGGCCTCGCTATGTCTAGCAAAGGCTGCCGTGGGTTCTTCGAAGAGCAGCAAGATTCTCTTCATCGACCTGGCAGCAGGCACGTTAAGGTTTATGTTCCATAGACTTATTCTTTACGATTTTTCTGTGCCTAAGCACTCTGTCGAACAAAATGCGCGGCCTTCCTTCGTACTGGTTACGGATAATTGTAGCCAGCTGTGGGAGTGACCATCTCGAACTCAAGAGAGATATCTTTCACAGTGAAACTGGCGTTAGCCTCTCCAGTCGCCTTGATCACCCGGTTATGGTCATTAAAGGTGAGTTCGTATTCTAGCATATCGCCGAAAGCGTACTGAAAGAACGGCATATGACTCTCCAGGAGCTCAAAGTCGAGAGGGATCTGAAATCGGCCGCCATAGGCCTTGGCAATTGCAGCGTCCTTTGCAACGCCCTTATCTTTATTTCCGGCATCAAGCCTTATAAGTGTGACATTCCTGTCTCCCGAGGTATCAATCCCCTGGAATTGGGCATTATTTCGTTCTTCTTCAGTTAACCAGAGGTCGACATAGCAACCGTAGATGTCACTGTCGTCAATGCTCATGACCTCGTTTCCAGAAATCTTAATCGTGTTTTTTTTTTTACGATTGCCACTGTTCGGTTGGCGTCGGTCGAGTC
Organism: Solen grandis; assembly: GCA_021229015.1. Classification (NCBI taxonomy): domain Eukaryota; kingdom Metazoa; phylum Mollusca; class Bivalvia; order Adapedonta; family Solenidae; genus Solen; species Solen grandis. Next base: position 41,544,968 of record CM037793.1, read on the forward strand.
CAGTGCAATTTGAAAGGCCAGACGGGCTGTTCCGGGCACGATGACATCGTTGGATCCTAGGTTTGGAAACCTCATTAAGAGCTGCTGATTTTGGTCGATAGTTGATGAGTTGTTGGTGATAACAACCGTCTGACGCATGCCTTTAACACCCAGAGGCTCCCTTAGGCGCATGTGCGGGTTGAGCTTTCTTCCGTATTGCGACATATTGAAGGATATGCGGTAATATACAAAGAGTCTAAAATGGATGAAGATATACCGCTCTCAGATTTGGGGAACCAAGAATTTGAATTTGATCAGGAATTTGAATTTGATGATGACACCGAAACAACCTCTTTCATTCAAACCTCCTACAATCAACTGTTGAATAAAGCAGTCGATAATTACTATATAATGATTTGGGTGGACCCGACACAGGAAGGGACTACACCAAGTTTAAGTTGGTCAAAAAGTGGCAGATTCGCCTGAAGAGCCGCCCAGATGTTGATCTTATTAATAGTCGAACTAGAAAACCCTTGGCATTAAGCACTATTGCCGGCTGGAGGGGCGGTGGGGACTTGATAAATCAACTCGGTTTTACAGACTGGGATATAAAGCTGCTCCCAAAGGATGCAGAAAGTATTAGACAAGCGGATAGAGAGCTTGCGTCGCTTGAGATGATGCCGCTTGGGGAAGCGGACCAGCTTTCAAATGTAGACTCCATTACATCTCAAGCGGAGGAGACCCTCCTAAAGACCATCCATGATCAGCCTTTGGAGGGTGTGGGGGATAACTTGGTTCTACAATTTCGTGAGCTTAGAGGCCTAGATAAAGCAATGCAGACCCAGCGCGGCTAGCTTGTGAACAACCTGGCAAAGCTCTCCGAGCTTGATAAACATATTGCTCTAGAAGAAAAAGAAGTTGGGGGAGACCGAGGATGATGAAATGAAGCGAAGAATTCGTGGAAGGCTCCAAGATCTCGAGCTCGAGCGGTCTGCGCGTCTAGAGGCGGCTTCAGCGAATAGGGAGGCCCTCAAGTCACAGATCAGCCGAATTGGGAAACCCTTCTTAGAATTTTGAACGAGGACACCACTCTTGCTGAGAGGATTAAGACTCTCTTCCGGGAGCAGGGGATCACCCTGGTTTCAATTATTACAGCAATAGGAATGGCAATTGGCTTCATCATTGAAGCGGTCACTGGAGGAGGAGGTGGAGCAGCACCACAACCAAAGCCCCCTTCCAAGGGAGCGGGAGAATGGGTAAAAAAGCAGCTTAAAGCCCTAGGTAGTTTACTAGCGAAACTGGCTGGTAAGGCTTCGGCTGCTCTACCCGGCATTATAGGCAGCATTGTCTCCTGGCTGTTGTCAACAGCTGGTAAAGCGGTCGGTTGGCTCGCAGAAAATACCTGGGCTCTGTTCTTAGCTGTCGGAGGTTTACTCCTGGTTGCGGCTCGCGACTGGATACTAACGAAGCGCTAGCCAGATGACTAATAACCCCACGATGACCCCTCCTAAGACCAGAACTCTCTTTTCATCTTCATGTGCCTTTGATGACACTTTAGTGGTGGGTGCCGGCTTCAGGGGTTCTGAAGTTGGCGGCCCTGCAATTTTTCCGTCTAGGAAGCTACCAGTCTGAGGCGCGTGCAGCGTCTGATGGTTTAACATCCACCTCTCCGACGTTAAGGTCCGCCGTAGCCATCTTCATATTATTGTTGGAATTAATGTTTAGGACCATGTTTTTGGGGCCATGTATAAACCCGTTCCGAAGACCATGTTGAGTTCGCTACCGGCGTATTGCAGCATGATTTCATAGCGCGTTATCGAAGAGGGTATGTCTACTGGTGAGTTAATAGCGTCCTCCACATTTGCTAAGAACTGCTTCTGCGCCTCGAAGCATATACTAGACTTGGTCTGCGCCTGAGCTCCTAGCAGAGCCCACACATAGGTGCGAATCGAGTCGTTAATTCGCTCCATGCCAGCTTGAGTGAAACCTTTCGAGTTATCGAGCACGAACATGCTCCAAGCGCCATCTACGCCAGGATCTTGCTCTATGAACTCAATGTGAGCCTTCTTGGGGGTGGCCAATTACATTTGGAAATTCCACAATAGCGGCCTCCTGAGACCTCCTGACCAAATGTCATGTGCGCGAGGTCCCAATTTCCGACGTTCCTCCTAACAATGTGCTTGGATGGACCATCATACCGGAAGTCCGTTTGAGTCCAAGCCACATGTCCTCTAGTGTGGACGTCTCCAAGGCCGGCACTGTTAGGAAACTCTTTCTGACGCCAGTCTGTCTGTGGGTCGACCCTAAATTCCTGGCAAATTCGTTCGAAAGCTCTCCTATCATACGCGTTGTGAACCGGGATCCAGGAAGGATCCTGGGGGAGGGCTACTTTCATTTCTTCCAAAATACGCCTCGTGGTATAATAAACGTGAAAGAAGTAGACCGACTGGAGGAGGGGGTATTTATGCAACCCGTACAGGTGGTCGTTAAACGAAACTCCACATCCGGCCATTGCGCACCATACGGCAAAGTTGAGTTGATTCTGCCAAAACTGCATTTGGGTGCTCGTTCAAGCTAAGGCTGTGCCCTCTTTTTTGACTTGTGGCAGCCTATAACTCGTCCAGATATCTGGCATTTTAGCGAAGAAGACGTTGTTGTGAGCAACCGTGATCATCATATACTTGGTGAAGTTTTCGGCAACCAACCTTCGTGGATATACCGATCCTGTCTTATAGACTGCTCCCGAGTTGAAGATAAAAGCATTCATTGTAATAGTAACTATGTTTCACACGATAACCGATATTACAAAAGGGCCGACCTCCCTTCAACAGACAATCGACAATAGAGACGGACGTCTCCAGATTGGGTTGAGGTCGATTATATATACCGTGGGGTGGTACATCATCCACGACCCAGTAGCCAACGCCGTGCAGCCAGGCTTGTGGACATTCAAAGCTCTCGCTACGGCACTTAAAACGTTAGGTTTGTCCGTCTCAGTAAACGAACAGACGGGGAAGGCTTCTATGACGATGCCGCACAGCACAAGAACTATTATCCCCATGTGATCTTCTAGGTTTTAAAGATGAATGGTTAGTGGGTTCTGTAGAAGGAGAAAGACCGGTAGATTTGAGCCCAAACAGGCTGTTATGCGTCCACCTTGAATAGTTAAACACCTCTGAGAACTCCTCAGACGGGGTTCCTAGTAATCTACTAGCTGTTGTTGCCGTCGGCGGCTGGTCATACGGAGAGATTAAATCCTCGGTATTTCCTAACCCCGAGTTCAAGGCGCTGTAAGCGGGCACCCTTTCAGAGCTCACACTCTCCATTAAAGATTAGCGGGACTCTGTCATAGACAACCACGGTCTGTCTCGGTATGTATAAAAGACAGAAGATGGCCATGTAGACTTGGCGGGGGCCGGATCATGAACGTCGGTGACGTCGAACACCCAACAGACGCCGTTTCTGCTGGGATGATGCCGTCCGGATTAAATAAAGGCTGGGAAAGTGTTATGAAACAAGTTGTCCTGAAAACTGGTGATACGCCTATGGAGGGCACCCTTAATATGAATAGTCGTCGTATCGAGAATGTTGGCCTTCCTCATAGGCCTTCCGATGCTGTAAACAGATCCTACGTTGACAAAAAAATCAGTCAAATTCCTAAGCCCGTAATAACTATCATTGCAGAAGGGCACAAACTTTTGGTAAGCGGGGAATTTGAATGGTCATTCGGTTCAAACTCGGATGGTTTTAGCCATAGTGCAGTGGGCTACGTAATGATGAGAAAAGGAAGATCCTCTCCATGTCACGTGATGGATCATCTGATCTTTATATAAGAGTAGGCATCACTCTTAATGGTGAATATCAAAAAGGTTACAGTAAATCTAGTAGCCCATGTGTTTACTCTTTAACGACTTTCGACAAACCGCTAGAAGTTAATGAAGGCGATGTTATCAACTTTCAGACGATTGATACGACTCGGACACGCTTCCGGAGTGGTTGCATTGCTAATTGAACTAGACATGTGAATACATAAAAATGAAGGACGAAGTAGCTCCTCCATCTCTTTATCCGAGCCTGTCCGGTGATGGACATGCTTACCGCCTGCAGGAGATAACCCGCATACAGACTGACTTGACGCGTGAGGCTGAAAAAAGAGCCGGCCTTTGTAAAAAATATAAACGCGATGTAAACGTTGTAGATGGCGTTGACACCGCTTTGGTGACCGCCGGTGCGTGGCTTGGTATCGGGTGAGTTGGGTGCTTAGCAACAGTCGTAGCGGTTCCGGTTGCAATAGGACTAGAAGCAGCGTCACTAGGGTGTGCGGGGCTCTGCGTCATTGGTAAGATGGCCCAGCGTCGGCTAATTGCAAAATATGACAAGCACCGCCGCATCAAATCAATAGCCCGTGCTAAGCTGAATACCATCTCGGATATCATAAGCAAGGCCCTAACGGACGGAGATATCAAAAATTCGAAGACATGAAACAATCGCTCCGCGTCAAAAAGCCGTCGGAAAGCGTGGATGAACTGAAAAAAAAGGAAGGTCGCAGAGAAGCACTGGCGGAACTCGTCAAAAAAGTGATTGAATCCTAAGTTGCGTGTGTATTAGAGATTCAGACCCACCTCCTTTATACAGACAATGTGCCCTCCAACGGTCGTAGATTTGATCGAGATAGGTCTGCCCGTCATTGGACTCATTCTTGTGGTCTGGCTGGCTTAAAACGCCTCCCAAATCCCAGATCTAACTAAGAGGCTCTCCAGGCTCGAAGCCGCCAAAGACGAGCTCGAGAGGGAGCTCGAAGACGTGACGAGCTCGGAGACGTCTAAGGCGAGTTAGCGGGCGTAAAAAAAATCAATCCAGCACTCAATAAGGCTTACGCTGCTGCTAGAAAATATTTTTCGTGTCGGCAAAAAATATGGGGACGCCATTTAGAGACATGCTCCAGTTAGGCACACAAAAATGCCTAAAAAAACGCAACTTTCTGCGGAAGCTATTCGGCACATTGCTTCTGGCGAGATTGGGGTACATGCAGCAAAAACTAAATACAAAATAGGAGTAAAAAGAGTTCACCGTATTCGGCTGGGCTTGGAGGTGGCATCGGACAAAAAAGAGATCACATCAGACAAAGAAGAGATGGGCCCCAACTAAGAAATAAGTAGGAGGTGGGCGAAAATTTGGGTGGCGAAGTTTGGTAGCCGAAATTCACCATCCAAATTTTTGCGGGTGGGGCGGCCGACATCCGCAAAAAAATGCTCTATCGCACAGGCTGGGGGCCCGCCGATGGGGTGGGGCGGGCCCTGGCAGCCAACATACGTTATAGTAAAGTTGCACCCAACACAAAGGGTCAAAAACATCGGAAAAAACATATAGGGACCCCACTACATGGAATAGTCCGGGGTACGTATAGGAATTGGGGCCCGCAAAATTGGGGTTCAAAATAAAAAGATATAGAGGGTTGCAAGAAAAAACGCTTGGAAAAGATTGCAAAGGTCATTCGGTGCAAAAGTGAGCCAGAACCACCATCGTGTAAACTACTCATTAACGTAGCAATGCGAAATATATTTCTTAAAAATATTTCAAATGCTGAATATGAGGAAGCCTTCCAGCTGGCTTGCGGTAGGTCGGTGGTTCTACCCGGATGCCTCCGTGCATTCGGTGTCTTCCTCCACCTGTAATTAGCTGGACGTCGCACTGTCGAAGCGACGGTAAACTCAAATAGTCAAGTCAAGTCAAATGCTGAATAATAAAAGTCAAAGCGTAAGGTTCTGGGACTCAATGTATTATGTTAAGAATCACAATATACCGAAAGTATAATATGCAAGACACACAATGTTAAATTTCAATAATTTTTTACCAGATGTATCTTAAATTATGATATTTTTCATCCCAGTGCCTAAAAAAAGAACCATAGGTATAAAAGCACATTTTTATTTAATGCTTTTCGGTGGATTATAGGGGAATGTCAGTGAATTAAAAATGGTAATTTCACTGTTTCAAACAGTGAATATTACCATGATTATTCTAATTTTCACTGTTTCGTAATGGGGCTACTAAAAGTCACTATCGTATTTTTTTTTCAAGACATTTCAATATTGATTTCTACATTGAAATAAAAGAAATACATGTAAGAAATGTTGACTACACGATTTCTTTGCGTTCATTTAATGGACTATATTTAAACCGAATAACGATTCATGCGACTTCGGGAAAGTGGGGCTCCCCAGGGTAAATTTATGATTAACTTAGTAACAATGTGTAAAGCGTAGCAGAAAGGCATTAAAATAAAAAGAAAACAAATGTTAGTTACCATTTATGAAAATATCGATTTTCCTTCTCACTCGATGAATTAAAAATCATATTCCACTGAAACCAACAATTACCCTCTATTTATTGTGAAAAGTGTAAACTATTTACCAAAACATAGATTCCCAAACTTGGCTAAATAATTATATATATTATACAGAAACAGGACTGAGAAGAAGAGAAACAAATTTACACAAATCTTATTCATATGTATATGATACGTTGGTTTACTTTTGCATACACACATACATATACGCACACATACATTTGAACACATATACAAATATGCTAATATGTATATATTTAGCCCCCATGCCGAGAAATCAAACTGTTTTTATAAGATATAGTCAGGCATTAGGGTTGCTATGGAAGACCACATTCGTAAAAAATAGATGTTTTATGAATGTGATAATATATGTGGCTGTACATTACATCAAATATCGGCATCACAAAATATGTTACATATGTTCTTAAATTTCATTATATATGAAACACCTCTTACGCATGCGATAACATTTGTAAAAGGTGTTTCAAGTGTGATCTAACATTGCTTAAACGAAGCGGAACTACAGACTTATTAAATAAACATATATTTACCATAATCGAAACAGTAAACATACAAATTATTGTGCTTTATCCTCAGACTTTATTTTATCTGAAAAAAAACAAAAACATACAGGATAAAAGAGGGTGCTTATAATGACTTGACTACACTATTTCAGTTTACCGTCGCTTTGACAGTATTTCAGTCATATAGCGACGTCCAGCTAATTACAGGTGGAGGAAGACCCCAAACGCACGGAGGTATCCGGGTAGAACCACCGACCTTCCGCAAGCCAGCTGGAAGTCTTCCTCACATGAAAATCCGAATGACCCTCCCGGGATTCGAACCCACGCGGTGAGGGGCTGAGTGAGTTTCAAAGTCAGCGACTTTACCCTCTCGGCCACGGAGGCCCCTTAATAATGTACAAAATCCCATGTTAACGTTATATTTGTAAACAGTGGAAACTAAATCAACACAATTTCTTAAGTGTGTCCTATAAAAAGATGAAAGGCAAAGTGTTTGTTTCTTATTGTGTCATCCCCACTGAAAGAACCAGCCAAATTTGACTTATGAGACACCTCTTTACTTTCACAAATACCTTCCCAGTTCCCTCCTATATGCCAGGCACCAGGCAGGTACACAACCGGTAAACATTAGTCAACTAACTGGCGTCTCACCAACCGGCTATATCAGAACGGTCTTCTGCCGGAGATCGAACCTTCGACCTCCCTCTCCCGAAGCTGATGCCTCAACCACTAGGCTACTTGATCGGTATAATACTACCTTTCACCGAAACGAATAAAGTATGTCATTAAATTTAATCCTAACATTTCCTACTTTGTGCACATTAGACATACATTAGATAAACCTCAGGCATACTTTTGTGTCCACATACGCACCTATTAACTTAAGTTTGAATGTGGACATCCTATTAACAACTTATGTAATTGATGAAAGGGATTATGGGAATATATTTATGGAAATAAATTATCACTTAGTGTCCTACACAGGGTTTGGCACAAGTGGTACATCTACGACTTCTTTCTATCGCAATGCCATACTTTAAACTCACTTAAACTCTATATTACATACTCACATTATGAACTCTTTCATAAAATCAAAGAATAATTCAACAAGTATCCAAATAACTTGTTACATTAAGATGTCTCCTAAAAAGTTGTCTAAATTGCCATTTAGCATAGTTGAATCATTTGCGCCTAATAAGACTCACATATTAAACAATAGAAAATAATAAACAAAACCTTTTTCAACCTCTTTGGTTGAATATAAGTGCAACCAAAAATAAAACAACATAAATTTCAATTTAATTGATAAAATACGCCTTTATTTAGTGATTTCAAAACATATACAGTACATTAGTGCACGCTCAAGCAATTAGATGATTAGTGATTCATGTAGACCGCTCTAAACCCTGTCCCCATATAAAGCGGTTGATAAGACAAGCGAAATACATACTTCCTATAGGATTAACGGATTAAAGCCCCTTACGCATTCCCATTTTATTCTTAAACATAGATTCCAAACTTGTCTTGCAGTCATACTTTATTATTAAACTGTATTCGATATTATAATTTGATATTCATATTTTGTAATAACCTATAAAATTACATAAAGGTCCATGTGGACCGGCGGCGTTTGTATATACATATTATTTTCCGTATACTGTAATTAGATATAACACATGTCTCTATAATGGGCCATTCACTCACTCAATTACTGACTGATGACTGATTTAATTTAATTTACTTACTTACAGGGCATATGATGAGTATCAAATCGTTAATAGAAGTGGCGTGGAGATATGGACTAACAGTTTAACTCTGCCTTAATTGTTCCTTATAATATTGTGAACCAGCGTAACAACTGACCATGCGATCGGACGCAACTTTACACGTCACTTTTATTCTTATCAACCCTTGTTGCAGACCACATGTACCATATAACTTCTCTTTTCGATGCTGAAAAAAAAGAATGCAATTTTACTGATTCGTTTATCTTTTACGCCATATCCATGTGCAAAATAACCGTTCATACCTGTTTTCTGGTATAAATATCATTTAATTAACTTTAATGTATAGTAATTCTTCTGCAGTAATGTCAGCCTAACCTGGCCACGTACTGCTCCGTTAGACTACATTCGTGCAGGCATCGTAGATTACCGTTTTGTATCCCTCCGCGCACTGTAGCGTGTTGTTTACATCAGGTTAAAAAGGTCATGACCTCTTTACGTATCATGAAAATGAAACAAATCAAAGTGCTCGCACTGAGAGACTACCTTACCTTTGCATTACTTTTGCCTCTATCGAGATCAACCCAGGCATATAAAGCCTGCCGACAATCTTTCAGCGCATTGTACGCTTTGATTTAACGAATGTGATTGTATGTCACATCAAATATCGGCATCGAACACCTTCGTCACAAAGTATGTTACATATGTAATTGATTTCCGTTACACATTTGTAAAATTTGTCTAACACTGCTCTTACTTAATAATATAGGTTTAAAAGATGCCTCCTCAAAACAAAATTAGAGATACACTTTAATTTCCTGTTTGATTTGGCTTTAAATTGAGTTTGCATTTCTACCTATGCTGAATGTTGCGAATGAGTTCAGTATTAACGATGATAATTTTTTAGGAAAACGTTCACCGTAAAACACGTCCTTATTGAAATATCATCTTAATTAGTAGGTTCAATAAGATTAAAGTATCCCTTGGTAAATTGGCGTGAGATCGATTTTCGATACAATATATTAAGTAGTATTCGATGTGGTTTACCATCGTCTTTACGGTATTTCAGACATGTATAGCGACGCCCAGCTAATCACAGAGGGTAATACACACACACTGGATAGAACCACTGGCCTATCTCAGGTCAACTGGGAGGCTTCCTGACATGAAAAAAAAAATAAGTGATCGGACAGAGACTCGAACCTACAACAATAGGGGTTACGCAGTCAGTGATAGTATTTGAAGACACTAGCCATTGACTAAATATAAAATAATTTCCGGGATGCACCCACCGCAAAATAAACCAACGAGGAGCGTCACCTCTATGTGGTAGATTACGGTAAGCCACAGTTGACCCACCTCCGATCGGAATGCTACATTTCTGTATCGGTAGGTGTCTAAAGGAGGCAAGTCGCAGCGGGCGTGTGCGCATGACAACACCGCTATTTCCGGAAATAAACATGGCGGGTACTGTTTGTTTTGTATGTATACATGATTCACTTTCTGCGATGCAACAGTGAAGAATGAGGCCCTTCTTTTGTATTTCATGTTTTTGAAAGCAACTGCTTTCTATAATATTTTCACGATTAAACATTTTTCATGATTACATTTTTCCAACGACAAACGCATAATATAAAATGAAATAAGCATTGCGATTTTCAATTTAGATATAATATAAATACAGATAATATTTTTTCTATATCCGATACGGCGGTACACTTTTCGCTCATTTTGTAATAAATTAACATAAATGTTAACTCTTGTTTACAGGTTTTTTATTTATATTTTCTATTTTAAATATTTTTTTCTCAGTAAAGTAGTATTTCAGATAAAAACAAATGCTCGTGATTTAGACATTTATTTTTCCCCGATAAGGGCCTCAGTTGTACGCAGGTTATCGTTAAATGTAAGCCTAAACAGGTAATTGGGTTTTAGCGATGTCCCAAACTCTCTTACTATTGTCCTTAGAGGCAAATTAGAACCTCGTGAAGATGGAACAAGGAAATATTGGCTTATATTTCGTTTCGTGTTGTTTAAATTTCTAGCAAAAATTATTGCGGAATTTTGATATGTAAGATACGTATTGTGTAAAAGTGAAAATATTGATCATGGAAAAGAAGTTGTTCCTTTTTGTCTTTATCAGCGTAAGTTTTTCCTTTCGTGTTTTGTACATACATATAACTTAACAGTTTGCATATTTACGGTATTTGCAAACTTGTAGTCAATTTCTGTCCATGCCTTTATTTATGTCTGCATATTAATGAATGTAGATATTGTAAAGACTATTAGTGTCGGATTGTGTGATTATCTCATATTTGTTTAAGGAGTTTAAGGAAATTATTAATTGAGCCTTTTGGCAGAATTACATGTAATTTTAATTCAATTAAATTAATTAATTAATTTTAATAAATTTAATTAATTAAAAAGATAACTATTACATGTCGAATGATCGATTTTATATGTAGGCCTATTATTTTCTGAAATTTCTACAGTCCGCACATCAATGCCTGTTTCTTCTTTAAACGTAATAAGATTCCATTTCGAAAACATAACTAAAAATAAATGATAATGTCATAATTAAATTTTGTATTTAAATTCGTTAACAACGGAAAAATAAAATATCGATCATTCGACTTTATATCTTATACATGTGATATATTTATAAATTTAAGTATAAAGAAATATGTGTGGTTATATTACAAGTGTGAGATATGTGATGGTTGTACTACAAGTACAAAATATGAAGAAGTGTTTGATGGTTGAATTGCAATTGAAAAAGAAGTCATGTGATAAAATGAAATTGTTATTTTATTCTTTAATTTTTAAAGTAGACAATCTTTTCACCAAAATATTGCAAAATATGTATTCCTTCTTGTCACTAGGCCAGCAGTCCAGCAGTACATATTTAAAAAAAAATCAATCATCACACACCAACTTAATTTATTAACATGCCTATTTAAACATGCATGTAGACATGTTGTTATGCAAGTAAGAAATACTTATTCTATATACATATATTCAATTTTCGTCTTAAGTTATAGGTATTTTTTCTTAACCCTGAATGTCATTAACCTTTTCCCTCATATAGACTCATTTTGACTCAATAGGTACCACATTAAGCCTGATCTGCAGGAAACCACAGTTAAACCTTACCAAATTTAATTATAAAGTCCTCATTTCCAAACCACTGAGGAGCAGCGAACAGCATAAAACCTGATCAGCCTGCGAGCTACTCTTACTTACTTACTAACCTTTAGCACATGGCATTTTCCTCTCGTCCAATCAGATGCTAGTATTTGTTCATAGTCACCGTGGACTATAACGGCTCCGCCCTCGTGACTATATCGTGTAGTTGAAGGCAACTATGAACTAACCTATACATACATATTTGTTGCGGAAACAAGATTGATGACAAGCATTTCTAAGTAATTACTTAGTCCAGAGTGACGTCAGTAATTACGTCAATAATGACGTAAGTGGAATCTAGGACTGGTTTATGTTTCACTAGCATCTCAAACTGAGGTCTTTCTCAACTTAAGATTTTCAGATTCTGAAGAAATCCAATCCCATTTACTGTAAAAGACTGCTAATAATGGCTTTTTACACATTTATTATTCCCTAGGTTTGTTAATAGTGAAATTATAGATCTTGATCTTGAGGTTTTATATACTTCGTAAAATGCCGGTCTTGTATAAAATATTTTTAAATTTATTTTTTGAAAATTTACACATCGAATTTGTTTGAAAATATGCAGAAATTACCAACATGTTATAACGGAAATTAATTTGAGAATGATGTATGTCCAGTTGAAAATGTTAAACACAATGGTAAAATATTATCTCGACAATAAAATATAGTTGAAAATTACACTATACGTATCCCATGAACACACTGTACCCAAAGAGATTAAAATTCTGTCGATGGTACGTAAAACCCCAGCAATCAAATACACACTGCATTTTCCCTTGATATTAATGTACAATAATGTATGGTCAAACTACGACTTTGAGTACCAGTAACATCTTTGATATATTTCAACACAATGGGCTTGTTTTCATATGGTAATATTCAATGAAGAGTACATGGATTAAGCTAATCTGGTTGCTTGCAACAAATGACTTGAATGGGTAGTTGAGGATTACAGAAATATCCTAGTAGTGAGGCAGTAACAGTCAAAGCGGCGACTTGTTCATGCCATATGATGTATGTCACTAGAGACTGTTGCACTGCAATATCACGCCGTAGACAAGTAACGTGCTACCGTTCTGGTCACCATTCTGGTCACATTGTCCTGACAACGGGCCGACCAGACCTACCTTATAAATAAAAAATATCATCTACATGTTTCAAATGTATTATTTTAACGGCTCTGGGATCGAGCCCTTCACATCTAACTCCCCCCACCCACCCCACCCCAAACACCCCGAGGCGGATTTTTTTTTTAAGTTCACCTTCACTTGCATCATGGACCTCAAACCCTAACGACTATGTGCTTATAACAAATCACATGACTAGCATGCGGTAACACGTGGTTCTACGCGGGTGTCTTTGTGTACTCAGGGGTACTCCTTCACCCTTAATTAGCTGGACACCGGTTCCAGTGGCCGTATTCCGCCACAGAATCGGCCGCAACATATCAAAGTCGTAAAAATGGTACTGGTATAACTCCCTTGCGTGGCTTATATATTATAAGGTCAATTCCCGGACTGGTCGGCCCGATGTCAGAATACTGTGACTGGGTGTTAAATGGCAGTGGTCTCTAAATGGCTAAAATACTGTCGGTGGGACGTTAATTCCAACAAACACAGATTAGCAAGACGTCTTTATGTGAATGAAACAGTGCAATCAAATACAAGAACAACACTGCATTCAAGACATATAAAACTCATACTAAGAAAGACAAATGATTCAGGGTTAAGATGATATATTCCGTTAGAGTTATCTCACTTCTAAAGCAAGAAATAATGTTTTTCAACCATCTTCATATCGGTAGCAACTCCAAAATCGAGTCGAAATTGTAGGCTTAAACCTTTATAGTATACTACTCTAATGTGCTCGAATGTAATGATGTTAAATCCGTCAATTCCATTCACACTGGAGAGGACAAGAAAGTAATCTAGTACACTCAGTGGTCATATACAATATTTTACCATCTGTCTAATTGTGTGTTATCTGCATATATCTCACCACCCTCATTCTAAAGAGATGGTTCTTCTTAAAGAATATCTTGTGTTGTATACCTCTATAAACATGATATTAATACTTACCGTCTCTTCATTCATCAAAACAAACATAGAAACTTATTCTCTGCATGGATTCTGAAGTAACGTCATTCAGGCTTTACCTTAAGCTGAGATGACCTTATAAGGTATTGTTAAGAAATCAAATCCAGTTTTTTTTCCTTCCTGTAAAAGATACATACAACATTCATTATGACAATTACTTTTTATTGCGATATGAAACTTCACCATTTTTATCTTCGTCATAGTGTGCAACATTACATTTTTCTTATTTAAAAATACATGTTTTCATCATTTCAGCTTTTCCAGAGATCCTCTGGTTTCTTCTATGTGCCCCTATCTCACAATGGGAATAGAAGCACGCCTTCAGTAGATGGTCAGGCAATGTTATCCACACACTTCGTATCTACAGAGGCAACGGCAGCTTCTACAAGTGGTCTTAGTACATCTGTGCACAGTTCAACGACTTTAGTAACAAGCATTACTCGTGGAATAACGACTGAACATGCTGGTGAGCCAAAAAGTAGTGCTGGGGAGACCACCCTATCTGAAAAATATGTTTCTGCTGGTAACGAAGGAAACAGTTCGCCAGAAATACCGACATCAACTTTAAAAACAGTATTCACAACGGATAAGGGGTCGACAAATGATATTTCATCTAAAAAGGTTAATGGCATTTCGACAAAGTCACTTACCTTAACCACTCAAACAACTAATCTTAAGGACGGAATGTCTGTAACAAACCCCTCACTTTTTCAAAGTGAGAGTTCGGTAATAAATTCCTCAACACCGAAAATATTCTTAGACAATGAAATGAAAAGGTCTACTATAGAGAAAAGCAAACAGACAACAAAAGTTACTGATATTACAGGCGCAACTTCGGCACTTATTGAATATACCACAATAGGAACTGACATAGATTCAACTAATAAATCATATGGTGTTCCAATAGAAACCTCAGAAACGACAAACATTTCAAATGAACACGCAACTGAAACAGCGAGCACTAATTTTGCAACAAAAAATGGATCACAGGTTACCGAATCCGCCACTTTCGCCGCCGTAACAGAACCAAGCAGTCAGTTAACATCGAAATTAACAAGTGCTTCGATTACTTCTGAAATTAAATTAAACACATCTGCTTCTCCTGCGTATTTGAGTTCGAACTTATCAAGAGACGAATGGAACAAACAAGATTCCTTTTGGCCAATCGCGATGGCCTTGGCAATCGGTATACCGGCGATCATCGTTTTTGCGATCACGATAACAGTCTTATATCGTCGACGAATGTCCAAACCGCGAAGTATGCTAGAACTTTATGGAGAAGAGTAATGTAAAATAAAAACTACAAACAACTAATTACGTGCACATGTGTTTCTCATATTGACTAAAACATGTTAGAAAAAATAAAACTGATACTGTAATTTGTTTTTCTGTGACAGTAAATTTCGATTAATTTCAAATCTGAATGAATATATTGCCTTAATTCATTAATTCGTAGATTCATAGTCTGTAAATCGTAAGGTTCACTTATATAAGATTTTCGTTGTGCTGATATTATTGGCGATGCGCCTGAGCGCTCACCTCTAAATGTGATGCTCAATTATTCCTATCATTGGTACGACCATGATGGGGGTTGATTTTGCAGACAATGATTGAACCGGACCCAGAATAGGGGATGACGTTAGATATCTTAGATAAAAATGCAACTGCGATAACCTAATTTCAAGTTGCCGGAACAGAAATAGTAACGATGGATGTCTGAGAGTTGAGCTTGTGGATGATGATGATGATGATGTTATCGTCGTTAATGATGGCGATGGTGCTTCTGCTGCTACCAATGTTCTTAAGATAACATTTTGTTTACAACATTCTTGTTTCATTATTGTGTCTAATGTTCAGATACAACTTCTTGCAATGGCTATGTTTTGCATGGCATCAATGTTTTTCTTGTATAAATATCACATTCCATGGAAGGCGATAGCACGTGTTGTCAACCCGAGGTTGGTTATGTCTACCTAAGCATTAGCCGAGGGAATCATCAATCATATGATGATTATTTATTTTATCATAACGAACATTGCAATCAAGTTGTTTAATGTTCAATAACTAGAAATATCGTGGAAATATTTCGCTCCCCGCAATAATATGGAGGGAAAGACATTTAAAGTTGTCAAATGACATGCATAAAGATCACGTAACGTATAATAGACATGATATCCACGATAAATAATGATCCTGTCTGATTAAAATCAGCTCCTTAGATTTTAATCAGATTGATAATGATTATACAGATATGATATTTGTATTCTTCTCATAGGAATGTTTTATGATAATTTAGTTAAGATGCCATATACTTATTTTCATTCGACGGCAGCTGTATGCTTTTGCTATTAATCCAGATTTTTCACCGGATTTCGACCAATCAGAATGATCAGAAATTTATTTCAAAGCGCACTCTTAATGGCAGTGTTGTCAGTAGCTGATGGTCCAGGCTGTTTTTTTTTTTTTTTTTTTTCTAATCAAAACAGGGAGCAACTGCTGTTATTATTGTAAAATAAAAAACAGTAATATGTTTAAAAGAAACACTTTATGAAGCAATTACTTGCATTAACTAATGAAAATAAATAACAAGATTCAAAATATGCAAGTCTTCAATCGTTATTAAAAAGAAACTGGACACATATAATATGTATCTGATGACTTCTCCTTAAATTCGTAGGCAACGGGTTTTAAAACTTGGTTAACGTACCTTGCAAGCAACCTGATTCATTAAGGCTCAGAATTTATTTTTTCAAAGATGTTTTGAGATCTTAAAATATTCAGAATTCAGCTACAAACCGTCAACTTGAAAAATCAATGAAAAAGCAGTTTAATATAAGTATTACAGCACAATGTAGAAAGTGTAAAAACACACAAACACTATACATATGGCCGTAGCGGACATGTCTAATTTATGGCCCAAAGCCCAGTCTTCGTCCCAGTATGTATAGTGCTTGAAATGGGTAAATTTAACTGAAATTACATAGCTTATGCTATAAAGTTTTATATTTAATTTAATGCATATCATCAATACAAAAAAAAATCCATACTCCTACGTCACGCTATATTATCAGTAAATTGTTAATTAATATTGGGACTTGTACCTTATTCCCTTACCAAATATAAACTTATCTGAACTAATTAATTTCCTCATCATTGACCTTGTTCTTGCTGCTGCTGCTGCTACTGCTGCTGCTGATGATGATGATGTTGTTGCTTTTTTACATTGACATTAATACCGCCTTAGTAGCTTACTGTCTGGAAATTTCATGCATCTTGCAGACCCTAACTATTCCAATTATTATATAAGAAATGAATTACCTGTTGTAAAATGCATCTTTATTGATCTATAGATTAGTTAATTTATGTCATCTTAAATCATCATTACATTAGGTGTCTACTACAATTAAAGTATTTAGTGCACTTTTTTGTTCTATATTTCTGAATAATCTGATAAGTTTTTTGTTGTTGTTTTTGGACCTTTTCTGTATGGCTTTGCTTTATTTAAGTCGTGCTTCAAAAACATGCGCGGCGTCTTTGATGCTTGGCATCAAAATTTGTCTTGTAATATAATTGGACAAGCAGACTATGTGCAAAATCAGAGATACAGGCTGGTGCCGAAATTAAATACAACTTATGATACAACTAGTGACTATGCATGCCGCCGAATAGTTTTTTTAAAGATATTTATTGTTGTCGCGGCATACTTTCCTGTTGATTTGTGTACATGCGTGTATTTGTTTTCTAATTAATGTCATGTCCATTCTCTAAAATGTTGTGGTATAGATTTATTATAATTTGAGAATCATTGCTTGGTATATATTGATTGCTTAAATTTGTTAATATTAGATTTTTTTATTTGTATACATGTATATCTAATATGATAAGAAACTGTGAAGTTTACGTTTAAAACATATACAGACTACCTATAAATAAAACTATAAATTAGGATATGGGGCCGCCGTGGCCGAGCGGTTACACTCGTGGACTACAATTCTCTCAGCCCCTCACCGCTGTGGGTTCGAATCCCGGTAGGGACTTCGAATTTTTATGTGAGGAAGCCTTCCAGCTGGCTTGCGGTAGGTCGGTGGTTCTACCCGGGTACCTCTGTGTACTCGGGGTCTTCCTCCACCTGTAATTAGCTGGACGTCGCTATATGACTGACATACTATCGCAGCGACGGTAAACCCCAATACAACAACAACAATAAATTAGGATATAAACCACGTGAAAGGTTCATTTGCAACTATACAAATATGTCTCTTTGAAGCTGGTTATACCTTAAAGGAAAGAGGGAAAATAGTTTTAATAATGCATGAAACATAAAGGAGATTGAAAATTGATCTAAATACCAACATTCGTTTCATGCTCGAAATGTGAATGTAATTCAATTTTACAGACGTTTAACGTTAATTAGAAAACAAGTTGTTACACATTAAATGAGCCTATCTCGGCGTTTCCCGGGTAAAACTTTACGCATGGGAAGGCCAGGAATAGCCGTTGTCCCTCAAATGGGTTCGAACCTACAACCTTTGGACCTTCAGTCATTTATGCTACCACAATTTTTATCATGGACCGGTATCGCATACAACACACTATTTCTAATAAAGGGTTTGTTTGTTTGTTTGTTTGTTTGTTTGTTTGTTTGTTTGTTTGTTTGTTTGTTGGGTTTAACGTCCCACCGACGGTATTTCAGTCATTTGGAGACGATTCTAATAAAGGATGGAATGGGACAAATATTTGTAATAATTAAAGCAAACTGATATACAATTCGTTTCTGCATATGATCGATAGTTACAGATTCGGCCCCGAAAACGGGAGGACGTGTGTTCGTCACATTGAAGTTGAAATGAAGCTTCGTATATCTCCCTTCCTTGGTGATTAAAGTATACGGAAGTTCGGGGACTGCAGGGATAATGTGACCGGATGTGACACTTTCCACCCGACTACGGCGTGGTGTCGCAGTGAGGTAGCTTACTTCACTTGTTGTTTCCGAATGATAAATAATATTGTCGGCGGGACGTCAAACTCTAGCTATCTTATGTTAAAATGATTACCGATTTGGAAATATAAAAAAAGAAAAGAGATTGTTTTCAGTTATTTTTGACTATTTGATAAATAAACTGAATATATATATATAGAGAGAGAGAGAAGAGAGAGAGAGAGAGAGAGAGAGAGATTTGAGGAGGGGTAACTCTGGTCTACCTATTCATTTTCTTTAGAAGAATCAGCTTTTTTATCGCAAAAGTAAAATTTAAGACGAGCTGAACTTCAAAGAAGCAAAATAGGTTAAAACACCGTTTTTTGATAAATTCTTGCATGCACATTCGCTTTTACGCTACTTCATTCGGGTACTCAGTTTGAAACGATAAAGTTTAGGAGAGACTGATGCTAGAAACTATAAAATAAACAAACATTCCACTGTGTTGCATCCAAAAGGTATAATAAAGTGTGCACCATTTTATTGATTTTTCAAGATAACATTGAATTGTTTGTTTTTATTTTCTTCAATGTACAATCAATGAGCATACCTTAGAAAATTCTGCGTCTACGAGTTTTGTAATTGTTGAAATATGTTTGATTTTTTATTCTTTTAAATTGCCAGAAAACACCATTTCGGTCTTATGGGGGCTTATGTCTACAGGAGACATATTCTTAGAGCTACCTTTCTGAGTTAAAAGCCCAATGGAGTTTTACCAGTACAACTTAAACGTGTATGGGATGTCGCGGGATCGATCCAACGACCTTGTGGTTAAAGATACCGGCTCTCGCCCCCGCCACCCCCTCCCCCCCCCCTCTCTCTCTCTCTCTCTCTCTCTCTCTCTCTCTCTCTCTCTCTCTTACGTATGGGCGCTATGTCTGTGTTTTGTGTTTGGACATACGTTATTTTTTCTCTTCGTGAATTAAAAAAAGGGAAATAAAATACAACCATTTTTGTTATTCGTTCAATGTTTAATATTTGATCACAGACGAGGACAAGTGAGTATCTACAACAAGTTATTCATCAGTTTTTTTGGTACCTTGTGATCTGTTTTAACAAATCAACCAAACAAAGACCTTACCCTGGTACTTTCTAATGTAACTACAACCAAACTTTACGTTTATATACACATCCCTGCGTGTTCCTCACGCTAGAAATACAGTACTATAACACATATAAATAATAATACGAGTACTATAGATAATTAATCCGGGTCCAATTTTACCGACTAAGTAATGCTTAAGTATAAAGGAGCGAACACGTAATTCATGTTTCTCAAATATTTCACTTCTTAACAAAATTGTTAATAGATAATAATACATGTCTTCTTACTGCCCTGCACTTTTATATTGCGTAAATCAGGAATAGTGAAATATTTTCGGCCTAAATTAAGTATGAGCTACCGCTAAGTATTGTTGGTGGAATTCGAGCTAGAAGCCATACTGCATACATGGTCGTGGGGGTGGAGGTGTTCCCCCGGGCTTCTGCTACACCAAGGATAAAGCAAAGAACTACATTGATGCCTATGAGACTATTTCTGTAAGCATTTTGTCCAGTTTGATTAATCCTATAATAGTTATGATATCATAAATAAAGATATCATTTCTTTAAATTAGTTCTGAATGACTGTAGAATTATTATCGTGCATCTTAATTCTTCCACATAAGTGTATATGATACAAAACAAATATTCACACGAAATAAGATGTCCAGTAATTGAAATACTCATCAATTTAAAAATGAAGTTACGCTTATTTTAACTAACATAGGACAACCGAGTACATCAGGAACTTACATATAATAAATTTCAAGATATTAGTAGTGGAAATATAAGCCCCATGGCTATGAGAACTGCTCTCAAACAGTATCACCAACAGAACTGTATGTTCTTATGTACCAGTCACATAAACTATTCTTATATTTAACGCTGATATGGTTCAATGGAGACATTCATCACATTTCAGTTTTTTGTTTTTGTTTTTTGTTTTCTTTACAAAATATACCCCATGCTTAATTATAACCCATTGTGGGTGATAAAAAATAGTTTGATTAATGATTCTTGCTCCCTTTGAAAGTATTCAAAATGGTCTGATAATTAAGCAACAATTTTACTTTATTTTTTCACAGTATGTAGTAGTAAAAAAACTTTATTCTGAGATTTTTTTCGATAGTGTAATTATTTCTAATAAAACGTACCTCCACAGTTACTATAGCTTACATAATAGACGTTACACTTGCGTTATTGCCTACTGATGATAAAAATACCATTGACTAGGTAACGGTACGTTTGCATGCTGAAAACGTCAGTTTTGTATTTTAAAAAAAAAGCTCAAACTGGTATTTTACTATGATTTATTTGGCAAAAAATGATATTCATGAAGAGTTGTTAAATATATATGTATTGCTTTTGGTCCATTTGGTTAAATTAAAACATATATCACGCAGTTAAAAATAAGTAACGGCACAATAAAATTACTATAAAATATACAGCGCCATCTTCAAAAAGAGGCTACAAGGATGCCGTCTTCGTTTGCCGATGATGACATCTAAGTTGGAGTTTTAACAGGATGATCAAAAAGAAAGGCAACAATTCAGGATCAGTTCGTGAACGTTGTGTAAAAACTGTTTCAAATACCAGTGAAAGTTTTTGACATTCTTTAAATATTTGATAGACTGAACGCTATGGTGTTTTGCAAATTAAACAAGAAAAAGCCAAAATCAAAGTAAAGAAGTCAAGTTTAAACAAATATTAAACTGTAGCGCGGATGCTTTTTATTAATCTTCTAAGCTGTGGTCACATATCACTGACACGCACTTTGTAGACCGTAGATGTCGGTAGTTGACCTTAGTTACGCGTATCAAATATGGACGTATTTCAACGTATTTTGAGCTCCAAGAAATCCATAGTTTGACAGTAGTAAGCTTAAACAATTTTAACATGTTTGAAAAATATCTACGGTGAGTTAGAGTGCCAAGACCTTGCTGTGACCGTACATGAACGAAGTGGACTAGTTGTTAATACTTGACCCTGTGGTTAACTGCAGTAATATGGCACTGCGGTAAACACGACGGTCAAGTAGAGAGAACTACTAGGGGTTGATTATGTTTGATTCGTTAACAGTACTGTTAAGTACAGTATACTAGGATCAAGTATGTTGAAGTAATGTCAAACAGGGTTAAGTAATGTTAAGTTTAACAGCAGTATGTCGAAAACTTCTTTTCCTATCAATTAAAGGCATGGTAGAATAAAAAAAAGATCTAAAGGTAAAGAGTAATTTGAAGCAGCAATTTCCATAACGCATACTATCCGTGCCAGTGCCTTAAAATGAACAAAACATATGGCCATACGTTAGTCTCATTTTTTTAAGGAATACAAACATATGAATAACTGAATCTAGGCAGTCGAAGAACTAAGGATATAAAAATGTATCAAAAAAACTATCTGACTTAATTTAGCAATCTTTAAGATCAATATTGTCATTTATTTTAACAACTCAAGAGGGTACCAACAATGAATGCATACCATGTCCGGATAGCGTATACATATATATTGATAAATGCACGTGAAAAGGGTACTTGGTCACACATTGGGACACATGAGTTTTCTTTGGGAACTGTTAACTTTCACATCAAGGGCACGTGAACAAAATTGTTCATTGCTTAACAAAGGTTCACTATACACTAATGACGAGTGCTTTTTCAGATTTTACCATTATGGGATGGAATTAATTATTGCTTATTTTTGTGTGAATAAATACATTTATAATACTAAAATATTGATTTAGACCATTCAATGAACCATATAGTATATAAAGATACATTCGGTGAATGATAAAAAAATGTACAATCTAACATGATTACAGTATTTCGGAATGACACATATCTTACAACTACCCTGTCTTTTGTATTGAAGAATATATAACACCCACATGAAATTGTTGAGATCACGGCAAAAAAAAACACACAAAAAAAACAGTAAACGACATGAAAGTGAAAGTAGAATTACCCCTTGTCATCATTATATCGATGCTATAAACAGAGATGTAAGAAAGAAAACTTATTTTTGATGATCTGATGTAGAAAATACAACAAAAGTGGACTTAATATCTTACATATCTATATAGACATGTTTTGAGTATTGGGTATTATCAGAAAAAAAACATGATAAACAAATGAGAACAGACACTTTATCATAAAAGTAAAATTGCGGATTCCGAGGAGTTATGTCTCAGAATCATGCCTATCTCGAACACTACCCCATGTCAACAGAAAAGGTAAAGATGAAAAATACCCTCGGCCATTCGACGCTTTCATTTACCCGGAAGTCCTTGGAATATTGCAAATTTACTGATTAAGTCTATAGCGGTAAAGATTATTATTCTTTTTCAACCACTTCTAAAATTCTGATTTATTTCAAGGTCAAATGATATTTACGTACCCCTGTTGATAGTAACATGGATGCACCAAATTTCCATCTAATAACTTACATGTGTACATCAATCTCTGACTCGTACGTGACATGTTATAAACAACACAATTATGTAAAAAGTATGGAATCCATTACCCTTAATCAAACTAATATGAAGTGTATCACAATAAAAATGCTGATGTTCTCAAAAAGTCTTAGGCCGGCTGACAAAGTTGTTATCAACAAGTTTCAATGAAATAGCTTTTGCGAACATAATATAAAATAAATAAAATTGGCCCTGTGGTATCAGATGGCCGTGGATTTGTATCCCGTTGGGGCTACATTTTCATGACCTTCACAAGCGCCCCATTCTAAACCAAAATGTATAAAACTGACCATACTGCAGCAAGTTTTTGATAGTGTACCCTTTGGGAACCACAAGGAAACTATCATAAGGAGACTGGGATGTTTGTCATTTAAATACATCTACTTTATGATTATCCACCGATGACATATTTGAAACACCGCAACAAAGGATTACACAATGACATAAGGTTCACCTGGCGATATCACATATGATACCAGGCGTCACGTGCACCTCATGGTAACATTGCCAGCGTCACGTGCACCTCACGGTAACATTGCCAGCGTCACGTGCACCTCATGGTAACAGTGCCAGGTGTCACGTGCACCTCATTGTAACAATGCCAGGCGTCACGTGCACCTCATATTAATAATGCCAGGCGTCACGTGCACCTCATAGTAACATTGCACCATCATGTGCTGCCTACGAGAACTACACGCTTGAAAATATGTCATCGTCAGATTAAACATGTCACATACACTTAGTCAACATCCGTCATACAATTGTTAATGCAGCATAAACCTTTACCGTCCCAACATTATAATGTCAGATGCGTGTAATCGTAGCAATCATCCATCACATAAGATACAATATGTCACATGCGTGTTACACTGATGAACATGATGTGACACATTTCACATCATATACACGATTTCACATCATATGACACATTTCACATCATATGACACGATTTCACATCATATGACACATTTCACATTATATGACTTATTTCACATCATATGACACATTTCACATCATATGACACATTTCACATCATATTACACGATTTCACATTATATGACACATTTCACATTATGTGACACATTTCACATTATGTGACACTTTTCACGTATTACTCATAGACATCTTTAACACGCAAAACCTTAAATCATGCCAGCCTTAACTACATAATTCTTTGAGTCAAGTTAAATTAACACAACATCATAACCCATAAGCGCATGTGACGTCCCGTAGAATTCACTTAATGTAACTACACAAAAATATGTTAACTTCTCACACACTGCATTCTTAAATACCACGTGCTGATCACAAGACATATTACAAATAAATACAAATATAAAAATAATTCTTACAATACTCTCATATGTTAAAAAACAAGTAGATAGTCTATACATGTATTCTGTACATGTGGTAACACCAAGCTAGATTCCATCAAGTTTTCTTCCATTTTCTTCAGTTTCCCGGTATGTGTACAACGTGTGCTCCTATCGCTCCTTCTTATCACGATATACAGTAGTATCGCGATTTAAGATATATCGTCAATCCATTACGATGAATTGAAAACAGAACATCTAGGTATGATGCTTCTAATCACGATTCTCGGGGCTTTTTTGAATCTATTCACTGGCGATGTTTCGACTGAAATACAATAGTGCAATATGTTACATCATGCAACTCATCGGATATAAACTATTAACGATACATAAATCGCAAACACGATTACGATCAGGTATCACTGCTTGACTATAAATGATAATTATCAGGCATATAAGAGTAAAAATTGGTGTTCTGAAACCCACACATAAACTGATATATTAAACTGAATACACAATATGACCTGAATGAAGTGAACTCAACTGAGAGAGAGAGCTGTGTATAGCAAAACCCTTGAGTACAATTTCAGACTTTTTTAATTTTTTCAACTCAAATCCCTATCAAGCATCTTACGAGTGACTGTAGAAGTTGATTATTTAGTACATTGACTGAGAAAATGTTTAAAAGAGAAAGGACGGGATCTGACGATAAACTGCGTGTTTATGAACATATTATTACTCTAGGTTGAAAACATTTACAGACGGACTTTGAAATTTTAACTCATTTAAAGTTTTTGTACGAGTAAACTTGGCGTGTTATTCCCTCTACAGTATAAATATCTGTGTTTTGCGAAAGGGTTCCAAGTGTCTATTGTACATTTAAATACTTTACATCTGGATGTTGGAAGTTTGAAACCCACACATAAACTGATATATTAAACTGAATACATAATATGACCTGAATGAAGTGAACTCAACTGAGAGAGAGAGCTGTGTATAGCAAAACCCTTGAGTACAAATTTCAGACTTAAACTTAATTTTTTCAACTCAAATCCCTATCAAGCGTTATAGTCATTTTTGTGTTTGAACAAGAAAGTACTTCTTGTATATTTGAGAACACGGGGTGGCCAGGTGGCATCTTAAAGGCGTTTCAGCGTGTTTTTTGTTGTTGTTGTTGTTGTTGTTGTTGTTGTTTTTTATTGTTGTTTTTTCTAAAAGTTTGCACATAAGTACTTTAGACTATAACTAAAAGATATTTGAATTAAAAATATGGGGTCTCCATGCTCGTTTTAGAGATTTGTTTGCTAAAATTGGATTAAAAATTCAAAGCATAGAAAAATTAGAATGACTGCGTTCTAAATATTATAATTACATATCAAAATAATATTTTTAGAATATTTTATCACAATGTGTAACTTATGTTACAGGTGAAAATACTGTCAAGCATGCATGGAAACTTCAAAACGAGCAAACATCGCCATTGTATCAGGACCATGTCAACATTAACTACCCAAAATCCTTATTTTTTATATCTTTTTCCTTCTTTAAAAACAATTTCAGCGGACATATTTTCTTTATTTTTCAGATTCAATCCTCTGATATAAATGTTTTCTGAAAATGTGAAAAAAATGCCTACCTCACCACGTTTTGTTTTTTCACTTAAACTTTTTTATTGAAATTTTAGCAAAATTTGCATGAAAACAATAAATGTGACTTTTTGGCATTTGGCAATGTGACTTTTTGGCATTTGGCAAATATACTTTTAATCATGTTTTTAATACACCATTTTAAAATTTAGGGTTTCCTTTGACATTGTACTGAAACTAAATTTGGTTTTCAAAAAAGTCATTTTTTACCAAAATTAAAGTCAGTTGTAACACGCTGAAACGTCCTTAATGTAGATACAATATTTAGGATGACGGTGTTGTACGGAAGCCGTCTATAGTTGAACTTACCCAAAGAAATCTGACATTGTGGGTCAGAAATTTGGTTCTGACGCAGAGCCTCTTGATGCATCTATCTTGTTTTTTCTTCGTCTAAGACCCCATGCTTCATTGGTCTGTATACTCTCTGTGGGTAAATAAATTTCATACGAGTTGATTGAAATTTCATTTTTCATAAAATATAAAATCATCAAAAATTTTATTTTCAATACATGTATTTTACTTGACTTTTTTAGATATTGTAAATAAACGGAAATTCAGCCCTGTCTTTCGAGCAAATAAAAAAAGAAGGTAATTATGAACTGAGTATATCACGAGTTGACTTGACTTGACTATTTGAGTTTACCGTCGCTTCGACAGTATTTCGGTGATATAGCGACGTCCAGCTAATTATAGGTGGAGGAAGACCCCGAATGCACTGAGGCATCCGGGTAGAACCACCGACCTACCGCAAGCCAGCTGGAAGGCTTTCTCACATGAAAATCCGAATGACCCTGCCGGGATTCGAACCCACGCGGTGAGGGGCCGAGTGAGTGTTAAAGTCAGTGACTTTACCCTCTCGGCCACGGAGGTCCCTATATCACGAGTTGACCTTTCATGTTTAAAGTACTTCATGAATATTCATATTTAAATGCATGACTTGATGAATGTTAATTGACAGAACTTTAAATGGCATATCAAACATTGGCTTTTTCTTTGCAATGCAGACTACGTAGAATCTGAGCTGCTGCTTTGTATAAGCAAACAGAGTAGAACCTGATCAGGGTCTGCTATGCTGACAAATTCGTCGAAATGAGTCTGTATTGATTAAAGGGTTAATATCTACATAAGTTGAACAATAAGCTACATTACCAGGCAAGCTTTATATATTAAAACAAGTATACCACACCTTTTGCTTTTTTCCGTTTGATTTTCTTTGTAGAGTTTTTCTTCAATCTTCTTTCCAACTTCAGTCTCTGGCGCTGGCGTCTTAACATCTTTCTTTTTGTATGTAGATACCGTTGTTTCTGTTTATTGCTAATGGCAATCTCTCTACTAACATTGCCTAAAATATGAAGGGCATAATGAAAATTAAAGAACATCTCTCTCTCTCTCTCTCTCTCTCTCTCTCTCTCTGTGCTTAAGACTTTTGGCACATATATATTTGAGTCATGTTCACATACATTTTCACCGTCCCTGATGGCCGAGTGGTTATAGCGTCCGCCTCGGAAGCGAGAGGTCGTGGGTTCGATCTCCGGCCGCGACAAACCAAAGTCGTAAAAAATGGTACTGTTATAGCTCCCTTGCTTGGTGCTCAGCATATAAGGGTAGTTGCAAGACTGGTTGGTCCGGTGTCCGGATAATGTGACTAGGTGTGGTATCATGTCATATGTCTACGGCGTGACACGGAAGATGTGCAGACTTTTTAAGGGATACAAACCGTCTACATTTCACGTTATTCCTGCGTTAAAGGTACAGACAAAAATAAAAAAGGTAGAAACCTCTAATAATTTTGCTTCCAATGAAATTGGCAACACACAAGTTCTGCGGGTAAAGTGTCAGTGAGAGAAGAGTGTCGCATAAAACATGAATGTCTATGTTTTCGATCACATTCCTCTTCATATCGGGCCTTTCAGTTTATAAATGTCTACAAACATTGGCACAAACAAAAAGTGAAATGCATTTGATTTACACTGTCAGAGTGGGAGTTGCTTTTAACACTCATTTTTTTTTCTCGTATCTGTTTGATTAAAATAACATAATTAACAGTGTCTCACCTCTTTCTAACGCGGCCGACTTTTTCCTGCATGGTCCACTTTTCCGTGTTTCTACAAATATACCCTTCTCACAGGCTGACCGTTTGAGTTCACAGTAATTGTTGTACGTGTTACCGTCTGTGCCACAGACCGGAAGAAACTGGGTTGTTATGCACATGTTGTCACAGCTTAAGCAGACAGGTTGCTGCGTTGCAGGATTGATTAAGCATTTTTTTGTAGGACTGCACGGAGAATTT
The DNA here is from genome assembly GCA_021229015.1 of Solen grandis. Lineage (NCBI taxonomy): Eukaryota > Metazoa > Mollusca > Bivalvia > Adapedonta > Solenidae > Solen > Solen grandis. The sequence continues at coordinate 41,573,569 of CM037793.1, forward strand.
TCACCGCACGTGGCATTTGCTGTGAAACAAATGATTGATTGATTGATTGATTGATTGATTGATTGATTGATTGATTGACTGACTGACGACTGACTGACTGACTGACTGACTGACTGACTGACTGATTGATTGATTGATTGATTGATTGATTGATTGATTGATTGATTGATTGATTGATTGATTTTCACATACTTATTCACGTAATTATAATATAATGCATTCATTATATGAACAAAAGAAGTAACAAATAGAAGCGAGAGAAGCGAGCAACAAACCTTGACAGGGGCCCTTATATGCGGATTTTACACTTCTGCCTCTCCGACAAATTTCTGCACGTAATTCACATTCGTGTTTATACGTGTGTCCGTCCGCACCGCAAATATAGGATCGCGGGTCGTCCGAATACTTCCGGTTACAATATCTAGAGCAGTTAACACAATGTGGATAGCCATTTTGGTCCTCCATACACGACCTACGGTTCTCACAGTGAACCCTCTTACAAGATTCTGAAAAAAAACAAAGAAAGAGGACGCATTGATGGTGGAAGTTTTAGCGAGTCACTTAAAAGGATCATGCTAGAATGAAAAAAAAATGATATATTGTTTTGTAGTGTCTAATGAAATGGAAAATCATTAGTCCAAAAGCGTATTTTGCTTTTGCTTTATTATATACCTTCAAATAAAGGCGTAGGTAAAGTATGGTAGAATGACGTCAGACCGCGCGAACTACTTTCAACATGCATGTGCGCTACGTCAGTCTATAAA
>CM037793.1:41574432-41589208 GCA_021229015.1 Solen grandis
AAAAACTCTATATGTGGGACCCACATAGTTTAGCCCAAAATTGGCATACCCAGATACAGCCATATGGGTCCCATATGGTAAAAAACTCTACATATGGGACCCACATGGGTCCCACATATTTTAGCCCATATAGGCATACCCAGATTACAGCCCATATGGGTCCCATATACCCTTGCTATCTGGGTATCTACTAAATAGTGCAACCATTGAAACTCCATCAAAACACCATTGAAATTCAATTGAAACACCATTTAAACTCCATTGAAATGAGCCGAAATATGCAAATGAGCTCTCCCTAAAAAAATGCAGGGCGAAAACCTATTGTTCTTCTTCTGTTGATTTGTTTGTTTTTTTTAATTTTTATTATTTTTCCAATTCCACCCATTTTTGTGTCCAGCCTAGCGGCCTGATGAGAAAAGCTACAGCTATTGAAATTTTGGGCATACAGTCATCTTTATCTGAACATGTGCCTAAATGGTCAAAACTTTCACATTTATTTCTGATTTAGCCACTAGGGGGCGCAATGCATGTAATCACTGTTTTGCTAATAACTCAAAATTTTGAAACCTGATTTAGATGCGGTTTTTACATAATGTTCCTTGTTGACAGCCCAATCAAATATGATGGATATCTTATCATCGAGTACTGGAAAAAAATTGTTCTAGGAGAGGTTGAATGTTCGAGCCTTGGAAAAAAGTGGAATAATGAGGGTAGGTCTACGAAAAACCTACCCACTTTTGTTAGAGATCAATAGAAGAATTCTGTTTGCTGCATACGATAGCACAAAATATTTGGGTGGCGAATTAAGGAATGCGTGGTTTGTCCCTAGAAAACGGTCATACTTCACTAAATTTCAGAAAAATTAAAATTTCAAAAACATGTTTTTGTCGCTCCTGACTTTACTTTCTGTTCATTCTTCATGAAATTTTCACACGATATGTATTGTTATGTTTGAAAGGGCCTCACAATTAAAAAAATTAAAAAGAATTGAAAAGGTCAAGGTCATATTACGATTATTGTGTTTTTATTCGGCCACAAATAGCTCCAAAACTAAAAATATTTCATTGAGAGTATATGAACAAAAGTTTTAGTTCTTAAAGAGGTCTTTCCAGTGATGTTTAGTTTTTGAAGATCGGACTTGATTTGGTCATTATACGGCAGTCCAAAGTTTGATCCTTTTTTGGAATAATTGTAAATCAGGTTTTATGCTTCAAATTCTGATACATAAGAATAAAAAGTTTGACTTGTGCGACTTGTATACTTGATTGAACTATTTGCTGCTTTGCTAGGTACCTAACAGTAAAATTTTAATCAATTTTCTTTCTCATTTTGCCGCTAGGGGGCGCTTTTCTTGAAATCATTCTTTTGCTTATAACTCAAAAAGTTGACGTCCGATTCGAATGCGGTTTTTTGCATTCTGTTCCCTGTTGATAGCCTAATAACATATGATAGGATTCGAGGGTCCGTGTGGCTGAAAGCTTTTGAGCTACGGAAGGTTGAATGTTCGAACCTAGCAAAAAAAAAAAAAAACAAAAAAAAAAAAAAAAACTGTGCAAATGAGGGTAGGTCTACAAAAAACCTATCCGTTTTTGTTAGAGATCAGATAGAAGAATTCCGTCTCCGGCATAACATTTGAAAGACGTATACACACAAAATATATGGGGTGGCAAATTTAAGAAATGCGTGGTTTGTCCACTAGAAACGGTCAAACTTCACTTACCCTTAGGAAAAATTAAAATTCCAAAAACATGTTTTTTGTCGCTCCTGACTTTATTTTTTGTTTATTCGTCATGACATTTTCACACGTTATGTTTTGTTAAGTTTGAAAGGGTTTCACAATTAAAAAGTTAAAAAAAAAAAACATTGAAAAGGTCAATGTCATATTACGATAATTGTGTTTTTTTCGGCCACAAAGTGCTCCAAATCTAAACATATTTCATTGAGAGTATAATAAAGGTTTTGGTTCTTGAGGAGCTCATTCCAGTGATGTTTAGTTTTTGAAGATCGGACTTGATTTGTTCATTTTACGGCAGTCCAAAGTTTGATCCTTTTTTGGAATAATTGTTAATCAGTTTTTATGCTTCAATTTGTGATATATAAGAAAAAGAATTTTCGACTAGTGCGACTTATATACTTGTTTGACCTATTTGCTGTTTTTTCAATTTTCTTTCTCATTTTGCCGCTAGAGGGCGTTTTGCTTAAAATCACTCTTTTGCTTATAACTCAAAATGTTAAAGTCTGATTGAAATGCGGTTTTCAGCATTTTTTCCTTGTTGACAGCACCACAGAATGTGATGGATTTCAAGGGACAGGGTATGGGAAAATATTTGCGCTAGAAGAGTTTGAATGTTCTAACATTGCAAAAAAAACCAAAAAACTGTGCAAATGAGAGTAGGTCTTCAAAAACCTTTTCGTTCTGTTTCATATTGAAAATTGTGGCTGAGTTGAAATAAAGTGTTCATGTTGATTAGGTTAAAAGCGAAAACCGAGATACCGCTTGGGGTTCTAGTTTTTTATTTTTATTAGGTTTTCGCCTCTGCTGGGCGAAAACCTATTGTTCTTCTTCTGTTGATTTGTTTTTTTTAATTTTTATTAGGTTTTCGCCTCTGCTGGGCACCCATTTTTGTGTCCAGCCTAGCGGCCAGATGAGAAAAGCTACAGTTATGAAATTTTGGGCATAGAGTTATCTTTATCTGAACATGTGCCTTATTGGTCAAACTTTTCACATTTATCTCTGATTTAGCCACTAGGGGGCGCAATGCATGTAATCACTGTTTTGCTAATAACTCAAAAATTTGAAACCTGATTTAGATGCGGTTTTTTACATAATGTTCCTTGTTGACAGCCGAATCAAATATGATGATATCTTATCATCGAGTACTAGAAAAAAATTGTTCTAGGAGAGGTTGAATGTTCGAACCTTGGAAAAAAGTGGAAAAATGAGGGTAGGTCTACGAAAAACCTACCCACTTTTGTTAGAGATCAGATAGAAGAATTCTGTTTGCTGCATACGATTTGCAAGACATATACGCACAAAATATATGGGGTGGCGACTTAAGGAAATGCGTGGTTTGTCCTCTAGAAACGGTCAAACTTCACTAAATTTTAGGAAAAATTAAAATTTCAAAAACATGTTTTTGTCGCTCCTGACTTTATTTTCTGTTCATTCTTCATGAAATTTTCACACGATATGTATTGTTATGTTTGAAAGGGCCTCACAATTCAAAAAATAAAAAAGAATTGAAAAGGTCAAGGTCATATTACGATTATTGTGTTTTTATTCGGCCACAAATAGCTCCAAAACTAAAAATATTTCATTGAGAGTATATGAAGAAAAGTTTTAGTTCTTAAAGAGCTCTTTCCAGTAATGTTTAGTTTTTGAAGATCGGACTTGATTTGGTCATTATACGGCAGTCCAAAGTTTGATCCTTTTTTGGAATAATTGTAAATCAGGTTTTATGCTTCAAATTTTGATACATAAGAATAAAAGGTTTAACTTGTGAGACTAGTATACTTGATTGAACTATTTGCTGCTTTGCTAGGTACCTAACAGTAAAATTTTTATCAATTTTCTTTCTCATTTTGCCGCTAGGGGGCGCTTTTCTTGAAATCATTCTTTTGCTTATAACTCAAAAAGTTGAAGTCCGATTCGAATGCGGTTTTTTGCATTCTGTTCCCTGTTGATAGACTAATAACATATGTAGGATTCGAGGTCCGTGTGGCTGAAAGCTTTTGAGCTACGGAAGGTTGAATGTTCGAACCTTACAAAAAAAAACAAAAAAACAAACAAAAAAAACAAAACAAAAAAAAACTGTGCAAATGAGGGTAGGTCTACGAAAAACCTATCCGTTTTTGTTAAAGATCAGATAGAAGAATTCCGTCTTCGGTATACCATTTAAAAGACGTATACACACAAAATATATGGGATGGCGAATTAAGGAAATGCGTGGTTTGTCCTCTAGAAACGGTCAAACTTCACTAAATTTTAGGAAAAATTAAAATTTCAAAAACATGTTTTTGTCGCTCCTGACTTTATTTTCTGTTCATTCTTCATGAAATTTTCACACGATATGTATTGTTATGTTTGAAAGGGCCTCACAATTAAAAAAATAAAAAAGAATTGAAAAGGTCAAGGTCATATTACGATTATTGTGTTTTTATTCGGCCACAAATAGCTCCAAAACTAAAAATATTTCATTGAGAGTATATGAACAAAAGTTTTAGTTCTTAAAGAGCTCTTTCCAGTAATGTTTAGTTTTTGAAGATCGGACTTGATTTGGTCATTATACGGCAGTCCAAAGTTTGATCCTTTTTTGGAATAATTGTAAATCAGGTTTTATGCTTCAAATTCTGATACATAAGAATAAAAGGTTTAACTTGTGAGACTAGTATACTTGATTGAACTATTTGCTGCTTTGCTAGGTACCTAACAGTAAAATTTTAATCAATTTTCTTTCTCATTTTGCCGCTAGGGGGCGCTTTTCTTGAAATCATTCTTTTGCTTATAACTCAAAAAGTTGAAGTCCGATTCGAATGCGGTTTTTTGCATTCTGTTCCCTGTTGATAGCCTAATAACATATGATAGGATTCGAGGGTCCGTGTGGCTGAAAGCTTTTGAGCTACGGAAGGTTGAATGTTCGAACCTTACAAAAAAAACAAAAAAACAACAAAAAACGTGGTTTGTCCTCTAGAAACGGTCAAACTTCACTAAATTTTAGGAAAAATTAAAATTTCAAAAACATGTTTTTGTCGCTCCTGACTTTATTTTCTGTTCATTCTTCATGAAATCTTCAGACGATATGTATTGTTATGTTGGAAAGGGCCTCACAATTCAAAAAATAAAAAAGAATTGAAAAGGTCAAGGTCATATTACGATTATTGTGTTTTTATTCGGCCACAAATAGCTCCAAAACTAAAAATATTTCATTGAGAGTATATGAACAAAAGTTTTAGTTCTTAAAGAGCTCTTTCCAGTGATCCTTTTTTGGAATAATTGTAAATCAGGTTTTATGCTTCAAATTCTGATACATAAGAATAGAAAGTTTGACTTGTGCGACTAGTATACTTGATTGAACTATTTGCTGCTTTGCTAGGTACCTAACAGTAAAATTTTAATCAATTTTCTTTCTCATTTTGCCGCTAGGGGGCGCTTTTCTTGAAATCATTCTTTTTGGTTATAACTCAAAAAGTTGAAGTCCGATTCGAATGCGTTTTTTTTGCATTCTGTTCCCTGTTGATAGCCTAATAACATATGATAGGATTTTAGGGTCCGTGTGGCTGAAAGCTTTTGAGCTACGGAAGGTTGAATGTTCGAACCTCGTAAAAAAACAAAACAAAAAAAAAACTGTGCAAATGAGGGTAGGTCTACGAAAAACCTATCAATTTTTGTTAGAGATCAGATAGAATAATTCGGTCTCCGGTATAACATTTGAAAGACGTATACACACAAAATATAGGGGGTGGCGAATTTAAGAAATGCGTGGTTTGTCCACTAGAAACGGTCAAACTTCACTTAAATTTAGGAAAAATTAAAATTCCAGAAACATGTTTTTTGTCGCTCCTGACTTTATTTTTTGTTTTTTCGTCATGAAATTTTCACACGTTATGTTCTGTTAAGTTTGAAAGGGTTTCACAATTAAAAAAATAAATAAAAAACATTGAAAGGTCAAGGTCATATTACGATAATTGTGTTTTATTCGGCCACAAAGTGCTCCAAATCTAAAAATATTTCATTGAGAGTATATAAACAAAGGTTTTAGTTCTTGAGGAGCTCTTTCCAGTGATGTTTAGTTTTTGAAGATCGGACTTGATTTGTTCATTTTACGGCAGTCCAAAGTTTGATCCTTTTTTGGAATAATTGTTAATCAGTTTTTATGCTTCAAGTTGTGATGTATAAGAAAAAGAATGTTCGACTAGTGCGACTTATATACTTGTTTGAACTATTTGCTGTTTTTGCAATTTTGTTTCTAATTTTGCCGCTAGAGGGCGTTTTGCTTAAAATCACTCTTTTGCTTATAACTCAAAATGTTTAAGTCTGATTGAAATGCGGTTTTCAGCATTTTGTTCCTTGTTGACAGCACCACAGAATGTGATGGATTTCAAGGGATAGGGTATGGGAAAATATTTGCGCTAGAAGAGTTTGAATGTTCTAACATTGCAAAAATACAACTGTGCAAATGAGAGTAGGTCTTCAAAAACCTTTTCGTTCTGTTTCATATTGAAAATTGTGGCTGAGTTGAAATAAAGTGTTCAAGTTGATTAGGTTAAAAGCGAAAACCGAGATACCGCTTGCGGTTCTAGTTTATGTTTATTATTTTTCCAATTCCACCCATTTTTGTGTCCAGCCTAGCGGCCAGATGAGAAAAGCTACAGTTATGAAATTTTGGGCATGGAGTCATCTTTATCAGAACATGTGCATAATTGGTCAAACTTTTCACATTTATTTCTGATTTAGCCACTAGGGGGCGTAAGGCATGTAATCACTGTTTTGCTAATAACTCAAAACTTTGAAACCTGATTTAGATGCGGTTTTTTACATAATGTTCCTTGTTGACAGCCCAATCAAATATGATGGATATCTTATCATTGAGTACGGAAAAAAATTGTTCTAGGAGAGGTTGAATGTTCGAACCTTGGAAAAAAGTGGAAAAATGAGGGTAGGTCTACGAAAAACCTACCCACTTTTGTTAGAGATCAGATAGAAGAATTCTGTTTGCTGCATACGATTTGCAAGACATATACGCACAAAATATATGGGGTGGCGAATTAAGGAAATGCGTGGTTTGTCCTCTAGAAACGGTCAAACTTCACTAAATTTTAGGAAAAATTAAAATTTCAAAAACAAGTTTTTGTCGCTCCTGTCTTTATTTTCTGTTCATTCTTCATGAAATTTTCACACGATATGTATTGTTATGTTTGAAAGGGCCTTACAATTAAAAAAATAAAAAAGAATTGAAAAGGTCAAGGTCATATTACGATTATTGTGTTTTTATTCGGCCACAAATAGCTCCAAAACTAAAAATATTTCATTGAGAGTATATGAACAAAAGTTTTAGTTCTTAAAGAGCTCTTTCCAGTAATGTTTAGTTTTTGAAGATCGGACTTGATTTGGTCATTATACGGCAGACCAAAGTTTGATCCTTTTTTGGAATAATTGTAAATCAGGTTTTATGCTTCAAATTCTGATACATAAGAATAAAAAGTTTGACTAGTGCGACTTATATACTTGTTTGAACTATTTGCTGTTTTTCCAATTTTGTTTCTAATTTTGCCGCTGGAGGGCGTTTTGCTTAAAATCACTCTTTTGCTTATAACTCAAAATGTTAATGTCTGATTGAAATGCGGTTTTCAGCATTTTGTTCCTTGTTGACTGCACCACAGAATGTGATGGATTTCAAGGGACAGGGTATGGGAAAATATTTGCGCTAGAAGAGTTTGAATGTTCTAACATTTAAAAAAAAAAAAAAAAAAAAACTTTGCAAATGAGAGTAGGTCTTCAAAAACCTTTTCCTTCTGTTTCATATTGAAAATTGTGGCTGAGTTGAAATAAAGTGTTCAAGTTGATTAGGTTAAAAGCGAAAACCGAGATACCGCTTGCTGTTCTAGTTTTTTTAGGTTTTCGCCTCTGCTGGGCGAAAACCTATTGTTCTTCTTCTGTTGATTTTTTTTATTTTTTATTTTTATTATTTTTCCAATTCCACCCATTTTTGTGTCCAGCCTAGCGGCCAGATGAGAAAAGCTACAGCTATGAAATTTTGGGCATGGAGTCATCTTTATCTGAACATGTGCCTAATTGGTCAAAACTTTCACATTTATTTCTGTTTTAGCCACTAGCCCGCAATGCATGTAATCACTGTTTTGCTAATAACTCAAAAATTTGAAATCTGACTTAGATGCGGTTTTTTTACATAATGTTCCTTGTTGACAGCCCAATCAAATATGATGGATATCTTATCATCGAGTACTGGGGGGAAAAATTGTTCTAGGAGAGGTTGAATGTTCGAACCTTGGAAAAAAGTGGAAAAATGAGGGTAGGTCTACGAAAAACCTACCCACTTTTGTTAGAGATCAGATAGAAGAATTCTGTTTGCTGCATACGATTTGCAAGACATATACGCACAAAATATATGGGGTGGCGAATTAAGGAAATGCGTGGTTTGTCCTCTAGAAACGGTCAAACTTCACTAAATTTTAGGAAAAATTAAAATTTCAAAAACATGTTTTTGTCGCTCCTGTCTTTATTTTCTGTTCATTCTTCATGAAATTTTCACACGATATGTATTGTTATGTTTGAAAGGGCCTCACAATTAAAAAAATAAAAAAGAATTGAAAAGGTCAAGGTCATATTACGATTATTGTGTTTTTATTCGGCCACAAATAGCTCCAAAACTAAAAATATTTCATTGAGAGTATATGAACAAAAGTTTTAGTTCTTAAAGAGCTCTTTCCAGTAATGTTTAGTTTTTGAAGATCGGACTTGATTTGGTCATTATACGGCAGACCAAAGTTTGATCCTTTTTTGGAATAATTGTAAATCAGGTTTTATGCTTCAAATTCTGATACATAAGAATAAAAAGTTTGACTAGTGCGACTTATATACTTGTTTGAACTATTTGCTGTTTTTCCAATTTTGTTTCTAATTTTGCCGCTGGAGGGCGTTTTGCTTAAAATCACTCTTTTGCTTATAACTCAAAATGTTAATGTCTGATTGAAATGCGGTTTTCAGCATTTTGTTCCTTGTTGACTGCACCACAGAATGTGATGGATTTCAAGGGACAGGGTATGGGAAAATATTTGCGCTAGAAGAGTTTGAATGTTCTAACATTGAAAAAAAAAAAAAAAAAAAACTTTGCAAATGAGAGTAGGTCTTCAAAAACCTTTTCCTTCTGTTTCATATTGAAAATTGTGGCTGAGTTGAAATAAAGTGTTCAAGTTGATTAGGTTAAAAGCGAAAACCGAGATACCGCTTGCGGTTCTAGTTTTTTTAGGTTTTCGCCTCTGCTGGGCGAAAACCTATTGTTCTTCTTCTGTTGATTTTTTTTATTTTTTATTTTTATTATTTTTCCAATTCCACCCATTTTTGTGTCCAGCCTAGCGGCCAGATGAAAAAAGCTACAGCTATGAAATTTTGGGCATGGAGTCATCTTTATCTGAACATGTGCCTAAATGGTCAAACTTTTCACTTTTTTTTCTGATTTAGCCACTAGGGGGCGCAATGCATGTAATCAGTGTTTTGCTAATAACTCAAAAATTTGAAACCTGATTTAGATGCGGTTTTTTACATAATGTTCCTTGTTGACAGCCCAATCAAATATGATGGAAATCTCATCATCGAGTACTGGAAAAAAATTGTTCTAGGAGAGGTTGAACGTTCGAACCTTGGAAAAAAGTGAAATAATGAGGGTAGGTCTACGAAAAACCTTCCCACTTTTGTTAGAGATCAGATAGAAGAATTCTGTTTGCTGCATACGATTTGCAAGACATATACGCACAAAATATATGGGGTGGCGAATTAAGGAAATGCGTGGTTTGTCCTCTAGAAACGGTCAAACTTCACTAAATTTTAGGAAAAATTAAAATTTCAAAAACATGTTTTTGTCGCTCCTGTCTTTATTTTCTGTTCATTCTTCATGAAATTTTCACACGATATGTATTGTTATGTTTGAAAGGGCCTCACAATTAAAAAAATAAAAAAGAATTGAAAAGGTCAAGGTCATATTACGATTATTGTGTTTTTATTCGGCCACAAATAGCTCCAAAACTAAAAATATTTCATTGAGAGTATATGAACAAAAGTTTTAGTTCTTAAAGAGCTCTTTCCAGTAATGTTTAGTTTTTGAAGATCGGACTTGATTTGGTCATTATACGGCAGACCAAAGTTTGATCCTTTTTTGGAATAATTGTAAATCAGGTTTTATGCTTCAAATTCTGATACATAAGAATAAAAAGTTTGACTAGTGCGACTTATATACTTGTTTGAACTATTTGCTGTTTTTCCAATTTTGTTTCTAATTTTGCCGCTGGAGGGCGTTTTGCTTAAAATCACTCTTTTGCTTATAACTCAAAATGTTAATGTCTGATTGAAATGCGGTTTTCAGCATTTTGTTCCTTGTTGACTGCACCACAGAATGTGATGGATTTCAAGGGACAGGGTATGGGAAAATATTTGCGCTAGAAGAGTTTGAATGTTCTAACATTGAAAAAAAAACAAAAAAAAAAAAAACTTTGCAAATGAGAGTAGGTCTTCAAACACCTTTTCCTTCTGTTTCATATTGAAAATTGTTGCTGAGTTGAAATAAAGTGTTCAAGTTGATTAGGTTAAAAGCGAAAACCGAGATACCGCTTGCGGTTCTAGTTTTTTTAGGTTTTCGCCTCTGCTGGGCGAAAACCTATTGTTCTTCTTCTGTTGATTTTTTTTATTTTTTATTTTTATTATTTTTCCAATTCCACCCATTTTTGTGTCCAGCCTAGCGGCCAGATGAAAAAAGCTACAGCTATGAAATTTTGGGCATGGAGTCATCTTTATCTGAACATGTGCCTAAATGGTCAAACTTTTCACTTTTTTTTCTGATTTAGCCACTAGGGGGCGCAATGCATGTAATCAGTGTTTTGCTAATAACTCAAAAATTTGAAACCTGATTTAGATGCGGTTTTTTACATAATGTTCCTTGTTGACAGCCCAATCAAATATGATGGAAATCTCATCATCGAGTACTGGAAAAAAATTGTTCTAGGAGAGGTTGAACGTTCGAACCTTGGAAAAAAGTGAAATAATGAGGGTAGGTCTACGAAAAACCTTCCCACTTTTGTTAGAGATCAGATAGAAGAATTCTGTTTGCTGCATACGATTTGCAAGACATATACGCACAAAATATATGGGGTGGCGAATTTAGGAAATGCGTGGTTTGTCCTCTAGAAAAGGTCAAACTTCACTAAATTTTAGGAAAAATTAAAATTTCAAAAACATGTTTTTGTCGCTCCTGACTTTATTTTCTGTTCATTCTTCATGATATTTTCACACAATATGTATTGTTATGTTTGAAAGGGCCTCACAATAAAAAAATTAAAAGAAATTTGAAAAGGTCAAGGTCATATTACGATTATTGTGTTTTTATTCGGCCACAAATAGCTCCAAAACTAAAAATATTTAATTGAGAGTATATGAACAAAAGTTTTCTTAAAGAGCTCTTTCCAGTGATGTTTAGTTTTTGAAGTCGGACTTGTTTTGGTCATTATACGGCAGTCCAAAGTTTGATCCTTTTTTGGAATAATTGTAAATCAGGTTTTATGCTTCAAATTCTGATACACAAGAATAAAAAGTTTGACTTGTGCGACTAGTATACTTGATTGATCTATTTGCTGCTTTGCTAGGTACCAAACAGTAAAATTTTAATCAAATTTCTATCTCATTTTGCCGCTAGGGGGCGCTTTTCTTGAAATCATTCTTTTGCTTATAACTCAAAACGTTGAAGCCTGATCCAAATGCGGTTAATTGAATTATGTTCTTTGTTGATAGCCTAATAAAATATGATAGTTTCTAGGTATGAGTGGCTGAAACTTTTTGAGCTAGTAACGGAAGGTTGAAAGTTCGAATCTCGTAAAAAAAACTGCAAATGAGGGTAGGTCTACGAAAAATCTATCCATTTTTGTTAGAAATCAGATAGAAGAATTCTGTTTGCTGCAAATGATTTGCAAGACATATACGCACAAAATATATGGGGTGGCGAATTTAAGAAATGCATGGTTTGTCCTCTAGAAAAAGGTCAAACTTCACTAAATTTTAGGAAAAATTAAAATTTCAAAAACATGATTTTTTTGTCGCTCCTGACTTTATTTTCTTTTCATTCTTCATGAAATTTTCACAAGTTATGTATTGTTATGTTTGAAAGGGCCTCACAATTAAAAAGTTAAAAAACATTGAAAAGGTCAAGGTCATATTACGATAATTGTGTTTTTATTCGGCCCCAAAGTGCTCCAAATCTAAAAATATTTAATTGAGAGTATATGAACAAAAGTTTTAGTTCGAAATAGTTCTTTCGTATAATGTTTAGTTTTTGAAGATCGGACATGATTTGGTCATTATACGGCAATCCAAAGTTTGATCCTTTTTTGGAATAATTGTTATTCAGTTTTTATGCTTAAAATTGTGATATATAAGAAAAAGAATGTTCGATTAGTGCGACTTATATACTTGTTTGAACTATTTGCTGCATTTCTAGGTACCTAATTGTAAAATTTTTATCATTTTTTTTTTCTCATTTTGCCGCAATAGGGCGCTTTGCTTAAAATCACTCTTTTGCCTATAACTCAAAACGTTAAAGTCTAATTGAAATGCGGTTTTCAGCATTTTGTTCCTTGTTGACAGCACCACAGAATGTGATGTGATGTGATGATAGGGTATGGGAAATATTTGCGCTAGAGGAGTTTGAATGTTCTAACATTCCAAAAAAAAAAAAAAAAAAAAAAAAAAACCTGTGCAAATGAGAGTAGGTCTTCAAAAAACCTTTGCGTTCTGTTTCATATTAAAAATTGTGGCTGAGTTGAAATAAAGTGTTCAAGTTGATTAGGTTAAAAGCGAAAACCAAGATACCGCTTGCGGTTCTAGTTTATTTTTATTATTTTTCCAATTCCACCCATTTTTGTGTCCAGCCTAGCGGCCAGATGAGAAAAGCTACAGCTATGAAATTTTGGGCATGGAGTCATCTTTATCTGAACATGTGCCTAATTGGTCAAAACTTTCACATTTATTTCTGATTTAGCCACTAGGGGGCGCAATGCATGTAATCACTGTTTTGCTAATAACTCAAAAATTTGAAACCTGATTTAGATGCGGTTTCTTACATAATGTTCCTTGTTGACAGCCCAATCAAATATGATGGATATCTTATCATCGAGTACTGGGGGAAAAAATTGTTCTAGGAGAGGTTGAATGTTCGAACCTTGGAAAAAAGTGGAAAAATGAGGGTAGGTCTACGAAAAACCTACCCACTTTTGTTAGAGATCAGATAGAAGAATTCTGTTTGCTGCATACGATTTGCAAGACATATACGCACAAAATATATGGGGTGGCGAATTAAGGAAATGCGTGGTTTGTCCTCTAGAAACGGTCAAACTTCACTAAATTTTAGGAAAAATTAAAATTTCAAAAACATGTTTTTGTCGCTCCTGTCTTTATTTTCTGTTCATTCTTTTTGGTTATAACTCAAAAAGTTGAAGTCCGATTCGAATGCGTTTTTTTGCATTCTGTTCCCTGTTGATAGCCTAATAACATATGATAGGATTTTAGTCCGTTTGGCTGAAAGCTTTTGAGCTACGGAAGGTTGAATGTTCGAACCTCGTAAAAAAAAAAAAAAAAAACTGTGCAAATGAGGGTAGGTCTACGAAAAACCTATCAATTTTTGTTAGAGATCAGATAGAATAATTCCGTCTACGGTATAACATTTGAAAGACGTATACACACAAAATATATGGGATGGCGAATTAAGGAAATGCGTGGTTTGTCCTCTAGAAACGGTCAAACTTCACTAAATTTTAGGAAAAATTTAAATTTCAAAAACATGTTTTTGTCGCTCCTGACTTTATTTTCTGTTCATTCTTCATGAAATTTTCACACGATATGTATTGTTATGTTGGAAAGGGCCTCACAATTCAAAAAATAAAAAAGAATTGAAAAGGTCAAGGTCATATTACGATTATTGTGTTTTTATTCGGCCACAAATAGCTCCAAAACTAAAAATATTTCATTGAGAGTATATGAACAAAAGTTTTAGTTCTTAAAGAGGTCTTTCCAGTGATGTTTAGTTTTTGAAGATCGGACTTGTTTTGGTCATTATACGGCAGTCCAAAGTTTGATCCTTTTTTGGAATAATTGTAAATCAGGTTTTATGCTTCAAATTCTGATACATAAGAATAGAAAGTTTGACTTGTGCGACTAGTATACTTGATTGAACTATTTGCTGCTTTGCTAGGTACCTAACAGTAAAATTTTAATCAATTTTCTTTCTCATTTTTGCCGCTAGGGGCGCTTTTCTTGAAATCATTCTTTTTGGTTATAACTCAAAAAGTTGAAGTCCGATTCGAATGCGTTTTTTTGCATTCTGTTCCCTGTTGATAGCCTAATAAGATATGATAGGATTTTAGGGTCCGTGTGGCTGAAAGCTTTTGAGCTACGGAAGGTTGAATGTTCGAACCTCGTAAAAAAACAAAACAAAAAAAACTGTGCAAATGAGGGTAGGTCTACGAAAAACCTATCAATTTTTGTTAGAGATCAGATAGAATAATTCCGTCTCCGGTATAACATTTGAAAGACGTATACACACAAAATATAGGGGTGGGCGAATTTAAGAATGCGTGGTTTGTCCACTAGAAACGGTCAAACTTCACTTAAATTTAGGAAAAATTAAAATTCCAGAAACATGTTTTTTGTCGCTCCTGACTTTATTTTTTGTTTTTTCGTCATGAAATTTTCACACGTTATGTTCTGTTAAGTTTGAAAGGGTTTCACAATTAAAAAATTAAATAAAAAACATTGAAAAGGTCATGGTCATATTACGATAATTGTGTTTTATTCGGCCACAAAGTGCTCCAAATCTAAAAATATTTCATTGAGAGTATATAAACAAAGGTTTTAGTTCTTGAGGAGCTCTTTCCAGTGATGTTTAGTTTTTGAAGATCGGACTTGATTTGTTCATTTTACGGCAGTCCAAAGTTTGATCCTTTATTGGAATAATTGTTAATCAGTTTTTATGCTTCAAGTTGTGATATATAAGAAAAAGAA
>CM037793.1:41589308-41639308 GCA_021229015.1 Solen grandis
GGCAGAAAGTACCTGAGAATGTAGGTTTGAGTAATTGTTAAATTATGCATTTAAATAATCGGTGTTTGCCTTAATCGTCAATCATTGCCTGATTGCCTCTGCTTTCATGAAAGGAAAACTCTTGCAATTGTCAATGTCTGAAAAACCAAGTGAAATACCCGGTATATCCGGAGAAATAACTGGTTTTGAAGCATCCCATACTGTCCCAGTCGAGCAATCTAGAGAAGGGCCCGGTAACCAACCCGGGAGGATATCTGGATCGACACAGGGACGTAAAGGGGTTAAACGCCGGCACACCTCAAAAACTTACCAAGAAAAATATGATGCCATCCGGAAGTTGAGCGAGGGGGGAAATCAAAGAAACAAATCGCCGAAGAATTTCTTATTTGTGTGTCTTGTATTTTGATAATCTTACGGCGTAGTTGTTTTCATGACACTCACCGGTAAAATAATAAACACCGATACATGTATGTCACCATAAAAGCATCGATTTTTAATCCGAATTATCGCTATATCGAAGTTTTCAGCTCGGTCCCAATGACTTCGGAATAGCGAGGTTGGACTGTAGTATGTAAACAAAACACATTTTATGAATCAGTTACTGGCATTAACTGATACCAAAAAATATTATTAACAAGATTCAAAATATGCAAGTCTTCTATCGTTATTTAAAGAAATTGGACACATATAATGTGAATCTGATGACTTCTTCTTAAACTCGTAGTCAACGGGTTTTAAAACATGATTCATTAAAACTTAGAAAAAAAAAGGAAAATGTTTTGAGATGTTAAAATATTCAGATTTTAGATATAAACCGTCTACTTGAAAAATTAATACAACAGAAGTTTAAAAAGTAAGTATTTACAGCATAATGTAGAAAGTGTAAAAACACACAAACACTATAGCATATGGCCGTAGCGGACATGTCTAATTGACGGCCCCGGACCCAATATGCGGTCCCAGTATGTTAATTAATTGATTTTTTTTTTAGTTTACCGTCGCTGCAACAGTATTTTAGTCATATAGCAACGTCCAGCTTATTACAGTTGGAGGAAGGCCTCAAATGCACGGAGGCGTCAGGGTAGATCACCGACCTACCGCAAGCCAGATGGGAGCCTTCCTCACATGAAAATCCGAGTATGTATAGTGCTTGAAATGGGTAAATTTAACTGAAAATTACATAGCCTATGTTGTCAAGCAATGTAAACATATATTTTATTTTTATACATATCATCAACACAAAAAGAATGTCATACTTCTACGCCACGCTACGTTATCAAGGGAAGTAATAACTATCGGGAAGATTGCAAATTAATACCGGGACCTGTACCTAAATCCTTTATCAAATAAAATCTTAGCTGTGCTGATTTTTGTCTTCATCATTGTCCTTCTTGTTGTTGTTCCTGCTGCTGATGATGATGATTTTTTTACATTGACATTAGTACCGCCTTGCAGACCCTTACTATTTGAATAAATATATAAGAAAGGAATTACCTGTTGTAATAAGTATCTTCACTGATCTATAGATTAGTAAAATTATGGCACCAAAAATAATCACCACATAAAATGTCTACTATAATTAAAGTATTCTCTGTACTTTTTTGTTCTATATTTCTTAATAATTTGATACGCTTTTTTTTCTTTTTGTTATTATTGTTTTCGGACCTTTTCTGTATGACTTTGCTTTGTTTAAAAACATCGGCGTCTTTAATCCTTTGCATCAAAATTAGTCTTGTTCTTTTCTTGTAACGACCCTGTTAACGCAAGGTTAAAGCGGGCTTATAACATTGGGATTATTGGAATCGTTTGAATATCTGATCCCCGTTTACAACATTTACTTTGATAAACAAAATAAATGCGAAAAATCTGTTCACTCAGCGCTATCAGCGCTTTGATTTGTAATCAGTTCCATTTTAGATTGAAGTAATATGCAAAATGTCGTCTGCCACAGATTGAGGTTTTTTTTTTAAAATTTTTTTTTAATTAAATACAATCGTTGGATCATATTTACAATATTGAGAGGTTGTTCGGTTTTCAAGGCAGAGAAACGGATTCTCAGAATGTAGGTATTATAGTTGGTGATACTGACGCCACTCACAACTAAAAAGTATAATTTACTTTTACTTTTTCTAATAAATCAAGTTAGTTGTCTACTGATTTATCATTTATTCCGAAGAAAAGCTTGTAGGTCACAAGTGTTATAATGCCGTCACCTTCGATACGTTACTCGTAATTACCATGTGTAAATAATCAGGACAACACGTTTTCTGTATTACTGAACAGGGTTGTTTGTATACATTTCTGCATCGGACAACATTTCAAACCTATATCTAGACACATTTGAATTTCCCCCTTTTTATATCAGAAATTTCAATTTTTCTGTAAAATTCACACTTTTTTCTGTAAAATTTACACTTTAATCTGTAAAATTCACACTTTTTTCTGTAAAATTCACACTTTTTTCTGTAAAATATACACATTAATCTGTAAATTTTACAGATTAAACTGTAAAATTCACACATTTTTCTGTAAAAATTATACATTAATCTGTAAAATTCACACTTTTTTCTGTAAAATTCACACTTTTTTCCTGTAAAACTTCTTTCTTTCTTTCTTTCTTTCTTTCTTTCTTTCTTTCTTTCTTTCCTGAATATATTATACATATATGTTGTATGTACATGCTGTATGTATTTGTTTTTATAAATATATTTGATGTGTCGGTATATATTGTACATAGTATATTTTGTATGTATCTATCTATTGTAAGTTTATGTTGTAGGTATGTATTGTATGTATTTGTGGTTGTAGGTATATATAATATGTACCGGTATATGTTGTAGGTATATATAATATGTACCGGTATATGTTGTAGGTATATATAATATGTACCAGTATATGTTGTAGGTATATATAATATGTACCGGTATATGTTGTAGGTATATATAATATGTACCGGTATATGTTGTAGGTATATATAATATGTACCAGTATATGTATAGGTATATATAATATGTACCGGTATATGTTGTAGGTACATATAATATGTACCAGTATATGTTGTAGGTATATATAATATGTACCAGTATATGTTGTAGGTATATGTTGTATGTACCGGTACATCTTGTAGGTACAGATATATGTTGTAGGAATGCAATGTAGGTATATGTTGTAGGTATATGTTTTGTGTAACGGTATGTGTTGTAGGTATATTTAATAAGTACCGGTATATGTTGTAGGTATATATAATATGTACCGGTATATGTTGTAGGTATATATAATATGTACCGGTGTATATGTTGTAGGTATATATAATATGTACCGGTATATATTGTAGGTATATATAATATGTACCGGTAAATGTTTTAGGTATATATGATATGTATCGGTATATGTTGTAGGTATATATAATATAATAAGTACCGGTCTATGTTGTAGGTATATTTAATAAGTACCGGTATATGTTGTAGGTATATATAATATGTACCGGTATATGTTGTAGGTATATATAATATAATAAGTACCGGTATATGTTGTAGGTATATATGATATGTACCGGTATATGTTGTAGGTATATATAATATGTACCGGTATATGTTGTAGGTATATTGTATAAACCGGTATATGTTGTAGGTACCGGTAGATGCTGTAGGTACAGGTATATATTGTAGGTATATATTGTAGGTATATGTTGTGTGCACCGGTATATGTTGTAGGTATATGTTATAGGTTTGTATTTTGTAAATTCTGTAAAAGTAATATGAAATTTTGAGACTAAAAATAGTGTATAATGCATAACTTGAATAATTATTCATTATTAATAAAAACTACTTTAAAGCAAAAATAAAAAGTCGAAACAGAATTTTGTAGCTTAATTGCCAAAAACAAAATTGGGTGGTTAGGAACAAATATCTCAAAGTTACAGGTTTTTTATTCGTTTCACCTTATCTCCTCTTCTTAATTTTCTTTGGATGTTTTAGTAATACTAAAAGGTCGAAACCTATGTTATCCCCACTCTTTCTTGTATTTAGTCTGGTGTTTACTTTTTAGCTTATGCTGCTTTCATTACATGTCTTCTTCAATACATATATCTTTACCTACCCACTAAAGATAACTGCAAAAAAAAACAAAAAAAAAACAAATGAGGATGCCCTTGTCACTTGTCATAAAACATCACCACTGGCAGAACTAAGCAAACTATTAATTCAATAGGAAAGAATTTGGTCATTTACACGGCTCTTTTTATCACCGCAACATTTGAAACAAATGAAATAAAGAAAGAAAGATGGAAAAAACAATGTCTAGATATTTTCACCTCTGGATGTGCTTTTTTATATTTTCGTCGTGCGTATGAGCAACCTTATCTGCACGACCGTCGTGCCGATAGACACTGCCATTATTTAAACAGGCTAGTTTAATGTGTAAAATTTACAGATTAAAATGTAAAATTTACAGAAAAAAGTGTGAATTTTACAGATTAATGTGTGAATTTTACAGAAAAAGTGTAAAATTTATAGAAAAAAAGTGTGAATTTTACAGATTAATCTGTAAATTTTACAGAAAAAAGTGTGAATTTTACAGATTAAAGTGTAAAATTTACAGAAAAAGTGTGAATTTTACATTTTAAACTGTAAATTTTACAGATTAATCTGTAAATTTTGCAGATAAAGTGTCAAATTAAAAAAATAATAAGTGTCAATGTGGCACTAATACCTTCCGTAAATGCGTTGCATTATATGAGTAAAATTGTATAAAAATGTGTAAAAAACGATGCTGGAGATTATATGCTTAATAAATTGGAATACAAACGTAAATGCGCGATGAATCGCAATTCATACAGAGATATATTTGAACCAATAACTTCAGCAGTTGTAATTGAATTTAAATAGGTGACCTACTGCCGCAATAGCACAAATGGTCCGATTGCTTTTAAAATTATTGCGGGTTCGAATACAGCTGTGGATTTATCTTAATATTAAATCTTATATCAATGTACGTATAAGAGAATATATAGATAAAATGTTATAAATATGTCATATATAGATTAAGGACTGGGTGTAATCTTTAAGGTTACTTTGCAGTTATGTACTTCCCTTTTATATTGGGCCCTAATTAAGAGAGAGAGAGAGAGAGAGAGAGAGAGAGAGAAAGAGAGAGATAAACATTCCTTGAATATATTTGTACTAGGTATTACATTAATTGTTATCCTTTCTTGTGCGTTTGTTGCATTATATTTGGTACCATTTGATTTAAGCGCATTTATTTATGTAAATCAACTATTTGAAAGAGAGGTTTGTAACATTTGGTTTATTGGCTTCGCTTGAAAATTTGATCTGCGCTTATTAAATTTGCTATGATACACAAAAACATGCAACATACAACTGTCCTCTCAGCGCTATCGGCGCATTAATTATAGTACATGCTACTTAGTCACGTGTCTGCTTCACCTGCCCTGCAATCCAAAGTCCGGGGACAGTCCCGGCCTAAAGGTCGAAATGTATCAGTCAAGTTACGTGTGTCTGGGCAGAATTGCGATAAAGTTATCATCAATCACCTTGAACGAAATACAAAATGTGATCAGGCCATTTCAGAAATGATTGTATGTTTTCCCTTAGTCATTCTGTTGTATATTTGACATCAAATGAAATTGGAATAATGTAGACATAATTGCACAATAAGTCATACAATCAAGTTCATAATATTTGCTGATTTAAACATATTTCTACTCATGCCGATCAGGAAGTTAGTTTCTTTTTCTTTCACCCTCGACTGTTCCTGTACTGCACCAGCACTTTGCGCCATGAAATGTCACACACATTATTTCTCAATCTGTGGTCGAATATTAAACCGTTGAATCAGAACACGTGTCAAGGCGGCTGTTAAACATAATTCTTCGCTTGAAAGTAGGCATTGTGCTCCCATTATAATTATAGGACTTGTTTTAGGAACATTTAACTAGCACGTGTAACTCTTCTTAATATTTTTTCGATAAAACTCTGTACATGTACATGTATATGTAAATATAATTATTGGGTCAAGCATGCCCCTATGGTATAGTTGCAAAATCTTGAACCAGCCAACCATAAAAAAATATGAGCTGGATACATTTTGTGTTCATTAGAAACTCATGATAGATCGTTTAGTTTATTCATTATTTTTCACTTTGGTTGTAGTTATGACTGTAAAGTCAATATGTGTTTTAAGTCACAAAAGTTAGTTTAAAAATCAACTTCATTTAAAGTATTTCCTTTTCATCAGACGTACAGAATTTTCTTTTTTTTATATAAAATGAAAACAATTGTCTGAGATTGTTTTATAGTTTTTTACAGTAACTTTTTTGGAGATAAAATATCATAAGAACTAAAGGTCCATTATTCACCCAAAAGCAGTGTATATTTGACAAGTAACCTTGTGTTAGAACTTACGTAAATCGTGTTTAACCTTCTCAGAACTTAAAGGTCCATTATTCACCAAAAGCAGTGTATATTCTTCAGACAGAAAAGCAAATTGTGTGCTACAGATTTGTAATGAGATACAATATGTTCATATCGTTGACATTACCATAATTTATAGATTTCCCCTCCGTATGTCTCTGTTAACGAATCATGAGAGCATAAGTTGATGACATAGCAGATAAGATTTGTGATTCGACAACTTTTTTTCCAAATTCAAATTATTTTCGATTATAGACTGTCTTCGGTTAAAAAGGTAAACAATGACAGTTTTATGACATCCATTCAAAATACTAAATTGCGTTATTAGATCAACATTTTCAATGCGTTTAACTGTTATTTTACAGCAGATAGTATGAACCATTTGTATTAGACAAAAATATGTCAATGTGGGGGTCTCCGTGGCCGAGAGGGTAAAGTGGCTGACTTTAATACTCAGTCAGCCCCTCGCCGCTCGAATCCTGGCAGGGTCTTTCGGATTTTCATGTGATTAAGCCTTCCAGTTGGCTTGCGGTAGGTCTTTCTCCACCTGTAATTAGCTGGACGTCGATATATGACTGAAATACTGTCAAAGCGACGGTAAACTCAAATAGTCAAGTCAAGTCCAGTCAATGTGTTTTTTATATTTTCTTTTTCATTAAAATCTTTATGATATATAATTGGCCTTTAACCTACATTAAATAATGTGTACCAATCAAGAGGGTTAATAAGTTATTGGTACAATTAAACACATGATGACAACATACAACGTCATTTGAAAATAGGAGAAATGGGGACTATGTGACCATCAGTCATGGATGAAAAATATATATTCAATAAGTTCAAATTCGAAGTTGTTAAGATATGTTACATAGTTTTTAATAAGTTTTGTAAGCAAGGAACATGAACAATTAATTAATATCATAAGCTTAGAAGGATGGTACCGATTTAGGCTTTTTTTTATTTCAAAACCTGGTCAGATTGAAATCTTCTCTCAGAATGAGCAGTATTTATATTGTCACTTTATATTCGTGGATAAACAACAGAGTAGACCAACGATAACACAAGTCGGCGTTTTTATCTAGACCTTTACTTTATTTCCTATGTCGCGACCTGGGATCACACCCGCGACAAATCTTCTACAGGGCGTATGCTCTAGCCACCACTCTGCGACCGGGACAGTAAACAAAGGTTAAACATTGACAAACGTGGCTTTGATGAAAGCATATGTTGTTATGCATGTCGTAGGAAAACAAGGTCCAGAAAAAAACCTTCAAATCCTTAAACATGTGACCACTTTGTCCTATTATGTACCCATTTAACTGCAATCGGGCGTGGAACGTAAAAGCGAGGCGCACAACCGCAACAGATAAGGTAAGTTAGCAAATTAAAGAACAAACAAAGCAAAACATTTGATAAATATTACATCACAAAACGAGATCTTAGATCAAAGACGACAAAATTTATTATTCTGAAGCACCCCCCCCCCCCATCCCGTTAATTGCAAAATTCGCATGTGTTTTTATTTTCTACATATAAAACATGAATTCATCACCTTCCAGATCTTTCATAAAAGATTTAGAACATAATTATTGACAACTTTTAGTATCCAATACATACAATAGTGTCGGTGTTTGATAGACAAAATGTCATGATTTACCCCGACAAAGAAACAAAACGAAGACGGCTAAAACAATAACACTATATACTACTTTAGTGGATTTATAGCTAAATGTAAATCAAATGTTAACTTTACACCTCTTCTTAGAATATCTCGGGTCAACCTCATGTGTTATTGTATAAACCATACTACACACACACACACCTAAAAAAAGAAAAAAAAGGAATAAGAAAAAAAAATGCGCTCTACCCTTAACAAATAGATTGACATCGTAAAGAAAATTTGCACGCACATGTTGAATGTATATATCACCAGAGATACCATATTTATTTCACTGGAGTAGAGAAGACTGTTTGATTATTTGAGTTTACCGTCGCACGGACTCATCCAGGTAGAACCACCGACCTACCGTAAGCCAGCTGGAGAGCTTCCTCACATGAAAATCCGAATGACCCTGCCGGGATTCGAACCCACGCGGTGAGCGGCTGAGAGAGTGTTAAAGTAAGCGACTTTAACCTCTATGCCACGGAGGCCCCGGAGTAGAGAAGAGAAAGTAAGAAATCAAATGAAAATCATTGTATAGGTTTGAACACAAGTTACTTGTACGCAAATAACCCCATCGATAGTATAATCAGGTCCAAAAGCTTTTTTTCATAAATGGATGTTTGTTTGTTAGGTTTAACGTCCCACCGACAATATTTCAGTCATTTGGAGACTATGTTTATTTGAGACAAATATAGTGCTGTCCAACGCACTTTGGGATCAGAATCGGACACCAGAGAGCATTGCATTGTTGCATCACAAATTAGGACAGTAGCAAATCCAGTGCACATTGGGATCAAATGTTTGAATATATGTTTAAGAAATAGCATGCATTCAATTGAATAGAAGTGGTTTCCAAAGCTCTTTTGCCAGAGGTATAAGTTGGTATGCTAATTTGAAATAATACAAAGCGTGTTATGGGTGGTACTTGCAGGATTTATTTTACATCAATAAATAAACATTTGCTTCTTGTTCAGCACATCGGTGCTATTTTTTTTTTTTATAAATATATTGAAATATAAAGACATCACTGAATCTGGTCTTATCTATGCACACATTAAGTTCATTTAATTCTATTTTTAAAACGTTTTTCGCCACATGATCATCATCTTGAACATCATAATCATACTGAGGAACTTTTTTATCTCTTGTTAAGCAAAGACTAAAGTGCAATTTTATTTGTGAATCTAGTCGGAGATTGGGTGATTTAGAGCTAATTTTATAAACATATTTATGATTTAAGCCGTTTTTACAAGCATTAATAAAATATCTATGAATTTGATTAAGTTTCACTGAACTGGGATTATCTTTTCAATGTTTGTAAGAAGTTGAAGATGGGCTGGTAATATACCTTTGCTAGAAACCTATGTAACAAGTTAGAGGTGAATGGCATTTCATATCTAAATGTATTTTATATGAAGAAATACACGCCTTTGTATCTTGTATGTTGGAATGAATTGAATCCATACTTCTACGAGTATATTCAATTATTTTAAAATACAACTATTTTTAGATACTGTTATGTTTCCCAAAATTTAGCTTTCATTGATGTATATCATTGAATAATTATTTATTGTACATTAAAGATAATTCATTTGATTTTAAATGGATATATTCTGTATTCATTTTGGGGGCGATTGTCCTAGGGGCAGTTGTCCTAAGGGGCAATTGTCCTAAGGGGCAGTTGTCCGTACCCAAATCAAAACAAAAGGGAGCAACCACTGTTACTATTGTAAAATAAAAACATGTACAGTCCAACCTCGCTATTCCGATAACCGTTGAACCGAAAGCCTCTCTATTTCGATTTTTTTTTTCGGTCCCGATTTTTCTCCTATAAAATTCAACTAAAATAAAATGTTTAATCCGATTTTCGCTATTTCGAAAAAAATCCTATTTCGAAGTATTTTTTCGGTCCCGAAATCGCAATTTATGCACATTTTTCAATTGTTAAATCGAAGTCAAATTTTCAGTCACTTTTCGTACTTACCCGGATGAAAAACAGACACGCTTATTTTGCGGCGTCGTTGTGAAAGTTCAGGTAGGTTTTTCACACCTTTTACAGGGGAGGGTACACTGTCGTGTGCCCGACTGGATATCTGGTTATTGCTAATTGATGCCTGAGGGGTTGATTAATACATCATAGTCAGGCGTCTGACACTGGGGAGGTGTGGGGGTAGGCTGTCGCGGGCCCAACCGGATATTATTGCTTATTGCTAATTGATGTACTGTATGACTGTTAGAGTAAATATCACGCGTCAGCAGAAAGTACCTGAGAATGTAGGTTTGAGTAATTGTTAAATTATGCATTTAAATAATCGGTGTTTGCCTTAATCGTCAATCATTGCCTGATTGCCTCTGCTTTCATGAAAGGAAAACTCTTGCAATTGTCAATGTCTGAAAAACCAAGTGAAATACCCGGTATATCCGGAGAAATAACTGGTTTTGAAGCATCCCATACTGTCCCAGTCGAGCAATCTAGAGAAGGGCCCGGTAACCAACCCGGGAGGATATCTGGATCGACACAGGGACGTAAAGGGGTTAAACGCCGGCACACCTCAAAAACTTACCAAGAAAAATATGATGCCATCCAGGAAGTTGAGCGAGGGGGGAAATCAAAGAAACAAATCGCCGAAGAATTTCTTATTTGTGTGTCTTGTATTTTGATAATCTTACGGCGTAGTTGTTTTCATGACACTCACCGGTAAAATAATAAACACCGATACATGTATGTCACCATAAAAGCATCGATTTTTAATCCGAATTATCGCTATATCGAAGTTTTCAGCTCGGTCCCAATGACTTCGGAATAGCGAGGTTGGACTGTAGTATGTAAACAAAACACATTTTATGAATCAGTTACTGGCATTAACTGATACCAAAAAATATTATTAACAAGATTCAAAATATGCAAGTCTTCTATCGTTATTTAAAGAAATTGGACACATATAATGTGAATCTGATGACTTCTTCTTAAACTCGTAGTCAACGGGTTTTAAAACATGGTTAACGGACCTTGCAAGACAATCTGATTCATTAAAACTTAGAAAAAAAAAGGAAAATGTTTTGAGATGTTAAAATATTCAGATTTTAGATATAAACCGTCTACTTGAAAAATTAATACAACAGAAGTTTAAAAAGTAAGTATTTACAGCATAATGTAGAAAGTGTAAAAACACACAAACACTATAGCATATGGCCGTAGCGGACATGTCTAATTGACGGCCCCGGACCCAATATGCGGTCCCAGTATGTTAATTAATTGATTATTTTTTTTAGTTTACCGTCGCTGCAACAGTATTTTAGTCATATAGCAACGTCCAGCTTATTACAGTTGGAGGAAGGCCTCAAATGCACGGAGGCGTCAGGGTATATCACCGACCTACCGCAAGCCAGATGGGAGCCTTCCTCACATGAAAATCCGAGTATGTATAGTGCTTGAAATGGGTAAATTTAACTGAAAATTACATAGCCTATGTTGTCAAGCATTGTAAACATATATTTTATTTTATACATATCATCAACACAAAAAAGAATGTCATACTTCTACGCCACGCTACGTTATCAAGGGAAGTACATGTAATAACTATCGGGAAGATTGCAAATTAATACTGGGACCTGTACCTAAATCCTTTTTTCAAATAAAATCTTAGCTGTGCTGATTTTTTTCTTCATCATTGTCCTTCTTGTTGTTGTTCCTGCTGCTGATGATGATGATTTTTTTACATTGACATTAGTACCGCCTTGCAGACCCTAACTATTTGAATAAATATATAAGAAAGGAATTACCTGTTGTAATAAGTATCTTCACTGATCTATAGATTAGTAAAATTATGGCACCAAAAATAATCACCACATAAAGTGTCTACTATAATTAAAGTATTCTCTGTATTTTATTGTTCTATATTTCTTAATAATTTGATACGCTTTTTTTTCTTTTTTGTTATTATTGTTTTCGGACCTTTTCTGTATGACTTTGCTTTGTTTAAAAACATCGGCGTCTTTAATCCTTTGCATCAAAATTAGTCTTGTTCTTTTCTTGTAACGACCCTGTTAACGCAAGGTTAAAGCGGGCTTATAACATTGGGATTATTGGAATCGTTTGAATATCTGATCCCCGTTTACAACATTTACTTTGATAAACAAAATAAATGCGAAAATCTGTTCTCTCAGCGCTATCAGCGCTTCGATTTTTAATCAGTTCCATTTATAGATTGAAATAATATGCAAAATGTCGTCTGCCACAGTCGATGGGTGGCTCGTACTTAATTTCGGATAGAGGTCAAGTGATAGTTTTGCATAGAGAACTTTATTCGTTGTGTTTTTATGCCAAGGACAATTATTGTTTCCCGTAAATATTTATTTTTGACACAAAATTATTTTTTAAACAGTGTTACTTAATCTCAGAGTTAAATACAATCGTTGGATCATATTTACAATATTGAGAGGTTGTTCGGTTTTCAAGGCAGAGAAAAGGATTCTCAGAATGTAGGTATTATAGTTGGTGATACTGACGCCACTCACAACTAAAAAGTATAATTTACTTTTACTTTTTCTAATAAATCAAGTTAGTTGTCTACTGATTTATCATTTATATTCCGAAGAAAAGCTTGTAGGTCACAAGTGTTATAATGCCGTCACCTTCGATACGTTACTCGTATATACCATGTGTAAATAATCAGGACAACACGTTTCTGTATTACTGAACAGGGTTGTTTGTATACATTTCTGCATCGGACAACATTTCAAACCTATATCTAGACACATTTGAATTTCCCCCTTTTTACTACGCAGAAATATTGTTAAATTTTTGTTTCTGTCTTATAACTAAGTGATACGGAAGCGTATTAGTGCCACATTGACACTTATTATTTTTTTAATTTTGACACTTTAATCTGTAAAATTTACAGATTAATATGTAAAATTTACAGTTTAAACTGTAAAATTCACACTTTTTTCTGTAAATTTACACTTTAATCTGTAAAATGCACACTTTTTTCTGTAAAATTTACACATTAATCTGTAAATTTTACAGATTAATCTGTAAAATTCACACTTTTTTCTGTAAAATTCACACTTTTTTCTGTAAAATATACACATTAATCTGTAAATTTTACAGATTAAACTGTAAAATTCACACATTTTTTTGTAAAAATTATACATTAATCTGTAAAATTCACACTTTCTTCTGTAAAATTCACACTTTTTTCCTGTAAAACTTCTTTCTTTCTTTCTTTCTTTCTTTCTTTCTTTCTTTCTTTCTTTCTTTCTTTCTTTCTTTCTTTCCTGAATATATTATACATATATGTTGTATGTACATGCTGTATGTATTTGTTTTTATAAATATATTTTGTGTTTGTACATAGTATATTTTGTATGTATATGTTGTATGTACTGGTTTATGTTGTAGGTATATATTGTAAGTATATATTGTAGGTATATATTGTATGTACCGGTACATCTTGTAGGTACAGATATATGTTGTAGGAATGCAATGTAGGTTGTTTAGGTAATATATTTTAATAGTAACGGTATATGTTGTAGGTATATATAATATGTACCGGTATATGTTGTAGGTACATATAATATGTACCGGTATATGTTGTAGGTAATTAATATAATAAGTACCAGTATATGTTGTAGGTATATATAATATGTACCAGTATATGTTGTAGGTATATGTTGTATGTACCGGTACATCTTGTAGGTACAGATATATGTTGTAGGAATGCAATGTAGGTATATGTTGTAGGTATATGTTTTGTGTAACGGTATGTGTTGTAGGTATATTTAATAAGTACCGGTATATGTTGTAGGTATATATAATATGTACCGGTATATGTTGTAGGTATATATAATATAATAAGTACCGGTATATGTTGTAGGTATATATAATATGTACCGGTATATGTTGTAGGTATATATTTAATAAGTACCGGTATATGTTGTAGGTATATATAATATGTACCGGTATATGTTGTAGGTATATATAATATAATAAGTACCGGTATATGTTGTAGGTATATATAATATGTACCGGTATATGTTGTAGGTATATATAATATGTACCGGTATATGTTGTAGGTATATATAATATGTACCGGTATATGTTGTAGGTATATAAATAATAAGTACCGGTATATGTTGTAGGTATATATAATATGTACCAGTATATGTTGTAGGTATATATAATATGTACCAGTATATGTTGTAGGTATATATAATATAATAAGTACCGGTATATGTTGTAGGTATATATAATATGTACCGGTATATGTTGTAGGTATATATAATATGTACCGGTATATGTTGAAGGTATATTGTATAAACTGTATATATGTAGAATGTATAAAGTAAATGAAATTTTGAGACTAAAATAGTGTATAATGCATAACTTGAATAATTTATTCATTAATGTAAAAACTACTTTTAAGCAAAAATAAATTTTATGTATATATGACAATTATGTAGAATTTTGTAGCTTAATTTGCCAAAAACAAAATTGGGTGGTTAGGAACAAATATTCTCAAAGTTACAGGTTTTTATTCGTTTCACCTTATCTCCTCTTCTTAATTTTCTTTGGATGTTTTAGTAATACTAAAAGGTCGAAACCTATGTTATCCCCACTCTTTCTTGTATTTAGTCTGGTGTTTACTTTTTAGCTTATGCTGCTTTCATTACATGTCTTCTTCAATACATATATCTTTACCTACCCACTAAAGATAACTGCAAAAAAAAAAAAAAAAAAATGAGGATGCCCTTGTCACTTGTCATAAAACATCACCACTGGCAGAACTAAGCAAACTATTAATTCAATAGGAAAGAATTTGGTCATTTACACGGCTCTTTTTATCACCGCAACATTTGAAACAAATGAAATAAAGAAAGAAAGATGGAAAAAACAATGTCTAGATATTTTCACCTCTGGATGTGCTTTTTTATATTTTCGTCGTGCGTATGAGCAACCTTATCTGCACGACCGTCGTGCCGATAGACACTGCCATTATTTAAACAGGCTAGTTTAATGTGTAAAATTTACAGATTAAAATGTAAAATTTACAGAAAAAAGTGTGAATTTTACAGATTAATGTGTGAATTTTACAGAAAAAGTGTAAAATTTATATAAAAAAAGTGTGAATTTTACAGATTAATCTGTAAATTTTACAGAAAAAAGTGTGAATTTTACAGAAAAAAGTGTGAATTTTACAGAAAAACGTGTGATTTTTACATTTTAAACTGTAAATTTTACAGATTAATCTGTAAATTTTACAGATTAATGTGTGAATTTTACAGAAAAAAGTGTGAATTTTACAGATTAATGTGTGAATTTTACAGAAAAAAGTGTAAAATTTACAGAAAAAAGTGTGAATTTACAGATTAAAGTGTAAATTTACAGAAAAAAGTGTGAATTTTACAGTTAAATGTAAATTTTAAAATTGAATTTTAAGTTTAAACTGTAAATTTTACAGATTAATCTGTAAATTTTACAGATTAAAGTGTCAAAATTAAAAAAATAATAAGTGTCAATGTGGCACTAATACGCTTCCGTAAAGTGATGATAATTGTTATGTTTAAATGCGATTGCATTATATGAGTAAAATTGTATAAAAATGTGTAAAAAACGATGCTGGAGATTATATGCTTAATAAATTGGAATACAAACGTAAATGCGCGATGAATCGCAATTCATACAGAGATATATTTGAACCAATAACTTCAGCAGTTGTAATTGAATTTAAATAGGTGACCTACTGCCGCAATAGCACAAATGGTCCGATTGCTTTTAAAATTATTGCGGGTTCGAATACAGCTGTGGATTTATCTTAATATTAAATCTTATATCAATGTACGTATAAGAGAATATATAGATAAAATGTTATAAATATGTCATATATAGATTAAGGACTGGGTGTAATCTTTAAGGTTACTTTGCAGTTATGTACTTCCCTTTTATATTGGGCCCTAATTAAGAGAGAGAGAGAGAGAGAGAGAGAGAGAGAGAAAGAGAGAGAGAGGAAACATTCCTGGGATATATTTGTACTAGGTAATACATTAATTGTTATATCCTTTCTTGTGCGTTTGTTGCATTATATTTGGTACCATTTGATTTAAGCGCATTTATTTATGTAAATCAACTATTTGAAAGAGAGGTTTGTAACATTTGGTTTATTGGCTTTGCTTGAAAATTTGATCTGCGCTTATTAAATTTGCTATGATACACAAAAACATGCAACATACAACTGTCCTCTCAGCGCTATCGGCGCATTAATTATAGTACATGCTACTTAGTCACGTGTCTGCTTCACCTGCCCTGCAATCCAAAGTCCGGGGACAGTCCCGGCCTAAAGGTCGAAATGTATCAGTCAAGTTACGTGTGTCTGGGCAGAATTGCGATAAAGTTATCATCAATCACCTTGAACGAAATACAAAATGTGATCAGGCCATTTAAGAAGTGATTGTATGTTTTCCCTTAGTCATTCTGTTGTATATTTGACATCAAATGAAATTGGAATAATGTAGACATATTGCACAATAAGTCATACAATCAAGTTCATAATATTTTGCTGATTTAAACATATTCTACTCATGCCGATCAGGAAGCTCGTTTCTTTTTCTTTCACCCTCGACTGTTCCTGTACTGCACCAGCACTTTGCGCCATGAAATGTCACACACATTATTTTCTCAATCTGGGTCGAATTTAAACCTTTGAATCAGAACACGTGTCAAGGCGGCTGTTATAGTTGCAAAATCTCATTTAACTAGCACGTGTAACTCTTCTTAATATTTTTTCGATAAAACTCTGTACATGTACATGTATATGTAAATATAATTATTGGGTCAAGCATGCCCCTATGGTATAGTTGCAAAATCTTGAACCAGCCAACCATAAAAATATATGAGCTGGATACATTTTGTGTTCATTAGAAACTCATGATAGATCGTTTAGTTTATTCATTATTTTTCACTTTGGTTGTAGGTATGACTGTAAAGTCAATATGTGTTTTAAGTCACAAAAGTTAGTTTAAAAATACAACTTCATTTAAAGTATTTCCTTTTCATCAGACGTACAGAATTTTCTTTTTTTTATATAAAATGAAAACAATTGTCTGAGATTGTTTTTATAGTTTTTACAGTAACTTTTTTGGAGATAAAATAATGTGAAGAGCATATCGAAAATTAGGATATGTAAATGTGTAAACATCATGGCTCTGTTGCAAGTGATAATCATAAATAATATTATAAATTTAGACAAGTAACCTTGTGTTAGAACTTACGTAAATCGTGTTTAACCTTCTCAGAACTTAAAGGTCCATTATTCACCCAAAAGCAGTGTATATTCTTCAGACAGAAAAGCAAATTGTGTGCTACAGATTTGTAATGAGATACAATATGTTCATAATCGTTGACATTACCATAATTTCATAGATAAGAAAGAATCTTTTACTTAAAATCGTTAAATTGTTTAGAAAAATAACTTATTTGACTATTCCGTATATATTCGTCAATTTCCCATTGACGCTCCGTATGTCTCTGTTAACGAATCATGAGAGCATAAGTTGATGACATAGCAGATAAGATTTGTGATTCGACAACTTTTTTTCCAAATTCAAATTATTTTCGATTATAGACTGTCTTCGGTTAAAAAGGTAAACAATGACAGTTTTATGACATCCATTCAAAATACTAAATTGCGTTATTAGATCAACATTTTCAATGCGTTTAACTGTTATTTTACAGCAGATAGTATGAACCATTTTTATTAGACAAAAATATGTCAATGTTGGGGGTCTCCGTGGCCGAGAGGGTAAAGTGGCTGACTTTAATACTCAGTCAGCCCCTCGCCGCTCGAATCCTGGCAGGGTCTTTCGGATTTTCATGTGATTAAGCCTTCCAGTTGGCTTGCGGTAGGTCTTTCTCCACCTGTAAGTAGCTGGACGTCGATATATGACTGAAATACTGTCAAAGCGACGGTAAACTCAAATAGTCAAGTCAAGTCCAGTCAATGTGTTTTTTATATTTTCTTTTTCATTAAAATCTTTATGAAATATAATTGGCCTTTAACCTACATTAAATGATGTGTACCAATCAAGAGGGTTAATAAGTTATTGGTGCAATTAACACATGATGACAACATACAACGTCATTTGAAAATAGGAGAAATGGGGACTATGTGACCATCAGTCATGGATGAAAAATATATATTCAATAAGTTCAAATTCGAAGTTGTTAAGATATGTTACATAGTTTTAATAAGTTTTGTAAATAAGGAACATGAACAATTAATTTATATCATAAGCTTAGAAGGATGGTACCGATTTAGGCTTTTTTTTATTTCAAAACCTGGTCAGATTGAAATCTTCTCTCAGAATGAGCAGTATTTATATTGTCACTTTATATTCGTGGATAAACAACAGAGTAGACCAACGATAACACAAGTCGGCGTTTTTATCTAGACCTTTACTTTATTTCCTATGTCGCGACCTGGGATCACACCCGCGACAAATCTTCTACAGGGCGTATGCTCTAGCCACCACTCTGCGACCGGGACAGCTAAACAAAGGTTAAACATTTGACAAACGTGGCTTTGATGAAAGCATATGTTGTTATGCATGTCGTAGGAAAACAAGGTCCAGAAAAAAACCTTCAAATCCTTAAACATGTGACCACTTTGTCCTATTATGTACCCATTTAACTGCAATCGGGCGTGGAACGTAAAAGCGAGGCGCACAACCGCAACAGATAAGGTAAGTTAGCAAATTAAAGAACAAACAAAGCAAAACATTTGATAAATATTACATCACAAAACGAGATCTTAGATCAAAGCGACAAAATTTTTTTGGTTTTAACAAAATCCCAAAAGACGGCTAAAACAATAACACTATATACTACTTTAGTGGATTTATAGCTAAATGTAAATCAAATGTTAACTTTACACCTCTTCTTAGAATATCTCGGGTCAACTTCATGTGTTATTGTATAAACCATACTACACACACACCCTTAAAAAAAGAAAGAAAAAAAGGAATAAGAAAAAAAATGCGTTCTACCCTTAACAAATAGATTGACATCGTAAAGAAAAGTTGCACGCACATGTTGGATGTATATATCACCAGAGATACCATATTTATTTCACTGGAGTAGAGAAGACTGTTTGATTATTTGAGTTTACCGTCGCACGGACTCATCCAGGTAGAACCACCGACCTACCGCAAGCCAGCTGGAGAGCTTCCTCACATGAAAATACGAATGACCCTGCCGGGATTCGAACCCACGCGGTGAGCGGCTGAGAGAGTCGGAGGCCCCGGAGTAGAGAAGAGAAAGTAAGAAATCAAATGAAAATCATTGTATAGGTTTGAACACAAGTTACTTGTACGTAAATAACCCCATCGATAGTATAATCAGGTCCAGTAGCTTTTTTCATAAATGAATGTTTGTTTGTTAGGTTTAACGTCCCACCGACAATATTTCAGTCATTTGGAAACTATGTTTATTTGAGACAAATATAGTGCTGTCCAACGCATTTTGGGATCAGAATAGGACACCATTGTTGCATCACAAATTAGGACAGTAGCAAATCCAATGCACATTGGGATCAAATGTTTGAATATATGTTTAAGAAATAGCATGCATTCAATTGAATAGAAGTGGTTTCCAAGGCTCTTTTGCCAGAGGTATAAGTTGGTTTGCTAATTTGAAATGATACAAAGCGTGTTATGGGTGGTACTTGTAGGATTTATTTTACATCAATAAATCAACATTTGCTTCTTGTTCAGCACATCGGTTCTATTTTTTTTACTAGACCAATTTTTTATAAATATATTGAAATATAAAGACATCACTGAATCTGGTCTTATCTATGCACACATTAAGTTCATTTAATTCTATTTTTAAAACGTTTTTCGCCACATGATCATCATCTTGAACATCATAATCATACTGAAGAACTTTTTTATCTCTTGTTAAGCAAAGACTAAAGTGCAATTTTATTTGTGAATCTAGTCGGAGATTGAGTGATTTAGAGCTAATTTTATAAACATATTTATGATTTAAGCCGTTTTTACAAGCATTAATAAAATATCTATGAATTTGATTAAGTTTCACTGAACTGGGATTATCTTTTCAATGTTTGTAAGAAGTTGAAGATGGGCTGGTAATATACCTTTGCTAGAAACCTATGTAACAAGTTAGAGGTGAATGGCATTTCATATCTAAATGTATTTTATATGAAGAAATACACGCCTTTGTATCTTGTATGTTGGAATGAATTGAATCCATACTTCTACGAGTATATTCAATTATTTTAAAATACAACTATTTTAGATACTGTTATGTTTCCCAAAATTTAGCTTTCATTGATGTATATCATTGAATAATTATTTATTGTACATTAAAGATAATTCATTTGATTTTAAATGGATATATTCTGTATTCATTTTGGGGCGATTGTCCTAGGGGCAGTTGTCCTAAGGGGCAATTGTCCTAAGGGGCAGTTGTCCGTACCCAAATCAAAACAAAAGGGAGCAACCACTGTTACTATTGTAAAATAAAAACATGTACAGTCCAACCTCGCTAAAAAAATCTCTAATAATTTTAACCGATTTTCGCTATTTCGAAAAAAATCCTATTTCGAAGTATTTTTTCGGTCCCGAAATCGCAATTTATGCACATTTTTCAATTGTTAAATCGAAGTCAAATTTTCAGTCACTTTTCGTACTTACCCGGATGAAAAACAGACACGCTTATTTTGCGGCGTCGTTGTGAAAGTTCAGGTAGGTTTTTCACACCTTTTACAGGGGAGGGTACACTGTCGTGTGCCCGACTGGATATCTGGTTATTGCTAATTGATGCCTGAGGGGTTGATTAATACATCATAGTCAGGCGTCTGACACTGGGGAGGTGTGGGGGTAGGCTGTCGCGGGCCCAACCGGATATTATTGCTTATTGCTAATTGATGTACTGTATGACTGTTAGAGTAAATATCACGCGTCAGCAGAAAGTACCTGAGAATGTAGGTTTGAGTAATTGTTAAATTATGCATTTAAATAATCGGTGTTTGCCTTAATCGTCAATCATTGCCTGATTGCCTCTGCTTTCATGAAAGGAAAACTCTTGCAATTGTCAATGTCTGAAAAACCAAGTGAAATACCCGGTATATCCGGAGAAATAACTGGTTTTGAAGCATCCCATACTGTCCCAGTCGAGCAATCTAGAGAAGGGCCCGGTAACCAACCCGGGAGGATATCTGGATCGACACAGGGACGTAAAGGGGTTAAACGCCGGCACACCTCAAAAACTTACCAAGAAAAATATGATGCCATCCAGGAAGTTGAGCGAGGGGGGAAAACAAATCGCCGAAGAATTTCTTATTTGTGTGTCTTGTATTTTGATAATCTTACGGCGTAGTTGTTTTCATGACACTCACCGGTAAAATAATAAACACCGATACATGTATGTCACCATAAAAGCATCGATTTTTAATCCGAATTATCGCTATATCGAAGTTTTCAGCTCGGTCCCAATGACTTCGGAATAGCGAGGTTGGACTGTATATACATTTACTCGTATAAAGTGAAAGTTCGTTTGCCCTAGTTTTGTAAAATTGCAACTTGTGGTTTGGCCTTCTGGAATATTCAAAATAAAAACTTGAAAAGCGTAATCATCAACATCATCATCATTATCACCACCACCACCACCATCATCATCATCAACAGCAGCAGCTTCATAACCATTATTTCAACAACAACCGTCAATAACTTTATCATAATCCATTTTAAGTGATTGTCTTTGTGGAATTTCTTTGATCATGATTCCACACCCAGTAACATGATCCTGACACTAGGCAAACTAGTCCTCATTCCAAGTAGAGCAGTAACCAGTATCAGTTATTTCTAGCGACTTTGGTACGTCGCGGTCGTAACAATAATCGATACAATTGTAATACATATTCTAATAATGATAGTTAAGACATTGACCAGGACAAACACGCTATTGTAATGATGATGCTGATGAGAAGAGAAGGAGGGATGATGATAATGAAGGCGCCGTGGTCCAGTGGTAACGTATCCGAAGGTTGTGGGTTCGAACCCCGTTGGAGGCAAGAGTTCTTTATGACCTTCACGGGCGCAAAGTACTGGTCCAACCCAGGAAACGTCGAGAGGGATTAGTATAAGTTGTAAGAACTTGTTTCCCAATCGACGTAAAATAAACAAGTTTAAACTGAGGATAATTATAAAAATGTCTTTAACTGTCGATCATGAATCAATTGTGGAAGGGCGCAAAAGTGGGTTTTAGTATGTGACATATCATCGCACTATGGGTCCTTTTTTAAGTTGAATTCAAAGTGTTTAAACCGACCCCAAAGTGCGTAACGCACTATGGGGTCATACCCCAAAGTGCGCTGGGCCCATAAGTGCATTCCAACAGTGCTGCCATTGTTACTGCGATATCACGCCGTAGACATGTGGAATGATACCACACCCAGTCACATTATCCTGAAACCGGGCCAACCAGTCCTGAAACTACCCTTATATGCTGAACGACAAGTAAAGGGACTATGCAAGTACCATTTTTGCTATATGTATAAGTCGTGGTCGTGGATCGAACCCACGACCAACTGCTCCCGAGGCGCGCGCTCTAACCGCTCGGCCACCGAGTACGGTATAAATAAATATAAAACAAACAATACAACAATACAAAATCCGATCTATTGTTATTGCTGAGATAAATTGTATATATTTTTTTAACTTACGGAAAGTTCTCTTATCCTGACGATTGGTAACCCGTGGTTCCCTTTTCAGCACTTGAGCAGATTCGATATATTAAAACAATAATTGTTATACACTAAACAATGTTTTATTTTCTTTAATTTACTTTCACTTATTTCAAAATGAATAACAAGAACATGTGTATGAATGAAGTGGATACATTCAGCTCGGCCTAATTTATACAGATACGGTTATCATATCGCCAGTCTATTTTTAAATAAACGTAGATAAGTTATGGTGTGACTATGAGCTGATCATCACGTGCAGTGTACAGTTCAAAGTTTCTCTCGCACTTGTGTATGTATGTCACCATCAAGTATATCACAAAGAGAACTGTAAGAAAATAAACGAATATATTGCTTTTTACATTATGTAGTTTGGCAGTCAGGTTGTTTAATATTTTACTATGTTTAATTTTCCCAAAATTGGTTTTGCTCATCGGACCGAACAATATATTGATTTTGTCCGATACCAGAATGTAGCGATTCCCATCTCTTTAATGGTATATATATTTATCTTGAGGGCTACTTTACAACATTTTTTTCTTGTTCAAAAATTAAATGAAAATGTATATCGTTACAGGTATCTATGTAGCTGAAAGCTCTACATATGGAAGGATCATGATTTCGTTAAAAGATATTTCGGTTGTGGTGACGTTCCATGCACCTTGTTTGCTCGAAATGATGACGATCAAATCCGTTTTTACCTATATAGAAAAAAAGAAAACTAAATTTCAGTTGTGAACACTACTACACAGACATTATCTATATATCCCAGTCAGTAGTAGTAGTGATTGTTGATTTGAATTTAAATATAAGTTCCAGCCTTTTCCATGTTTTTATGTCACTTCACATCTGCTAAGTTTATCACTGTACCTTTAAGCCCCCTTTCTCTCCTATTTGTTGACGTATTATTCAAACCATGCATGCCTTTTCAACTCATTTTGAACAGATGTCGGTAGTTTATTTTCAGAATGAGTGAGGCAATCATGAATTTAAGTAATTTAGTTATTGAATATGGGAACATTATCTAACAATGTTATATAAGAATACATCATGTAAATTACAATTTGCATTGTTGTTTTAAACGACTGCCTTGGCAACAACAAACACTGTATACATTTTGTATTTGTGTTGTTAACTGAATACAGGCACGGTTGCTTTTTTTTCCTGCAATTTTTGTATGACAATGTCGTCATGATTTTGGTCAGTGCTGTTTAACGTATTTTTATCACCAAATGAACATAGTTGCGAATATGTTTCTGGTTACTTTACTTTATAAATTTATCACCCTTTAAACGATTTCCTTATTGTATCCAGTGTATATATTTGTATGTTAAAGTTTGATTAAAAAAAGGAATATCTTGAATAGTTATATCAGTCTCTTGTGATAAGCGACCCTTTCTTAAGTGTTGGTTATTTATTAAGGCTTGATATTACTAGAGAGAAAACTGACTGTGTGACAGTTATTTCTGATGCAACTTGCCCAGTTAAACCATATTTTAAAAATTAATAAACAACTGGACACGTTTTCTTTTTTTCGGTCTCTAGCATACCAGCAATATTTGTCGACGAGAGATAGTTTTATAAGCGACATAACTTTCCTTTTAATAATTGTAAAATTAAGTTTGAAGTTTTGAAATACATGTATGTCACATGTATGTCGCCCAGTTATCCCCTTGACATACAATTAATAAGAGGTATTATGTTCATATATTTATCTAGTACATGACCATTAAGCCCAGTGCGTTTTAGCTGGGAAAAATATATTATCAAATTTCTAATTAGCAAAGCCTCAAATGATGTCTAATTAACCTCTTAATGTTAATGAGTCCACATAATGAAATATTCGCCCGAAGTCTTAGTTGTTCAGACAGGGCAAAATAGTGAGAAAGATGGGCGGAGCTTGTTCTGAAACACTGTTTCATTAAACCACGATGTCTGGGTGTACATGGGGTGTTTTAGAAGTTCATGGACTTTTCATAGACTGAATAAATTTGATACACGGTAGTAGAGGAATAGAAGAGAAATCAATGAACTTATGATATGAAAAATCCTTGTATGTTGATTTTATGCTGTCATTGTTTTGAGCTAAATATAGAACGAGACAACCACAATTTGCATTTTTTCTAATAGAATCTTTCCTGTAAATCAGGCATTTCTCAAGGTCTTTCAGTGATGAAATTAAAACTGAATTATATATATTGTAAGTGAATTCGGATTTAGGTCTAACATCTATAAGATACCGGGACTTTAAATGTTTCTCATGTAGTAAGATGAACATCAATTTATTGTTTACACCACATTTACATAATATTCACCTATGTAAAAAAGTCCAATTTGCACAAGCTTTTACATTAGGTAAACTGATTATCAAGCTTACATACATACAACGTATAATAGACAAAGGCTCAGAATGGATTTTGCATGTTTGATCGTGGACGGAATATCTTCTTTTTTCTTAAATTCTAATGCATTTGTATAGTGTAGTTCTTTATTTATTGTTGTATTTTTGTACTCGTCTATACTAAGGCGGAAATAAAGATATATAGCCGGTATTTACTTTTCGTTCAAATATTTTGTACGTATAAAATAATAATAATGATAATAATGATAATAAAATACTGTGGATTGAATGTAAGACAGTGTTACAACTTCTAAATAGGTGAACATTAAACGATCTGTACCTGGTACGCATTGGTTTGTATACATAAATTGTAGATAATATAACACGTTATCTGAAACTTAGAGAAACAAAGCCTGATATGATTGAACACGTATTTATAAACGCCGCTATCAGTGACCGAGTTGTACATATTTTATGTATACATGCGCTGCACCAATTATTTGTCAAAGGACAAGCATGTTATATGCTTAAAGAGAGGGGCGCTAAGTTGTTCCGATCACTAATAGAAAAGATGCTGCGAACTCTCTCCCTCTCCCTTTATCTCTCTTCGACTTATTCACACTGTTTAAACATCATTCAATGTTTGTTTGTTGTTTTTTTTGGCCATTTTCTTCGGCGTAAACTTTATAAAATGGATTTTGACCTATTTCTTGAACAGATCTAATCTTGGTTAACAACCGAAGAGTTCGGAAAAGCACTACAAAGCTATATTAAATATAATGTAGGCAGTGACAATGCAAGCGGCTTGTAGAAGTTGGGGTGAATTAGAATACCACCAACCACATTTATGATTTTGCCACATTTATAATGAGGTCAATATTTAGAACTGTCCGAGCGTGAGATAACGAGGGCTTACGATTGGTCGGCGGAAACCAACGTAAAGATAAGCGGATTAAGTCGAAAAGGTAGATAGCATTGCGGCAAAAAGGGTTTATCGATTTGCATCAACTTGTAGCGGCGCGTGTTACTTTTAGCCTGCAAAAACGCCGAGATTAAGAGCTAGTTCGATGTAGCAGTGAACTTCGTTACGGGTAAACTACTTACGGGTACTTACGGGTAAAAGTGGAAAGGTCAGAGCAAACCAGACATTTTGATTGGTTACAAGGTCTCGCATTTGGAGATTTAAGACATCTGCGTACAAGACACTGTAT
Source organism: Solen grandis (assembly GCA_021229015.1). Taxonomy (NCBI): domain Eukaryota; kingdom Metazoa; phylum Mollusca; class Bivalvia; order Adapedonta; family Solenidae; genus Solen; species Solen grandis. The sequence continues at coordinate 41,615,720 of CM037793.1, forward strand.
TGTACAACGTTTACCAGGTGCTATTAAAGTCCTTCCTCGTTTATAATTAAACTCCTCATTTGAAAGATTACACTCATCAAACAAGGTGAGTATAGGAGGGTAGAGTATAATGTAAATATAGTATCTTTTGATATCATGTTGATTTCGCATCATGCAGTGTGAACTGTGCTTCCTCAAACCTCAATTTAGGGACAGTATTGTCTCTTGCGTTAAAAGGTGAGCTTCTCATCTTAAAGGCCCATTGTATCATTTAATGATTCAGTTTTCATGAAACGGAAACTATGAAATGACATTGACATTGTGTAAACTAGCAAAAATGGTACATAATGTGAAAATATATTTTGTAAAATAAAAGATAAACGCATTTAAAATGTTTATCACTCTTTTATCCGCCGGCCGACTTTGTTAATTTAAATTGTAGTTATTACCTAACATGCTGTAGAATACAATCGACATGCTTTGTTGTTGATAATCAAATTGGGAGAAATATTTCAATGGAAAGACAGTAATATTTTGTGTTAATGACCTTAAATATATTCTACTCCTTGTATCATTGTGCAATATTTAACTCGGTGACCTTCTCTGAATATGTGATATCTTGATGTTTAATCAGTTTAGAAACGAATTATGTAATAAAATCGACATGTGTTCCGGCTTTTTTTTTAACTTTGCGTTTACTTTCCCTTTTCATTTATTCTATTCAAAATTCGTGACGTCGACGTCATTCATATGGAAACTATGTCTACGACAGTATTTTATTCATTTGGAAACTATGTCTACTTGAGGCAGATATAGTGTTGCCACATTGCAGTATCATGCCGTAGACTTGTGACATGATATCACATTATCCTGTCACCGGGTGAAACAGTCCTGGAACTAATTTTATATCCTGAGCGCCAAGAAAGGGAGCTATACCAGTACCATGTTTTACGACTTTGATATGTCGCGACCGGGGATCGATCCCGCAACCTCCCGTTCCCGAGTCGGATTTATTTGATGTAATTTACCGTCACTTTAGATATATACGTGTATGTATATATCATCACTAAGAATGGTTTAAATATTTAACTTTATCTACTTTAACAATAACTTATCCAAACGAATGGAAATCAGAAATTGTCTGTTTTGGCTGTAGATTCTGTAATATTCAGACTGAACTGTAACATAACCCAGAAACATATTGCGACCCGACCAGGACTTGAACCCAAACCCTCTGGCATATTGTGCACACTGTAATCACTGGGCTTCTAAGCCACAAATTTTTTTATTTTTTTTATCAAGTACATGTACCTATCCTGCTTCACTAATCCCCTTTCTCTAAATGCATCTCCAAATCCCACGTGTATACTGTTTTACATGTTGCTATAATACAATTGACCAGTGCAATAGCGCAGTGGTACTTATAAAAAAGAAAACTATTTTTAACTCCCTTCGACCACGTCACACATTGAAATTGATGTTTTATTATCCGGTTGTCTTGACGTCTCTCTTTAAGTGAGCTTTATGAGTTTGTGATATTGCCTCATATCTTCAAATACCGATATGGTGTATCACAAAAACTTCCTGTTAAGAAACTTAAAACCTGTTACTCTCGCAGTATTTAAAGGTAAACTTGACAAGACCCTTAAGTGACTAATGCCATTACATTCTTGGCACATACGCAGGCCAAAATACGGCAATTACTATTGCCTAGCAAAACCCAACCCATCCATAATCTTTAAAGATATATATTATTAATAAGCAGTTCACACAATGTGTAACTTATCTACCAGATTTTTATTTATCCAATTTTATTTTCAGTTATCAAACTATCACTATAGAGGCGGAGCGGTGGCTCAGTGGTTATGCGGTGGATTGCTAATCCAGGGGTCCTGGGTTCAAATTCCGTTCGAACCGTGGAAAATTTCATGGACACTTTTCAGTGTTCCCCGCCTAACTAGAAGATTGGAACTGGTTCATCCAGACAGTAATGAAGGGCTTCGGGTGTACCGGTACTATACACCGGGCAGGCTAAAGAAACAGAGGATCTATTCGGAACGAGCTAGGGTAGCACACCTGGATCCCTTGTATCCACATAATTATGTCTGTCTGTAGGTCACCTGTTTAGGGGTGCTTAGGGAGGGCAACCCTGACAGAAAAAGTCAAAGAGAACCGAAGTCAGAGAGGCGCTCCCTGCGCCATGCACAATACGCCATAGCACGAACGCACTAGGTGTGGGGCTAGAATCACTCAAAGGCCTTTGCTATTTCTTGTGCACATTTTCAAATTAAGATTATTTGTCTTTTTAACTCACCTTATCTTCATTTATCCATCATCCGGTGTGTGTTGAGCATCCTCAGCTTTGCTTTAAACGACATCCTCATAACCGCTGAGGCAGATTTTGATAAAACTTTACAGAAATGATCCTTAGGTGGTACGTGTACTGAACAAAAATAGCTAATATGGGATAGATTTTCCAAACTCTGACTAAGTTCAAATCCAGCAAGAAATTGACATTGGTCACATAAGGCGTAATAAAAAAAGTTACTTGTTTCCACTAACCCGACCGACCCTATTTTTTGTACCGACTCTTCAACCTTTTTCGTAGCATTCGGGCTATTACGGTTCCGAAAGGCTGTTTTTCGTCATTTCCTTTAAAAAAATAAGGTTATAATGAAAAAAAATATATAACCGACTTACTGACTCATAATATTTAAAAGACGGTTTATATATATATTCGAGAAACAAGTACTAGGTTTTAACTTTAAAATAAAACTGGCAGTTGGATTCCTGCCTTGTATATAGATTATGTTTCCATTCTGTACAGTGTAGTATTTTCTTTACTTGCTGAACGTCTAAATTAGGTTCTTTGTGCATTTTATATTTGATCTGTGAGTAATTTACAAGACAATGGGCGAATATTTAAATATTTAAACGTCTTCCACTTAGAATGTAAACGTATACAAACAAATGGATATGGATTTTCATTGTCGTCATGATAATTTCAAGGAAGCTTAAATGTATGTTTGTTCCACTGGGTTTCACACCGTATACAAGTGACAGATGCCACGCCCGGTCGCATTAATTTGACACTGGGCTAGCATGTTCTGTATGAAACTAGCGCCAAGCAGGGGAAACATGTCGCGACCTAGGATCAAACCCACTACATCCCGGTTACGGGACTGAGGCTTTTACTGGTAGACAACCGGGAAAGTACCCTCGACATAATTAAGATCTTATAGGAAGTATCGTGTGTCTACCGGTGTCTATACTATAATAAAGTTGTATAATAGTTAATTGTTAAAAACGGTGACATAATTTAAAAAAAAAATCTACTGTAACACCGACTAATGACTAGCGCACCGGTAAACACACGATATTTGTCGAGTGTCGTGTCACATTGTCGTGCATCGTTTCATATTGTCATGTGTCGACCTTTCCACGCGACACAGGATATTAGCACAACATTATGAAACGACACTCGACACTTTTCGCGATATTTCGTGAAAAAAATATAATAAATCAACGCGACATTTGTGCGTTATAATGTCAAGTCGTGTGCCGTTTCATAATATATCGAGGATCGTTTACAATTGTCGTGCTTTGTTTTAAATTGTCGTGCCTCGCCTTCATACAGCGACACACGACATTCAAAATGGCACTAACCGGATTCCGTACGCTAAGGAATCGTGGTTTATATTTGTCAATCGAAACGACGTTATATTTGACAGGCTATAAGGTAAATGGGATTTTGTTGAGGTGTAAAGTGGAGAAAAGTCACTTCTAATATGACCGTTGTATTTCAAAATACTCCTAAGCGACAAAGAGCGCACTTACGCTTATTTAAATTTCATTTCCAAATCTTGCAAACATTTCAGCACATAAACAGTGTAATATATCTATTGAATTTTGTTATTGTTGTCTTACCATAGTAACAGACACTTAAATTAGGGTAAAACGAGGATATCGAAGCTACACGTGAGCACGCGATGTTAATAACCATAAACTTACCATTATATATTTAAACACAGAATTAAACACTGACGGAGAAAAAAAACTCAGACAGTACAGTTGAACCTGTGTTAAGCGGTCAACCTGCATTTAGCGGTCAGTTTTAATATCACCAAACTAGCATTTTAGTATAAGTTTAAACTTGATTTAGCGGCCATTTCTGTTAAGCGGTCACTTTCTATTATTCCCTTGATTGACTGCTTAAGACAAGTTTGACTGTATATTCTTTGATGAAAATATGCGCTTTACGCCACGACAAACATTTATCATGGTTTTAAATCTCGTGATCCCGTCCATCAGTACAAACTGCCGGTCTAAACAAGAAGGTAGCCGAATCGATAACTAAAATGAAACCTTAAACATGTTGCTTGTTGTTGAAAACATAATTTCAGTGGCCAGCACATCTTTTATTTCACTTATTTAAATTTATTGTGCTATATACTAGAGAATGTGAGTATGACCAATATAATTACTTTGCTGAAAATTTGCGTCCAGTTCCTTGTACATTCAGGTTTATGAGACTGAATCGTATATATCCTAATTAATTATGTCAAAGAAGTGATACAAAGCCTGAACTTTTCATATTCATCATTGGAAAGTTTGATACGTGTATACAACTCTTTAAATATAGAAAAAAAAAAAGTATGTGTGTTCCAAGGCGTGACATTTTTCGATTGTATATAACCATTTTTTATTCATAAATTATTATACTTTTTCTTTCAAACTCTAAAAAGTAAATACTGATTCAATATTGTTTTGATTAAAAACTAACTAATAAGTATACGACAGTGCGTGATTTAAGGAATTCGTCATTTATAAATACGTCACTAGTCTAAAGATGTATCACGGAATGAAGTATTTCAGCGTAACTGCGGGACAGTTTTTCGCGCATGCGTATAAACCGCTAGGGTTGGCAACGACAATATAGCGTCATTAGCGACAATGGTAAAAAGTTGCTCTGCTTTCGGTTGCACTAACAGAGCAAATGTACATGTAAAAAATGAAAGGTATTTTTTTTTTCAAATCATAAGAGGCGTTGTTGTGCTCTGAACAGAAAAAGATTGGCAGCCGAACGATAATCCTACGTCTTTCAAGTTTAGGTGTCAAGCTGGTGACAAAAAACGACAGGATTAGCGAACTTCATCTCCGGGTGGCACAGCTATGACAGTAGTGAGGTAGATTTCCCACCTACACCTTTCAAGTTTAGGTGTCAAGCTGGTGACAAAAACGACAGGAACGAGCGTATAGACGTAATTTATCTACTTAAGGTTATGCAAATTACACATTATATACTCTATTGCTTCTGTGTTTCAGGAGTGCTTATTCGCCCCAATTTTTTTTGTACTGATATCATTCTGTTCATCCGTATTACCGCGAATCTAAAGCTTATATACATTATTTTGCATGTTAAAGGAAACACTGTTGTTAGTATTTTATTTCTCACTTTTTAAATGTTTAAACTTTTTGACGTTATTTTAAGCTAACGCGTAAAGCATATTTTGCATCGATTCAGAAGGAAACACTGTTGTTAGTATTTTATTTCTTATCAATTATAATAGTATTACGCGTTAGCTTTAAATGACGTCATATACCACGTGGTTAGTTAAGGGTGACATTGACTTATATAATTAGAAAAACCTTTTTTTCAGTAACCAAAGTCAACTGACTCGTAACAAAATTTTCGCTGCATACCCTGTTAGTAATTTTTTTTCACATGGATGCTCGGTTCTGACCGTTCTACATATAGAATAGGAACCCTTTGTTTTTACTGTATTAATAACACGAAGAATGCATGTACTAAGCTAGAATAAATGTTTCCTGCCAAAAATTAGTTCATATTTCACCTATATGTATTAAAATATATTAGAAGCTTTCCTCTATTAAAAATGATTTAAAATGTATGAAATTGACTTTGAATTAAACCGACATAAGTTCCGAAATTAACCACAAAGGGGAAAATAAGGAAACGGAAAAAATCATCACAATACCATGTTGATTTATGTCTCATGTCTCACCAACTCACAAGCCACATAGTTATATAGTTTCTTGTCGGTTGAGAAAGATTCTGACAATTGTCTTGTGGATCCCAGTTATTTGTGGGTGGGTGGGTGCTCCATTAATCTTTAGGCTTCATTTTTTCAAGATCGTAATGAGACGCTGATAGGAGAGATTGACTTAAAAAGCGTTTATGCATATTATGTTGTATATATTCTTTTGTATAGTAGAAATATGCACACGCCCGGATTCACGAAGGTGGCGAGAGGGGGGGGGTATTTTTTTCATGTTTTATGAGATTTAATTTAACCAAAAATATGTCCCAAGCTGGATCAGAACTCACAGCCCAGCCATGCAGCCAGCAATTCGTATTTATGGCAATTTAAATCATATAGAACATATTTTCACGGATCTATATATCGGTTTAGAGAGCTGTGAGTTTGGTCCCCGGCAAAAGACCATGGTATTTTCCGGATCTATATTCGGTTTAGAGAGTATGAGTTTTGTCCCCGGCTACCGAACATGGTATTCTTACGGAGGATGGGAGTCTAGTACCGGTCACAAGAACGGCATTTAGGTTAACTGCCCGCCTGATACATCAGTCTACAAGAAGAATTGTCATTCGTCCCTCATTAAAGCATTCGGCTCAAAAGAGGGTCGTGGGTCAAAAATCTTTTCAAAAGAGAAAAAACATAATGTATATTGAAGTTTATTTAAGGGACAAAAAACATAAACAAATGAAGAAGATAATACACTGATGCAAAAATTTCGACCCCAAGCAATACAATTATTTACCTCAGGGATTAGATTTCAATATATAAATGTTTGTTGGGTTTATCGTCTCACCAACAGTACTTCAGCCCTTTGGAGACCATATCTACTTAAGACATATTTAGTGCTGCCACACTGCGGTATCACGCCGTAGACATGTGGCATGATACCAAACTCAGTCACATCTTGACACCGGGCCAACCAGTGCTGGAACTGCCCTTATATGCTGAGAGTCAAATAATGGAGCTATACCAGTACCTGACACCGGGCCAACCAGACCTGGAACTGCCCTTATATGCTGAGAGTCAAACAAGGGAGCTATACCAGTACCATTTTTATTATATTGGCATGTCGCGGCTGGGGATGGAACCCACGACCTTCCGCTCCCGAGGCGGACGCTTTAACCACTCGGCCACCAGGGGCGGTTCAATATAAATGATAGCTTTTTTATAAGTTACATATGATAGCTTTATTATAAGGTACATATGATAGCTTTTTTATAAGGTATAATTCATAACATAATTCAATATATAAATTATATATCTAACTTAAAAAAATATCGTTTTTCCCCAAGATCAGATACTCATCAGAATGCATCTCCGTCATCCTAGGGAAAAAAGCCCCTAGCTCTGACATCACAATCATATTTTTATCACCCCCATTTGAAAATTCTAGTCTGGATCCGGGCCTGATGCACTTGGCATAGTATATTCCCGAACATAAACAATACTGTCGCTACCGATATCTGTTGACATTGATCAGTATTCACCTATAGAAAGTTGTGGTGTAAAGGTATACAGGGGTTATGTTTATACAAGCAATCTTGTATACGTGGATTAATCTTTAGACCAGGACACTCCTGACACGAAGTAGAAGATAAACTGACCACAGCCTTGGTGTACAGATAACCCGTCACTGTCAATACAACAACAACAACAAATACTGCTACTACTACTACTACTCTACAATGACAGCAATACTTACTACTGAAGAACAGCAAACATCGATGTTATAGATATGTGTCAAGGTGACGTACGTGGGTATTGTGGAATGAAAATGCCGGAAATAATATTAAAGAAAGCTATATAAAGCTAAGGTAAACATCCTGTATCTATGGTCGGCTTTAAGTGGGGTGGGGGTTGGGTGGCGCAAGCGGTGTATGCCCTTCAAATGATTTTGAACGCCTTAAACCACATAATTATTTACTTTATATGTGGCAATCAAATATCAAGATCAATTCGTTGGCTACTGTATGGCTACCACCATCCTAAGTCCTACGCCGGTCAAATTCATGACCCGCCACACATTATATTAACGTTATTATGTTTTTGTAGTTAAGTAAATAAATAAATAAATAAATAAATAGATAAATAAACAAATAAATAAATAAACAAATAAATAAATAAATAGATAGATAAATAAATAAATAAATAAATAAATAAACAAATAAATAAATAAATATACAAATAAATAAATAAACAAATAAATAAATTAATTAATTAATTAATTAATTAATTAATTAATTAATTAATTAACAAATAAATAAATAGATAAATAAATAAATAAATAAATAAATAAAAATATCAATAGAATCAAACATTCTGTTCAAATTACATTCCCTCATCAACGTGAGCGTGCGAGCTGCGACCTGTGTTTTTTGTCGAATTTACACATACATGTATTTTATTTCCTATATGAATAGAGAGAAAGATGCGAGTCGAGTTTGAATCATAAACAAAGCCCCATTCAAAACGTGATTGTTTTAACTACAAAAACATAATTCTGCTAAAGTAAAGATTTTCGTGAATAAATGCATTGACTTAAGGTTTTAGAACTGTAATTATTATATTAACTTTTGCAGGTATGGATCTGGTTGTTTCCCTTTTCAAGTATACCCATTCAGATATCTAAATATGATTTTTTAATACTTACCATGTGTATCTCGAGAAATATTAAATATTAGAAGAAACCCCCGAATTTTGAACAAATGACTGTAAATTCAAACATACAAAAGGTTGAAATCATCTCTATTTCTGCTAAAGGTTGGTATTTATTTTCTGAAAAAGAGTCAAGGATATCATACTTGCACAGGAATATAAATCATTATTCTTCCAGTACTATATTTTAAAGGTTTAATATATTTATTTTCGTTAGTGTACCCTGGCTTCGAAAATGCACATTTTTAGCGATGTAAAAAAAAATGCAAATGTTTATCAGAATTGTTGATAATTGTAATTTGTTGGAAAACAATGATGTTATACATCAAAATAATTTGCAATGTATATTGAATCATTTATTAAAAATCAAAAGCATTTTACTAACTCATTTAAATTTAATTGTCCATCATGGCGCAGTCAAGGCGGTAAAACAGTTATACAAAAATATGACAACACGAGAAATGGTCTCAAAATGACTTAACTTGACTACTAGTATTTGAGTTTACCGTAGACTCGACAGTATTTTGTCATATATCGACTTCCAGCTAATTACAGGTGGAGGAAGACCCCAAATGCACGGAGACTTCCGGGTAGAACCACCGACCTACCACAAGCCAGATGGAATGCTTCCTCATATGAAAATCCGAATGACCCTGTCGGGATTCGAACCAACGCGGTGAATGGCTGAGTGAATGTTTAAGTCAGCGACTTTACCCTCTCGGTCACGGAGGCCCCGGTCTCAAAATGAAAAAATAAAATATCTGCATGCTAATAAGGCACATATTATATTCAATAATGCCAGAATTTATAATATTTAGCATTTTTAACCATGAAATCAATAAAACTGCGCCTTTGAGTTTGGCAAGATGCATTGCCTAAACAGGGTTATACCCTGTATTATTAAAAAAAAAAGTTTGAGTAAATTCATGCTTTTGGTTTAATCATATCCATTTTAAATAGATTGAGAAACAAGTTCAAACTACCTATTTATCTCTCGATATTACACCAGTACTCGCTCAAAATGTGCATGCAAATGAAAAGTCACGAAAGTTACCACCTGCTCCCAGGAATCAATTGAGATACATTCTTTTTTCCAATTTCAACTTACCTCTATCCATTCTGCTGTCTACCTAGAAACTACACCATAACTTAAACTGAAGTAAAGTAAACACTTTACTTACACTAATTGTGTGACCAAATGAACAATCACCGAATTTTCATCTGCTCCAAGGAATCGAACTTGGGATCTTAAATTTGCGGATACTATACCTCACCACCAAATACTAAACTGTGAGTATATTCATGTTACAATATTGAGATGATAAAAATTCAGGCGATCTACAGCAGTAAGCATTGCCTTTTCCTGTACGCGGCAGAACAGTTATTTTTTATCGTTTTCTTTCCCCTTTCCGACTCTAAAATGCCGTCAAAATATCGGGAAAAACTTTCAGGCCCCGAGTTCATAAAACTTGTCTCCAGTCTCAGGTTAATTCCTTGCTCAATGCTCAATTTCCGTGCTCAACTTTTATAACCTCGATTTTGTTGAGCTAGCTCAGAATGAGCAAGGAATTGAGCTGTGAGCATAGAGGTTTTAGAAATCATGCGATATTTACTAAACTTAGTTAATTACTCCCGGAAATGTCCGATTCGTCGTTCGGACTTCTCAAATAGTGGCGGTATAAGTCGATGTTTGCCGAAACTTATTACAGTTTACAGTATTTTACATTAAACCCTGTTGCAGGGGTCTATATATCACAATACACGATCTGGGACATGTTTACGACATACTGTGTAACTAGAATACAGACGACATCAAGGTAAGTGTATACTATTTGTAGGTTTGTCATATTAAAATAAATGTTATTTGATCGATCTTTAGCGATTTACGTTAGCGATTTCAGGTACCAATACATTGTATTAATCTTCTACATTGTAGGGACTTCCTTTTGTGTGTTAAAGTTTACTGTCGATACGACATTATTTCATTCATCATCATTTTTTTATTTAATTAATTAAATTTCATATATCTAAACTTAAGTTGTCATTGTACAGGAAGACTGTCGGATGTAATTGTTTGTGTTGCTTAGGTACTGTAGATCTGATGATTTGTAAAGCTTAAAAAAATCACTATAACGACACAATTTATCACAACTCTCGATGGCTTTGGTGGCAGCGTATCTGTTCATTATTGTGGGAGGAGACCGGAGAACATTCACGTATCTTTCGGACGGCCGCTGTTCCCTTTCATGAGCGTGACCAGTAATCGAACCCTGGAGGCATTGGTGAGAAGCGAAGCGTGCTACCATAATGTTATCCACGTACCTTTTTAACAGAAACAAGTGGCCTGTACACCGAATGGTTCCTGAAGGCGGATTAAGCAAATTCGGGATGCTTCAGCAAGTCTTCACGATGATCTGGGGCCCATTTGTGTCCTTCCTAAACACTTCTGGAAACTTTCGGGCACTTCGGGGTTAAATTGTGATCGAAAACACTTCGGCATCAAAGTTTTAAAAGTTTTAAAATTTGGACGCCAAAAGTTTTACTCGGGACGACTTCGGGATCATCGGCAAACCATCGGCAACCATTCAGGGTGCTCGGGAACCCTTCTTCATTCGCTAGGCATCACCGGGAAGTCTTCTGCAAGGTTTATTGAAACATTCGGAACGGCGTTGGCATCCTGAGCGGTTCTCGAAGCAATGCCGAATGTTCCCCGAAGACGGCGAACGTAAGCAGAAAAGATACCGAGAAGGCAGCTCACATTCGGCAGCGTTTCAGCACTCTTTCTGCAAAGACGCGACAACCCTTCCGCATGTTCTGCAATGATACTTGAACCATTCCGCACAATCAGGAATCCTTCGTAAGGCTATCCGGGTACATTCGGGACCTTTCTTCGGTCCTTCGGGCTTCTTCTGCTATCCTTCTGAATTTATACCGCAGGTATTCTTGAACATTTCGTATTCTATTCGGCGTTGCATGCAGAATGACCCATTTAAAGTGTATCTACCGGAATAAAAAAATGTGACGCGGATTACCGAAGCAATTCTAACTAGATGTCATTCGTCTGAACGAATGATAGGACTTTCTGCAACCTGTGTTAATGCAAAAAGCAGGAGATAGAAGTTTCATGTAATGACTCACCTCTGGTAGTATTTCATGTTCATGCTGAACAAATGACATTATATTCCGCGAAAAATAAGCGAAGAAAAAAGAAATAAGTAGTAGTAGTAGTAGTATGCTTATGACGTCATATGACGTCTCGACATAAAATATATTAAGAAATTATGCAGAACTGCAAACTGTGTAAGTTTCAACTTTCTATCTCATCCCGAAGTTCTTTAACCTTAAAATGAAATTTTTGGTCCTATGTTCGAATCTTACTTCAGCCACAATACTTCGGTTTTTCGGAATTAAGGTAAGTTGACAAAATATTCACACCTTAGTTTCAAGATGTATCATCTGTAAAAATTTGAAGAAAATCCGACCATAAATGACGGCTGTAGAGCGCGAACACCATTTTTCACTATTTTTAGCTCTGACGTCATGTGACGTCATAGGGTGCTGACAATCATTGAAATCAAAATTTCCTCACGTGACTAATAACCCATAAAAATTTCCTCGTCCTAGGACTATTGCAACATATTAAAATAAGCGTTTAGTTAGGAAGAAGAAAAGAATAATAATAATAAAAAAATGACGTTACGTGACGTCATATGACGTTTATTTTCACATAATTGTTAATACACCCAGAGACCTACTAACTAATTTCAACTTTCTATCTCAAATAGGACAGTTTTTATAAGCATTTAAAAATTGACGTCCTTGGTTCGAATCTTGGATCCGCCATAGATGCTTGGACTTTTCGAATTTTGAAAAACGGACATCGGTATACACAATAAGAACGTAATATACACATTCTGTGAAAATTTGATGAAAATCGGCCCATTAATAATGGCTCTGGACCGTGTACAAACTTTCGTAGTCAATTTCAAATGTGACGTTATATGACGTCAAAGGCTTCTGAAAATCATTGAAATCGAAATACCAGCGTCTGAATCATTTGTCCTTAAATTTTCATAGCCCTTCGACAATTTCAACATATAGAAATACTCTTGTTAATATTAAAATACTTATCATATAATGACGTCACGTGAGTCATATGACGTTTATTTTCACAAAATATTTAAGACACTTAGAGACCTATATACTTACCAAATATCACTTTTCTATCTCAAATAGGACCGATTTTATAAGCATTTAAAAATTTACGACCTTGGTTTGAATCTTGGAATCGCTATAGAACCTTGGACTTTTCGAATTTTGAAAAAGGGACACCGGGATGCACAACTAGAACTTAATATACACATTCTGTGAAAATTTGATGAAAATCGGTTCATAAACAATAGCTGTAGACCGCGTACAAACTTTTGTTGCATATTTCAAGTGTGACGTCATATGACGTCATAGGCATATGAAAATCATAAAAATCAAAATTTCAGCGTTTGAAGCATTTGTCATTTAATTTTCATTGCCCTTCGACAATTTCAACATATAGAAATATTCTTGGTAATATTAGAAATACATTATCATATAATGACGTCACGTGACGTCATATGACATTTTTTTTCACAAAATGTTTAAAACTTCTAGAGACATATATACTGACTAAATATCAACATTCTATCTTAAATAGGACTGATTTTATAAGCATTTAAAAAGTTACGACCTTGGTTCGAATATTGGATTCGCTATAGAACCAAGGACTTTTCGAATTTTGAAAAACGGACACCGGGATGCACAACTAGAACTTAATATACACAATCTGTGAAAATTTGATGAAAATCGGTTCACAAACAATGGCTGTAGACCGCGTACAAACTTTTGTAGCATATTTCAAATGTGACGTCATATGACGTCATAGGCATATGAAAATCATAGAAATCAAAATTTCCTAACGTGACTAATAAGTCATAAAAATTTCATCGTCCTAGGAGTATTGCAACATAGAAAAAATAAGCGTTTAGTTAGGAAGAAAAAAAGAATAATAAGAAGAAGCAGAAGAAGAAGAAGAACTAGATGTCATTCGTCTAAACGAATGATAGGACTTTCTGCAACCTGTGTTAATGCAAAAAGCAGGAGATAGAAGTTTCATGTAATGACTCACCTCTGGTAGTATTTCATGTTCATGCTGAACAATTGACATTATATTCCGCGAAAAAAAAAAGCGTTTAGTTACAAAGAAAAAAAAAAGTAGTAGTAGTAGTAGTATGCTTATGACGTCATATGACGTCACGACTCAAAATATATTAAGAAATTATGCAGAACTGCAAACAGTGTAAGTTTCAACTTTCTATCTCATCCCGAAGCTCTTTAACCCTAAAATGAAATTTTTGGTCCTATGTTCAAATCTTACTTTAGCCACAATACTTTGGTTTTTCGGAATTAAAGTTAGCTGACAAAATATTCACACCTTAGTTTCAAGATGTACCATCTGTAAAAATTTGAAGAAAATCTGATCATAAATTAAATCCGATTTTTTAAGCATTTAAAAATTTACGACCTTGGTTCGAATCTTGAATTCGCTATAGAACCATGGACTTTTCGAATTTTGAAAAATGGACACCGAGATGCACAACTAGAACTTAATATACACATTCTGTGAAAATTTGATGAAAATCGGTTCATAAACAATGCTGTAACGTGTACAAACTTTGTGATATTCAGTGTACGTCATGACGTCATAGCATATGAAACATAAATCAATTTCAGCTTGAAGTGTGTCATAATTTCAGTCCTTCGAATTTACTATGAAAATCTTGTAAAAATACATTATCTATGACTCACGGCGTCTATGATTTTTTCAAATGTTAAATTAGAACTATATGATAATATAATTTCTATTAGGATAAATCAATATCTATTAACTTAGACGTATAATGTTTTATGATCAATTGATGTATAAATGACGTGTAGTACATATAAATTTCATTCTTGAAAGTCATGTTTAAATATTGATAAAATTTCATTGTTCATGATCAATGGCACACTCGAAATTACACAAATAAAATAAGAAAAAATAAGAATAATAAGAAGAAGAAGAAGGAAGAGAAGAAGAACTAGATGTCATTCGTGAAAACGAATGATAGGACTTTCTGCAAGCTGTGTTAATGCAAAAATTCTGCAGAACTGCAAACTGTTTAAGTTTCAACTTTAATTAAATTTTCCAAATTGAAGAACTAAGTATTAGTCGACGTCATATGACGTCATAACTCTAAACATATGTAGAAATTCTGCAGAACTGCAAACTGTTTAAGTTTCAACTTTCTATCTCATCCTGAAGCTCTCTAATCCTAAAATGAAATTTTCGATCCAATGTTCGAATCTTATTTCAGCCACAGAACTTCGGTCTTTCGGAATTTCGGTTAGCTGACAGGATATGCACACTTAACTTTCAAGATGTACCATCTGTGAAAATTTGAAGAAAATCCGACCATAAATGGCGGCTGTAGAGCGTGAACACCATTTTTAACTATTTTTAGCTCTGACGTCACATGACGTCATAGTGTGCTAAAGATGCTTTTGTTCAAAAGGGCATACTTTACTATCATAACTCTGAAATTTTCGTTATTCTGAACAACTGGCATCATGTCAAAATCATTGACCTAAAATGAAAATTAAGAAGTATGCTTATGACGTCACAAAACGTCATATGACGTCAAAACTCCAGATATATGTAGAAATTCTGCAGAACTGCAAACTGTGTAAGGTTCAACCTTATATCTCATCCTCAAGCTCTTTAATCCTAAAATGAAATTTTCGGTCCTATGTTCGAACCTTTTTTCAGCCACAGAACTTCAGTCTTTTGGAAGTTTGGTTAGCTGACCGGATATGCACATCTGAATTTCAAAAGGTACAATCTGTGAAAATTTGAAGAAAATCTGACCATAAATGACGGCTGTAGAGCGCGAACACCATTTTTCACTATTTTTTGCTGTGACGTCATGTGACGTCATACGGTGCTGAAGATGCTTTTGTTCAAAAGCAAATACTTTGCCTTCATAACTCTGAAATTTTCATTATTCTGAACAACTGGTATCATGTCGAAATCATTGCCCTAAAATGAAAATTAAGAAGTATGCTTATGACGTCACATGACGTCATATGACGTCACGACTCAAAATATTTGTAGAAATTCTGCAGAACTGCAAACTGTGTAAGTTTCAACTTTCTATCTCATCCTGAAGCTCTTTAATCCTAAAATGAAATTTTCGGTCCTATGTTCGAATCTTATTTCAGCCACAGAACTTCGGTCTTTCGGAATTTCGGTTAGCTGACAGGATATGCACACCTTTGATTCAAGATGTACCATCTGTGAAAATTTGAAGAAAATCCGACCATAAATGACGGCTGTAGAGCGCGAACACCATTTTTCACTATTTTTAGCTGTGACGTCATGTGACGTCATAGCGTGCTGAAGACCTTTTGTTCAAAAGCGAATACTTTGCTTTTATAACTCTGAAATTTTCATTATTCTGAACAACTGGCATCATGTCGAAATCATTGTCCTAAAATGAAAATTAAGAAGTATGCTTATGACGTCACATGACGTCATATGACGTCATGACTCAAAATATTTGTAGAAATTCTGCAGAACTGCAAACTGTGTAAGTTTCAACTTTCTATCTCATCCTGAAGCTCTTTTATCCTAAAATGAAATTTTCGGTCCTATGTTCGAATCTTATTTCAGCCACAGAACTTCGGTCTTTCGGAATTTCGGTTAGCTGACAGGATATGCACACCTTTGATTCAAGATGTACCATCTGTGAAAATTTGAAGAAAATCCGACCATAAATGACGGCTGTAGAGCGCGAACACCATTTTTCACTATTTTTAGCTGTGACGTCATGTGACGTCATAGGGTGCTGAAAATCATTGAAATCAAAATTTCCTCACGTGACTAATAAGCCATAAAAATTTCATCGTCCTAGGACTATTGCAACATATAAAAATAAGCGTTTAGTTAGGAAGAAGAAAAGAATAATAATAACTAGATGTCATTCGTTTAAACGAATGATAGGACTTTCTGCAACATCTGCTTTATATAGTATATATATAGAAGATGACATAATAGATAATCTGTCCAAATTGCAACTTTCTATCTCCTCTATTTCTAAATAAAATAGCACAAATAGAACACATTCTGTGAATTTTAATAAAAGTCCGCCCATATCTTGCACATGTAGTTTACATACAAAATTTATACTATGTCATATGACATGAAAGAAAAATGAAAAGGTGTTCAAATGTAAGTTTCTAACTTTCATCACACATAGAATTTCATCACTCCAGCTCAGTTGTAACCTTGTTTAATTTTAGCCTCAGTAGGAAGAAGTATTGAATATTTGTATAGTGCTATATCCTTTCGACACCTGTAACGTAGTTAAACGTATTTAGCGATTTTGGCGTGTTTGGGCTTCCGTAGTTTTGCCATAAATTCCTGGAATTTCGAACTATGGTGATATTTTGAAAGGTAACATCCCAGCCTACAAACTGATGCAATGTGAGTATCGTTAGCATAACAATGCAGTTTTTAGATGGTCTAAAATGTGGGGCTGCGTGTGAATTTTTCAAGGCTTGCAAACTGCTCGCTAGCTACATAGTGTTGCAAATACGGATTTTTGTCTTGTGCCGTTGTACATGTATTAACTTCAATGCTTATTTTGGAAACAGTCAACATTCGACAAAAAAACAAAAACAAAATCAAGATATAGCCCATCAATTGCAATTTGATATTTTTTTTTTTTTTTTTTTTTTTTTTTTTTTAATGTTGCAAGTATTTAATGGGTTAGAAAGCTCTTAAAACATGCTACATTTTATACGCATACTGTATAAACCTATCTTCAGTCGTTTCTGAGATATTGACTGTTAAACCTCAAGAAAACAGCATATTATCAGCAAAATAAGCTTCATTTTATTTAGTTTTTTTTTTTTTTTTTGCTTATAACTTTGTATTGCGTAAACCAATTTTAATAAACTAAATATTTTGGAAACGTCAATTATTCAGCTATAATTCTTATTCATACATATATTTACAAAAACCGATATTTATTGAGATAGAAAGAAGAAAAGAATAATAATAATAAACAAATGACGTCACGTGACGTCATATAACGTTTATTTTCACATAATTGTTAAGACACCCAGAGACCTACTAACTGACAAAATTTCACCTTTCTATCTCAAATAGGACAGTTTTTATAAGCATTTAAAAATTGACGTCTTTGGTTCGAATCTTGGATCCACCATAGATGCTTGGACTTTTCGAATTTTGAAAAACGGACACCGGTATACACAATAAGAACGTAATATACACATTCTGTGAAAATTTGATAAAAATCGGCCCATTAATAATGGCTCTGGACCGTGTACAAACTTTTGTAGTCAACTTCAAATGTGACGTCATATGACGTCATAGGCTTCTGAAAATCATTGAAATCGAAATTTTAGCGTCTGAATCATTTGTCATTAAATTTTCATTGCCCTTCGACAATTTCAACATATAGAAATACTCTTGTTAATATTAGAAATACATTATCATATAATGACGTCACGTGACGTCATATGACGTTTCTTTTCACAAAATGTTTAAGACTCCCAGATACCTATATACTGACCAAATATCACTTTTCTATCTGAAATAGGACCGATTTTATAAGCATTTAAAAATTTACGACCTTGGTTCGAATCTTGGATTCGCTATAGAACCATGGAATTTTCGAATTTGGAAAAACGGACACCGGGATGCACAACTAGAGCCTAACATACACATTCTGTGAAAATTTGATGAAAATCGGTCAAGAAATAATGGCTGTAGACCGCGTACAAACTTTTTCACCTGACGTCAAATCTGACGTTATATGACGTCATATGAATATGTAATACCTTGCATCCGAAAGCACATGGTTTGAAATATATGCCATAAAATTTTCATTGTTCTGAGTCAATGGCAACACCTCGAAATTAACACAAATATAAGAGGAAGAAAAAAAGAATAATAAGAAGAATAAGAACTAGATTTCATTCGTTGATACGAATGATAGGACTTTCTGCTAACATTGAAAAATATAAAGATTAATTCCGTTAGAAAGAATATATATTAAATTCCCTACCTTTTACTTTTTTTTTTTTTTCGTATGGACTTCTCATGCATGAACTTTTTGAAATAAGCCATATTCCAAAAATAAACAAGTAACAGGGATTTGAAGTTCAGTAGAATTTAGTATTCCGTATATATAAGAAAAAATATGTTTTGTATGTATGGAGTACTATTATTTTCAGAATTTTATTTTAAATTACTGAACTTCAAATCCCTGTGATATTTATTTCAATTTAAAAACACACACTCACAGACACAGAAGTCTTTAAATAATTTATTTTACAACAAGAAAATTACCAAGAAACAGCTGATTTCTCCATACTGCCTGGGTTTTTTTTTTCTTTCAACGCCCGAATAGTCAGCCCTTTAATAATTTAAATTTAACGGTTTGACAGATTGCGGGAAAATAATCGCAATATCGCTGACCAATTTCGCTGCGTAAAAATCAGAATCATCCCGAAATGTACTGCGCTGCTGGTCCAGGTTGTTGTCCTTTTCTCGGATTCGCATATATTTCAAACAAATAAACATTCAAAGGAGGATTATTTTCACGACAATTTTGTATATTTCGATAGAGAAATATATATTTGAGTGATTCCGTATGTTAACTTCATAGATTTATTTGAATGATTTGAAAAAACGGAGTTGAAGCGAGTCGACCCCTGAAAAGATGTCCACCCTTATTGATAGTGTATGTACAGTGTGTGTGTGTGTGTGGTGTGTGTGTATGAGAGCAAGTCCCTGTGGCCTAGGTCACACATTCAGGATTTTTACTGCCGTCCTTGATAGGACCATTCCCGATTAAAATGTGTCAAAAGTCTGATCAAGATCCTGTGATTCGTGGCTGGAAATTCAAACTTTTATTAAAATTTGTAAAAAACATTTATTTAATCACGACAACAATCAGATATTGTTCAGGAGGCGTCCCGATCCAGCCGTTTCCAGCAGAATTCGTCCCGATTATCCGTTCTCAATCCGATTCTGATCCGATACAGCAGAATTTGTCACGACATAGTCACGATTGTAATCCGACTAGACAAAATCGGCTGAGTTTCCCGAATGTTACGGGACACACCTAACTGTCAGGAGTGCTTGGCCGACCTCTCCGGACCATTCCCGATCCGTAGGACTCTGTTACGAACATATACGACTGCGTTCAGACAATGATAGGACATTGAGGATAGTAATCCGACTTTTTCGCTTTTCGTGTCGTAGCGCTGTCTGATCTCAAACGGGAGCCATAATCGACACTGTGTGAACGCCGCATTACAGACAAATTAGCTTGCAGCGTCTTGAACGGATGACATGTGTTGATCATTTTGTTTAAAACGTCTACACTTATACACGCTCATGGTATCTCAAGCTGGCAATTAAATTACATTGTACTATAACATATATTTTCACATAGGTTATCATTTATCATAAATTTGGAATATAGCTTGTACAACATTTATCGATAGATGCAACAATAAAGTCGGGAAATTGCAATGTTTCAACAACGGTCTAAATGACATGTGTCAAAACGCTCAAAGGATTATGGGTAACACAATGCTGCAACTGATATTCATAAGTAACGTAAATAAAATGATTTGACAAAACATTAAATCATTGTCAACACTTGTTTAATTTGTTTGTTTGTTTGTTCGGTTTAACGTCCCACCGACAGTATTTCAGTCATTTGGAGACGATGTCTACTTAATGCAGTTATAGTGCTGCCACACTGCAGTATCACGTCGTAGACATGTGGCATGATATCACACCCAGTCACATTATCCTGATACCGGGCCAACCAGTCCTGCAACTACCCTTATATGCTAAGTGTCAAGCAAGGGAGCTATAACAGTACCATTTTTTACGACTTTGGTATCGAACCCACGACCAGGCGCGTAGCTAGCCTATAAAGAATGTGGATTCAAAATAATCTAGGGGGGTCAGGGGGCATGCCCCCCCCCCCCCCTGAAAATTTTGAAATAAATGGTGCAATTTGGTGCGTTTTGGGCTATATGATTTATAAAGTATTCAGTGTGGTAATTATCAGATCTGGCGAACGCGGCTGAATTTCAAACCACATTTTTTTTACTAAAAAAAATTTTTTTTGTCAAAATAATGTGGATTCAGCTGCGTACTCGCGTATAGGCAGCTACGCGCCTGACGACCTCCCGCTCTCGAGGCGGACGCTCTAAACACTCGGCCACCGGGAACGGTACACCTGTTTAGCTAGTAATATCAATATGATATAAGTAAAAGGTTGTTTTTTTCAATTTATATGACTAAACATATCTGTAAACTTACATTTTCCGAAAATGCTTCAATTAAGGTGAAAGCGAAAGTAGGATATTTTATGAAAATTCTTACAAATGGCTTTATATTCGTATTTTTTATGTAACTTCCTTATTTCTTGATCAATTTCAAAACTCTAGGTGCCAAAATAATCGTCTTAAAATTCTCTACATCTCACTTGCTTAATGTAAAACTTATTTCTAATGATTCTTAAGATATAAGTCGTAAAATTCTGACATGACGGCAAAATCGCTGAAATTCTATATGTTTAAATTTTTATTTTTGATGTTACTTCCTTATACTTTGATCAATTTCAAAACTTAAGGTACCAAAATAATCGTCTTAAAATTCTCTACATCTCATTCGCTGAATGTGTTGACTTATTTCATATGGGTTTTAAGATATAAGCCTTGAAACTCTTACATAACGACAAAATCGCTGAAATTCTACATGTTTAAATTCTTATTTTTGATGTAACTTCCTTATACTTGGATCAATTTCAAAACTTTAGGTACCAAAATAATCGTCTTAAAATTCTCTACATTTCACATGCTTTATCTATAGGAATATTTTTAATACTTTTTGAGATACAAGCTCTTAAACCTCTTGAAAAATGAAAAAATCACCAAAGCTATATGCACGAATTTCGTTTTTCCCCATTACTCCATGAATCTTAGGTCAATCATTAAACTTTAAGCATCAAAAGAATGGCCAAACATTGCTCTACAAATAATATTAATCATCATATTTTCAAAAATCAAAGAATTTCGAGATATAAACTGTTAAACACACTGAGGGTTACCTAATTTTGTTTTTTCCGCCATAACTCAACCGATTCAACCCCGATCATCAAAAACTAAATATAATCTGAAAGGTCTTTCTAAGCACTACAAATTATACGCATAGTGTCTCGATAGAATATTTACCGTTTTTGAGATATTTAAGGCCGAAGAAAAACCCGATAATTGATATATGACCTTGACCTTTGGGATTTTCCGGAAACGGAAGTGACATGGCTCTATAGATTCTAATACTGCATCTTCAGACAAAATTTCAAGTAAATCATGCAAAAAATAAAGCCTACAGGGCTTAAAAACCGTTAAGTTTTAATACGAAAGTTTTAAGAGCATTATGACGTCATGTGACGTCATATCACGTTCATCTTTTCAGAATGTATAGAAGATCTGGAAACTAATATTCAGCCTAAATCTCAGCTTTCTAGCTTTTCTAGAAGCGATTTTATACGCATTTGAAATTTGACGTCATAGGTTCGAATCTTGGATTCGCCATAAAACATTTGCCTTTTCGAATTTGGAAAAACGGACACCGGGATGCACAACTAGAGCCTAACATACACATTCTGTAAAATTTTGATGAAAATCGATCCAGAAATAATGGCTGTAGACCGCGTACAAACTTTTTCACCTGACGTCAAATCTGACGTTATATGACGTCATATGAATATACAATTCATTGCATCCGAAAGCTCATGGTTTGAAATATATGCCATAAAATTTTCATTGTTCTGAGTCAATGGCAACACCTCGAAATTAACACAAATATAAGAGGAAGAAAAAAAGAATAAGAAGAAGAAGAAGAAGCAGAAGAATAACTAGATGTCATTCGTCTAAACGAATGATAGGACTTTCTGCAACCTGTGTTAATGCAAAAAGCAGGAGATAGAAGTTTCATGTAATGACTTACCTCTGGTAGTATTTCATGTTCATGCTGAACAATTGACATTGTATTCCGCGAAAAATAAGCGTTTCGTTACGAAGAAGAAAACATAAGTAGCAGTAGTAGTAGTATGCTTATGACGTCATATGACGTCACGAATCAAAATATATGTAGAAATTATGCAGAACTGCAAACTGTATAAGTTTCAACTTTCTATCTCATCCCGAAGTTCTTTAACCCTAAAATGAAATTTTTGGTCCTATGTTCGAATCTTATTTCAGCCACAATACTTCGGTTTTTCGGAATTAAGGTTAGCTGACAGGATATGCACACCTTAGTTTCAAGATGTACCATCTGTAAAAATTTGAAGAAAATCTGATCATAAATGGCGGCTGTAGAGCGCGAACACCATTTTTCACTATTTTTAGCACTGACGTCACATGACGTCATAGGGTGCTGAAAATGCTGTTGCTCAAAAGCGTATACTTTACTGCAATAACTCTGAAATTTTCATTATTCTGAACAACTGGCATCATGTCGAAATAATTGCCCCAAATTAAAAATAAGTGGTATGTTTATGACGTCCTCTGACGTCACGATTCAAAATATTTGTAGAAATGCTGCAGAACTGCAAACTGTGTAAGTTTCAACTTTCTATCTCATCCTGAAGCTCTTCAATCCTAAAATTAAATTTTTGGTCCTATGTTCGAATATTACTTCAGCCACAGAACTTTGGTTTTTCGGAATTTCGGTAAGCTGGCAGGATATGTACACCTTAGTTTCAAG
>CM037793.1:41639408-41689408 GCA_021229015.1 Solen grandis
GAAAATTTAATTTTTCCTAAAATTTAGTGAAGTTTGACCGTTTCTAGAGGACAAACCATTCATTTCTTAAATTCGCCACCCCATATATTTTGTGCGTATATGTCTTGCAAATCATTTGCAGCAAACAGAACTCTTCTATCTGATCTCTAACAAAAATGGATAGGTTTTTCGTAGACCTACCCTCATTTGCACAGTTTTTTGCGAGGTTCGAACATTCAACCTTCTGTAGCTCGAAAACTTTCAGCGACACGTACCCTCGAAACCTATCATATTTTATTTGGCTATCAACAAGGAACAGAATGCGAAAAACTGCATTTGAATCGGACCTCAAATAACTGAGTTATTAGCCATTAATAAATTTCATACAAAACGCCCCCTAGCGGGAAAAGTAAGACATAAATGAAAATTTTCTCAACGTTAGGATCATCTTCAAATACGTGGTAAAAACTGATTAAAATTTCATAAATGTGGCTTTTCTGATCACGGAGATTTGCCGTTAACAAAAAAGGGTTAGAAAAATAATAAAAAAAAAAAAAATAAAAAAAATAAAACAGAAGAAGAACAATAGGTTTTCGCACTGCGAGGTGCGAAAACCTAATAAAATACTGTCATTTACATATGAAACAATGTATAGTAGTATGGGGAAAGATGGATGTACAAAGACAAATCTATATGCCCCCTTTTTCAGGAGGGTCATAAAAACGGGTCCATTTTGACATTTTGCCTCCAAGTGTGTGACCTTGACCTCTGAACTAGTATAGACCTGGGACTTGAGAACGACTTTAGCTTATAAATAAGGGTGAATATTTCTGCAAATATTTTCAAAATTCATCTTATTGCATTTAAAAGAATAAACATCACTATTTAAAAAAAAAAAAAAAAAATATCATAAACCTGATAAATCAGCAAATACATCTAAACATGCACAAATCATTCAAAGTTCAGCTTGAAGTTTGTTTGTTGGCATTTTAACACAAAATCTTTTTTCCACACAACCACTGAAGAAATGGTTTTTAAAATTATAGAATGTTTATGCTATAGGGACTGAGTCTACAAAATAAAGGGATATTTCAAACAATTATTGCTACTGATCCTAAGAATAGGCTTATTCCATAGTAGTAATGTAATTTTTACCTGAATCAGAACTCCCACTTACATAGCTGTTCAAATCAAATGGATCAGAGTTGCTGTCTGAAAAATACATAAAGAAAACAAACCATGGTGAGTCTTGTGATCAAAATGACAATGTTCTTTATACAACAAAATAACAATTTTCAGTGAAAATCATTTTATATTTCATATTGCACTTTACATTTTAATAAAGTCACTGCCAGAAAGACAAGTGTTAAAAGAGCAAGATCAATGACATACTGTATTTAAGAATTCCATCACAGAAGCATGTCTATCTAAATAATGAAGCAATCCAGTAACAGAGAAGGTTGTGAATTCAAACCCCGTTGGGGCTGATGACTTTTTATGACCTTCCCAGGCCCAAAGTACTTGTTCAACCCAGGAAAAATTGAGAGGGATTAGTATAAGTTGTATGAACTTGTTTCCCAATCGACGTAAAATAAATAAGTTTAAACTTAAGTAAATAAGGTTAAACAATAAAAAGCAAATTTGCCCCGCCCCTGGAGGCCATGTTTTTTTTTACAGATTGGAATAGTTTTAGCAACTTTTGTGAAACTTCACCCTAAGATCATCCCTGTCAAATTAAATTAAATTAAATTCTGTCCAGCGGTTTCAGAGGAGATGTCGTATAAAGATTTCACTATATACATATAGAGCAAATTAGCCCCACCCCTAGCGGCCATGTTTTTTTACAGATTGGAATCATTTTAGCAACTTTTGTGAAGCTTCACCAAAGGATCAACCCTGCCAGCTTAAGTAAATTTTGTCCAGCTGTTTCAGAGGAGATGTCATTTAGAGATTTCACTATACACATTAAAGGCAAATTAGCCCCGCCCCTTGCGGCCATGTTTTTTTACGGATCGGAATAATTTAAGCAACTTTTGTGAAACTTCACCCGAATAGCATCCTTGCTAAATATAATCGAATTCTGTTCAGTGGTTTCAGAGGAGATGACGTTTAAAGATTTCACTACACACATTTAAGGCAAATTAGCCCCGTCCCTGGTGGCCATGTTTTTTTTCGGATCGGAATGATTTTAGCATACGTGGTAGTGGGTTACCCAAGAAACATCTGTACCAAAACATTTTGAAATCTGGCCAGTAGTTTTAAAGGAGATGATTTATAAAGTTTTCATAATTTTTTTCTTTCCATGCTTACCAGAGTTCTGCATGGATGTTTATTTTAGAAACTTTTGTGAAGGTTCACCCAAGGATCATCCCTGCCAAGTTTAATCGAATTCTGTCAAGCGGTTTCAGAGGAGATGTTGTTTAAAGGAAATTGTTGGCGACGTATGTCGCACAACGGACGCAGGGTGATCCTAATAGTTCACCATGAGCACTTCATGCTCAGGTAAGCTAAAAATAAGAAACACAAAACTGAAACAGGTTTGAACTGTTTACCATAAACGTAAAGGTCCTTCACCATGTCAGCCTATATAGACAGGAATGAACCAATAAATCACTAACTTAATTTATATCAAGATTAGCCTCAATTCATTTGTTTTCTTAGAGGCATGAATGTCTAAAGCCATCCTGAAAATCATGGAATACATTGTCCCATATGGCCTGATATTTGAAATAAATAGTGTTTCAATGACCATCAAAGAGTCCTTGCATGCAATCTTTTGAAATAATGAATAATACTTATGAAATAATGGGAGGTATTAAACTAGAAATGTGTCCACAGGACATGGATGACAAGGGGCTGAGAGTGACGTCTTTCAACAGCTCTTGTTTATTAATCCAGCTAGACTCAAAATAAAAACTTAACTGAAGGAAAAATAGTTACCTGCTTCCTCCACCATAAGTTATTCTCGTCCCCATAGTTGTAACAAATTTCATCCCCTTGAAATATGTCTGTCTTTGCAAAAAGACACAGGTATTCCGATTTTTCAAATACCTTTAATTTCATCACTGCATTTGCTTTGGAGTCAGCAGCATCATTTGCATACTGACAAATGTGAGCCTGTGTGCCTTCTGCATCAATACTGAAGAAAGGAAAAAAAGATCTGCAGTACCCAAAAATACATCCATGATAAAAATTTAAATGATAAAAAAGTAAAATATGGTATGAAATATTTGGTTCAAAGGCAGGGTTCCCACTTTTGTTTTGTTGGTACATGCACCCCCTAGTAAATGATTTTCGGGATACATGAAACAAGAGGCCCATAGGGCCACAAATCGCTCACCTGAGTACCACTGCTCTATATGCAACCTAGTATACATGTATCATACTGATATACATGTTTCTCAGGAACTTGACAGTTTTTCTTACCCATTTTAGCAATAGTATGGAAAAAAACAGTGATCATGAGACTTCAGTGTGGTACTGCTGATTGAAAATGGACAAAAAGAGAGATGGTCCTTAACCTTTTCCCTCATAAAAACTCATTTTGACGCCCTTTATAGGTACCACATAAATCCTGATTTGCAGAAAGCCCCACTTAAACCTTTCCAAATTTAATTGTAAAATCCTCATCCCCAGACCACTAAGGAGCAGCAAACACCATAAAACCTGATCAGCCTGCGAGTAACAGTTGGACTTGCAGGCTGATTGGGTTTTATGCTACTCACATAGGTATTTTATAGATCTCTATGAGGAAAAGGGTTAATTATTATGAAATAAGTTACAATTTATTACAAAGTGTTTTTAATCATTCGTTTGTGGTTTTTAAGAGGTGTTTGGTAATCCCTGTGTACTGGAACACTGACATGAACCAAAGTAAAGGCAGACAATCTGCATACATTCACCCCCCCCCCCCCACAATTACTTTAATGATGATGTTGATGCTGCTGCTGATTTAGGATAGCATGAATAACCCTTATATCTCTATCAGGTGGCTTTGTGTAAAACTAGCCTAGTATCTCATATACATAGTAGCAGGTAATGTAGTTTTGCACTAACTCAGTGGGGCAACACAGTCCAGAAAATGTGACCTCTGCCAGAAGGTCAGACTAAGCTATAGGAATGGCATTTGTGGTAATGTTATCTTCTCGACCTCTGCATATGTAGTGGCACATGCCCTTCCTGATCACCTACCATGATTTCCGCAAAATCTCAAGTCATCACCTTTAAGTAGGAATAGGACAAGAATGGAGTTATGCTGCAATGCAAAAAAAAAAAAAATCATATCTTTACATAAAAAAAAAAATACATCAAAATGAAAAAGACTTACCACCATTCCTTTTCTCTGAATGTATAGAAATACATTTTGTTTTCTGCATTTTTTTTCATCCTCTGCTCTGCAACATCTTTTGTAATTTTTTCCCCACAATACTGGAGCAAAAATTGTCCTTCTGTGAAGTGTTCATTACTGAACACACCATAGCCTGAAAAAAGGAGCATTATGTGTAACTGCATCAAGTTCCACTGCAAAAATTAACAATAAATCTATATACAAATGAAGAATAATGCTTTTCACAAATATAGGTCAACATTTTTTGTCTATTTCCATTGTGTCTTTTGTAGTTTGCTAGAAAAAATGCAACAGCATTAAAAGTCATGATATTTATTAAATCAAAGTGATGAAGGATTCAGAAGCTCTGTGTCTCCAGTGGAAGATGGTTTGATGAGCAGTAGATATGCAGAGTAACTTAATTTTTGCCAGATACCAAACTTGTATTAAGATAATGAATGATTGTTGTTTTAGATTTGTTTTCTTTTGATTTAAAAAGAAATGTGAAAATACTGTTCTCTCAGCACCTTGATTTGCACTCATGTCAGTCTCTATTTATAGGAGCAAATATTCATTCACAAGGTAAATGCGTACATGTGGTGATTGTGTGATCAAAACAGTTACACAACAGTAAAGAGAAATTAGATCTTCTAAACTTTCATGTAAGAGATGACTGTTGTATCATATAAATACTGTTTTCCAACACAAAATATTTTTCAACAATTTTGCTTCATTTTATAAGCAAGATTGTTTTTTATAGTGAAGTTGAGTCATTTGATCATTTGTAAGAACTGAGAGGTCCGTCAGTTTTAAATGTAGAAAAACAACAACTGAGAAATGTGGTACTTTAGTTGGTGTGACTGACATAACACACAACTAAAAATCATTCAATTCAGTATCAAACTATACTTTATCATAGTTAATGTCAATAAATGATCACTGTATATTGTTTTCACAAGGCATCATGCCATCATTTCCTTTTAGTTTAAAATTAAAAAAACTGAATACCTAGATAATGTATTAAAGTGCAATATACCAGTATACCAACAATCTTTTGGTCTAACCCTTACCCATGAAATGATTACATAGTCTTGACTACAGAGAATTGTATCAACTAGCTTAGTAAAAGAGAAATATCAGGTGGACTTTTTGGTTAGTCTGTTATAATTCTATTGTCCCTGTACCATTTTCATTCTTACGACAGGTGATCATCACAATGCTAGACTATGTTGAAATGCATATATAGAGAAAGGAAAACAACTCTGGCAGCAAAAATAGTTGGTGGGTTTCCTTTCACGTAGCGATCACATTATGCAACCAACACCCTCATAAAACATATTTCGACTAAAACAAGACATTATGTAAAGGATTTGGTTGCAAAGTAAACCCACCTGATATTTTTGCTGCCAAAGTTGTTTACCTTTCTCCATATATGTACTTAGACACACACCCTATCCTAGCATGTGACGATCACATGTGATTCTCACATAATGAAGACCTTTCATCTAAGATTAAATAGCAATGTTAATTTATTCAAGTTGTAAAAATACTAGAACTGTTCAAAGGTGCTGTCTCAATTTGTAGTGTGGCATTGCTTGTTTTTTGATAACAAGAATTTACTTATTTTTACCATGAAGTCAACTTGCATTGCAGAAGAAAGCCTAAGAAAGTTTCTTTTTGGTAATTTTAATCTATTTCCTGGAAATTCAACAATATCATCATAATTGAACAGCCTGTTTAAAGGACACCCTGTTATCAAACTGATATACAAGCAAATGATTGAATGAAATCTAGTAGCAGAATAGGCAAGAAAGATGGCTACCTTTGTAATCAGATATATATTTTATCTGGAAACCATCTTTGTCTATCCCTGCCTCACAGAAATACCGTGCATCCTGTTCTGGTGACAGTCTTTTTGCTTTCTGAAATAAGTGAAATATATTCAATGTAATACTGCAGTCCTTACGAATACAATTCACACTTTGTACGAAATTCATATTTGAATCCAATGGGCTCTAAGACTGAAGATTTTACTTCTTAAACACATTTTTCACTTGCTCAAACTTTAACACCACAAAATATCTAAAAAATCTAATCTAAAAATGGTGACAGCCCAGTATATGAAAGATTTATTAACTGATACATATATACTAGACCATCCATGTACAAATTAATAGGCATTTTAACATCATCAGGGGTTTTCCTACCCATTTTTGGAAAAGGAGTAAAGCGAAAATTCGGACTTTTTTATCACGAAAAATCTCATTTTGGAAATTTTTCTGGACAAATTGTTAAATTTTTAGAGGAACTTTCTAATCCTATTTTTAAAGTCCTTCATTAAAAGACACTACGGCTGCATTTTGTCAGATTTTCAAGTTCATTTTATGATATTTTACTTTTTTCATTTCTTGGCATATGCTTGGATTTGACCAATTCAGATATAACTTCAAATCTATGTCTAATTATACGTCTAAATATTTGGACTACCTTGGCGTATATATATATATCCCATATACGGCTTTTTCTAGCACAATACCTTGCTGTTCCCAGATTTCATATTACTAATCATATATATAAGTTCTATCTTTATTATTATAATTAATGTTTCTCAAATCTCAAATCTACGAAAATAGATTGTTTAAATTCGAAGCGTCTACTGATAACATGTATTCTCCAACACCTTATCAGTATCAGAAAGTAAATCATGCTGCTTAAATAAATTACCTATATTTTTCACTGAAAGAGCCGTACAATACACAGCCCCAAAAAAAGACACTTGCTTGCATCGGCCAAGACAATTGTTTGTTTCTAAATGCCTTTTTTTTCCTCCACTTTTTTTACATATTCTTTTTTTTTCTCTCTCTATTTTATTAACTTGGAAAATATACTTTCAGATAATTGAGAGAAATGGAAGTGACTTTCCATAGGGAACAGGGTCGTTTGATTTGGGAATGGTGCCGTTTTCTGGCAGGGAAAAAAGGCTAAGAAAATCCCTGATCAAATAACAAGAAAATGCTTTTTAATGTGGCTAATTATATTCACCTAGCTACTACACATAGAAAGCACTTATTGAACATTATTGTCGACTAAGATCTGAACTGGTCAGTTTATAGTGGGTGTGAACATACCTAATAAAAATAACACGATTACTTGTTGGTATAAATATAAAGAATAAAATATGCCTAGTTATACATAATGTTTATGTTAATGTATGTTTGGGTGTTTCCAAATCTAAGGATCGATATTCAAGTGTGAGATTAACTTTTTTGTGCACAATAATATTGTCAATATAAAACTTTATTTGTGTCATCTTGTTGTATAATTGTTAAATATAAAAATAGAAACTAGTAGAAACTAGTATTGCAAATTGTTGGCAATTAAGCATCTATTGTTATTGAAAAAGAAGCTTACATGCATTTTTTTTATGTTTTTTTTATCCAACTTCATCAGTGAATGCATCCAGATTGATGTGACGCAATTATAGCGACGTCATTGCATGAATAGACACAACAACTAATGACATACTATTTATTTTTTACCTTCATTTTATTTACATGCTTTAGATTGTTCTTGAACCCAACAGAACACCGTTAAACTCAATGTTAAACTTACATGGCTCACAAGTTTTTTTACTTTTTCACAATTTAAAGTATTCACCAATGTGTGAGAAATCAGTGTGCCCATGTTTTTTAAACACTGTGAGGGCTAAATTCCAATCAATTGACTTTCATAATAAATAAAAGCATTGTTTAGTTGTTGTTTTTTTATATTTTGTATGAATATCAAAGTTCATATTATATGTGCATAGCTTCTATATATTCCTACAATATTGTCTATGAAAAGAATTATACGTTTTTCACTTTCCTATTTAAGATCATTCTTGATGCAACTTTATAATGTCCCATCTTAATTATGTATTTACGGGTAGATATACATAAATTATGTAAATTACCAAGTCTGATAACTGTGATTTGTTCATTTTTTTTTTTAATATGCTGGTATTTATAGACTTGACTTGACTATTTGAGTTTACTGTCGCTTCGACAGTATTTCAGTCATATAGCAATGTCCAGCTAATTACAGGTGGAGGAAGACCTCGGATGCCTCCGTGCATCCGGGTAGAACCACCGACCTACCGCAAGCCAGCTGGAAGGCTTCCTCACATGAAAATCCGAATGACCCTGCCGGGTGGTATATATAGAAGATATACTTGAATGTATAAATCTCAAGAAAAGATATGAACTGTTCTGTTAGAAATCAGTAACCAAAAACTGAACTTATGGTAGCCCTGGGCTGTCAGACTGCAGCTAATTTTAACACTGCTTAAAATGGCCTTAAAGGGGTAATGCAGTAAACTGACATGAAATTAAATTATTGTTATTGCAGAATCCATTTGCTATATTTTTAGTATATTGGTTGCCATAGCAACCAGATATGATGCCATAGAAAAACAAGGCTTAAAGCGACAGGGACTGTCACAAAACCAGGTTTTCAACATGGAAAATCCAATTCGAAATGAAGATTTTATTTATAAAATGATCACCAAAGAACATTAATACTTTATGTTACATGGCTGAAGAGTAAATAAGGGTCATAACTCTAAGAAATATGGTTAAATTGACAATATAGGTCAAGTCACTATGTACTGGCCATACTGTGTAGATTTGGGCAGAATGCATTCAGAAATGAAGAAGGAGAATTTAAGCAAATAAAAGAATGTGTCACTATATGTTACATGAAAACAAGCTCAAAGGTGTGAATTCAGATTGTCAAAGGGTAATTGTCTCTGACCTGCAATATCAATGCAGGGTAAAATACAAGATTCAAAATTAAATGTTAGTTCAAGGAAATTATGGATATTTTAAAACATGAAAAGCAACCTACAGGAATTATCCAAAGACTGATACAAATGCATTTATTTTATTTCTTATTGAAGGTTTATTAAGCAATTCTAGCAATCAGACATTTGTATAATATTTGTCAAGATAGCAAGGGCACCGCAACTATGTAAATGAAGAAAAGCATAAGTGAAGCATAAAAACAAAAGCATTCATAGCAAGCCGCTATCAAACAGAAAATAAAAAAATAAAAAATAAAATATGTATATATTTAGTCATAGTGACCTTGACCTTGATCCATTTTCTAATATATTTTAGTCATAGTGATCTTGACCTTGATCCATTTTCCAATATATTTTAGTCATAGTGATCTTGACCTTGATCCATTTTCCCTGAAAAGCAATTCCAACCTTCCTCTTCCCTAAAGGTATCTACTTATCAAATATGAATGCTATACCTTCAATCTAACTCGAGATAAGAGGAAACAAAAAATCTATTTTAAGCCATTGTGACCTTGACATTGTCCTTATTTACCTGAAAAGCAATCCCAACATTCCTCTTACCATATGCTATTTACCTATAAAATATGAATGCTATACCTTCATTTTTACCCAAGTTATTGAGCGGAAATGAAAAATCTATTTTTAGCCATTGTGACCTTGACCTTGACCTGATTTACCTGAAAAGCAATCCAAACCTTCCTCTTCCCATAAGCTATCTACCTATTAAATATGAATGCTATACCTTCATTCTAACTCGAGATATCAAGAGGAAACAAAAAATCTATTTTAAGCCATTGTGACCTTGACATTGTCCTTATTTACCTGAAAAGCAATCCCAACATTCCTCTTACCATATGCTATTTACCTATAAATATGAATGCTATACCTTCATTTTTACCCAAGTATAGGGAAAAAAAATCTATTTTAGCCATTGTGACCTTGACCTTGCCGATTAACCTGAAAAGCAATCCCAACCTTCCTCTTCTCATAAGGTATCTACCCATCAAATATAATTGCTATATCTAAATTCTAACTTAAGTTATCGAGCGGAAACGAAAGTTTGACGCCCGCCCGCCCGCCCGCCCAACGACGTTCGGCATTCTAATAACCAGGTTTCAACTAGTTGAAAACCTGGTTAAAAAATGATTAGCATAATCTCCAGTATGCCATCTGTCTATATTTCAAGTTTCATGAAAAAATTCTGAGTACTTTCAGAGCTATCACAGGATCCAGATTTTGCAGACAGACGCACGGACTGACAGACAGACAGAGGGCAAACCTATAGTCTCCTCAAGTGAACCGGTAGAGCACTAATAAATGAGGGAAAATATTATATGGTATCACATTATTCTATATATTAACTGCAATATGTAATCCAAAATTTGTTATATTTATGGTTAAAATATTATGTGGTCTTTAATAAACAACACCCATTTGGTAGCTGGTCAGCATTTTCACATGGTTCTGAATTTTTATTCAGAAATGACATCAAGCAATAAGGTTGCAACTTTTTAAAAAAAATAAGGCTGACAGTTACCTTTAAGGATCCGGACGTCTGCAAACCAGCCTTTAGCTACAAAAGTAAAAATAAAATAAATAAATACCAATTATCATTCAGGAAAATTCTCAAATGCTTGATTCTCTGTCCAAAAGCAGTGCCTCTTACAAACAATATGTTCAACTGGAAAATCAACTTATTTATCAGATTATAAAACATATTCAACAATCTATAAAAATAATGAGCCCCCGCTGGTATATAGCCAGCGTCAGTTTCTTGATCATGTCATTTATGGATTTGAAACTGTAAAAATCATTGTTTGAAGGAGATATAAATGTTGAAACATAAGCACTGCCTTATTAATTAAAATATATCCAGGCTATAATTAATATTTCCGAGCTTGTGGAAATTTTATAATTATTACAGGTTATGATTTACATAATATCATTTCTGTACCAGCATTTTGTCAGTATGATTACCCAAATTTAAATAAAGAGAACTGATTAAAAAAACGGGACTAGGTAGAGTTGTGGTTCTTGGACAAGAAATTGTTAAAGCTAACTTGGACGCCAACAAAGACGCAGACAACTGGGTGACCACAATAGCTCAGACTATACAATGAGTATTAGAGCTAAAAGTATAAAAGGTATTAAGATGAAACTTCATATGTAGGTAGATCTCATTCAGAGGAAGTGCAGTGCTTAATAACTGTAACCCTATATTTTGTAGTTTTTTTTTGTAAATTTTACTGCACTTCTCAGTGAGATCTATCCACCTTTGAAGTTTTATGTTAATATCTATATTAGTCTTTGAGTTATGCCCCAAACAAAATTTTGAAATTACAACAGACTGACCTACTGACCGACCAAATGCCAGACCACAGGGTGACTCCTATATATTCCCTTTGCTTATCAGGGAATAAAAAGCAGCACAAAGCTGTGTTTTTTGCAATGTTGTGTAAACAAGTTGCACTTAACAGCTGGAAAGGTTTGGCTACTGAAAGCAAGTTTAGGGCTTTTGAAGTGTTGTTGTGTGTGCATGTTTCATACCATTATGACTTTCACTACAACAGTAATGATGGAATTTATTTAGCAGAGCCACTGATCAAACTCATATTCTGAAATACTGGTTTAATTAAAATTAATTTCATTTTCACTCATAAATAAAGTCAGGAAATGTTATATAAATATATAAATCTCTTGCGTTAAGTGCAATATGAGATGTAAGTACAAAACGATGTTAGGTGTCGCCAAATATCAAATAATATTCTTACAGTAGGGTTTTCCCTTGCTTTTTTTTATTTTAACAGGGGTAAAATGTCCTCTTGATTTTGAGATAAAGATAATTTTTTGCACTATATCTGGAGCATTCAGATTTATGGGTTGAAATGGGCATTTTTGTATGCCATTTAAAAAATACTGATCAATGTTTGTTTGATTGGTGTAACATCCCATCAACTGCAACACTTAGTATCAATCTGTAGACATGTGGCATGATACCAAACCCACACCGGGCCAACCAGTCCTGGAACTACCCTGTATATATTCTGAGTGCCAAGCAGGGAGCTACCAGTACTATTTTTAACGACTTAAGTATGTCATGGATGCGGATTGAACAACAGCATCTCTCAAGGCAGACACTCTAGCCACTGTGGAAGATGGGAATATTTGAAGTCAAGTGCAGATACTGGATGTTAGCTAAGAAGGCAGGGTGTAAAATTCTAGGTTGGATATCAAATAATTTTTTTAATTTGACCTGTTTCAATAATCTTTTTAATAAAAAAACTTTCATGCCAATTTTAATAGGAAGTCATTACAGAACCTTTACTATCAAAATCTTTTATATTAGTTAAAGACTGCTGATCTGGAGACAGAAACAGGTGCATTAAACCTGCAAAATCCCAGATTGAAAACACAGGGCATCATTAAATAAGACAACTTCTGTAAGTTTATTTTGTCAAAAGTTCATCCACATAAAAGAGAAATTATTGCTAGTAAACAGAATAATTTGTAACATGATGACATGAATTCTAATATTATTTTTTTTTTAATTTGCGTCTTATACCTTTGAATCCACACAACAAACAGATTCTGAGATTGGTCCATTTGAATATTGTATCCTCAAGTACTGAGTTCTCGCAATATTGGTTTTCTCAGGCTATTTGTGCAATATTTGACGTCAAGTAATTTTACAGAGAAACCATCAACAATAAACAACGTTGATTGATCCTTGTTTCTAAACCTTCATTTTATTGAAAATGTTTGGGAAATGAGTAAAAATATTCATTTAATAAAGAAGTACTGATTTTCTACCATTTTCACTAATGCTTCTTTTTATGATTTTTTTAAACCACTTGTTGTATCTACAAATAATATTCAGCAAGTATACGATCACTGATTTATGTAAACCAACATATGTTCTTAAAAAAGTGTAAGTTTGATTATGAATACACTTCTCAACAATACTATGTACAGGCGTCATTTAGAGCCATAGCTGTTATTAATATGATAGTAAACTTTATACTTGATAATTGTAATACAGCAGACCCATTTAACCGTATTTTTACACCCAAAATTGGCCATAAACCTCAAAAATTGTAAGGACTCTCTAGTTGAAAGGATACAAAGTTAAGAAAAATTGCTGTTGTACCCCCAGTTACAAAACTCGGAGGGCACCCTATAATAACATGTTGGACACTTTCAATGTGATAGATCTAGTGCTTCTTTTTCTCAATTGGATCATCTAATATTTTACAAACCAATCTGTTCTATGATTAAGAACACATACTTTAATGCAACTGTTGTTTATAGATTGTGTCTCTATATGTGCACCATTCTCATGGCAGACTCATTTTCAGTTCATTGTCGAGAACTCCAGACGCCATTTTGGAAATATTTTATTTGACTGTTGTTGGATTTTGAGTTATTTTTAAATTTGTTTTTGATTACCATTGAAAATTAATTATATTTGTAGGGAAGATATTGATGCATTTAATGATAAATTTAATATAAAAGTGAGGGATCGTTTTGTTCATAGTTCTTATGCTGTCGAGAACTGGATAGATCTACTCCAGGATATCGATATGCAACTTCTTTGTCAGTAATATATTTTGATTTTAATCAATATTCATCATATGCCACACCATTGAATCACCAACTGAAACATTTGTATTGTAAAATAATTTTGGCGTTGATTTTCATCCATACAAAATAATCCATAAATGACTTACCATTCGCTTCCCGTATGGCATGCAGACGGCCATTTTGGCGCGTGGTATGAAAGGGCCGGTATAAAAAGCTGACGTCTAAGTTACACGATCGCGCAGCCGAAAGAAGGGGCTGTTCACATTGGTGTGGTGGAGAGGTCATTGATTTCTGCGATATTTTTAAAAATAAGTTCCTAAAATATTACTTTCATTCATACTACCGTTTAATTTAATCTCGATTGACATCCACCCCGGAAAATAATAAAAAAAATGTTCAGATGAGGGTGCGACCCTTCTCAGTTACCAAGACCTTTATATCTATTAAATTTTTCATTCTCTTATTTCTAGAATATCTTCGGTTTACCAACCGACCACGGATCTGCTATACTCGTCTTTTTAATTTTGACACTTAAGAATACATGTATAAGAAAAGACTTAAAATCATTTTACATACTGTTCTATTTCATCATGTGGTACCTAGATCTAAACTTTTTTTTAAAGACAGAAAGAAGAAAAATAAATAAAATGAATAAATAAAATTATTTATTGTTATACTAATTGGGAATAATAAGTGTTTAATAAATGATTGAACATAGATGTACATGTATATATTTACATTTACCCGACTTTGTTCCCGGTGGAGTCCGCAGAATAAACACATATATTTTTTGGAAAAGAGAGAAATGTTCATTCCATGAGGTGGCAAATTAATGTTTTTTTATTTTCAAACTTATAAGATATTTGCTGTGATATATCAGACTAATGTTATTTAATTAAGAGTAAGAAATCATAAAAAGGACAATATATAGTTAAAATAGTGTTTTTATTCGACATTTTATCGAGTCTCCTTAATGCTACATTTTTAATATTAGCAAATATAATATTACTTTGCTGTCAATCCGTTTTCTTCATACAAAAATAAAAAATAATCAGGAAAACAAATTCTTACAATGTTTCTTACTTTAACAAAAATCACTTACGGTGTTGAGCTAACTGTCTCAATAAGTAAATTAGTTTTTACTAAATATTGAAAAATTAAGGAGACCGACTTTGGTCTCCTTTATATAGAGGTCTCCCTAATTATTCAAAAAAACTCTTAATGGTCACCTTAATGCTGCCAATATATATATATATATATATATATATATATATATATATATATCATTCCACGTACGCACGGCCACAAACACGCGAACATACACGAACATATATCCATACCCAAGTCAGATATACAGTCAAGCAAACCAAAAATCATTAATTGAAGGGAAAGTTTAAAAAAAAATAAGATTGCATGTATTAACAAATAAATCGTGAGTATTTTGATTAGTTTGGTTTTAGATCAAATAGTACAAAACTTCGTTGCAGCAAATCGTGTTACATATGTATCACGTGCGCTTCATGTGCACACTGGTCAGTATGAACTATTTTGAGTTCAGCTGAACCAAAATGTCACAATCCGCGAGCGAAACTGTTCCGTGCCGAACATTGATATTATTTGGTCTTTGTATAGGACAGATCACAAGAAATGGAATTTTGATTCGAGCGGCTGACAAATCATCGGTTAATAAATTATCGGTTTATTGTCAATTAAATCTTGTGTGCGTATTCAATTAGCACGTAAAGCACCGAAAAGTAAAACAGACTCAACTTCCACCAACCACAGCAGTACTTTTATAAGTACATAGTGGAGACGTTCATCATTCTTGTTTCTCTAATAAAGTCCCATTTTTTTGTGTGTGTGTGTGTGTGTGTTTGTTTATTTGTTTAATTGTCCACCGACAGTATTTCAGTCATTTAGAGATTATGTCTAAATGCTGCCATACTGCATTACCACGTCTTAAACATGTAACATGATACCACACCCAGTCACATTTTCCTGACATGGGGACTAATCTTGGAGCTACCCTTTGATTACAATGTTTAACGACATTTAAAATAGATCGTATACAGATGGTCATTGACTAAGACGGTTACTAGGTTGGACACGTATTGACGACAGGCAAAGTCATGAAAAATCCTTGCTCACAGCGGAGGTCGAACCCACAACCATCGAATACGCAATCGGGTACGTTACCACTGAACTACAGCATCTTAAACATTAAAATAAAATGTGTATTTTTTTCTAGATGAGGATTCTCTCAATGATGCCCATCTTCTTTTGCATTTGCATCTTTGTAAAATCATCTGTTAAAATCAACTTTATTTATTATATAAATTGGCCTCAACATTCTAGTTTAGACACAATTACCCAATGTCTATTTATTCATTCTCCGGCATATTAACACTACATTTAACATATCTTTTAAAACGTGTGCCATTCCACACTTTGAAATAGCTATAATTTATTTCCAGCTTAAACTTGTTGGGAAGAAAATGATCATTTGACATGTGTACATTCACAGTGACGATACTCTTGTTTCCTTTATAATTAACACATATGCTTAAAACAAAGTTTTATCCCTCTCTGTCCCTACCCCGGGGTCAGATAAAAATAAATTATGTCAAATATCAGCTGGGCAAGATGGTACAAATTAAACAGAAGGTTGCAAAATTGCGAAATCCCGAGAAAAGAAATAAGGAGCTCGGGCACAGTCACATTATCCTGACACAGGGCCATTATTCTAACACCGGACCAACCAGTCCTGAAACTACATTTACATGTATATGCTAAGCGGAAACCAATGTAGCTATAACAGTACAGTACCATTTTTTTACGACTTTGGTATAGCGCGACCGGGCAGCGAACCCATGACCTCCCGCTTCCGAGGCGGACGCTCTAACCACTCGACCACAGGGGACGGTTTAGAAGATGATAAAAGGTCACATGACTTGATTTGACTATTTGAGTTTACCGTCGCAACGACAGTATGTCAGTCATATAGCGACGTCCAGCTAATTACAGATGGAGGAAGACCCCGAATGCACGGTGACATCCGGGTAGAACCACCGACCTACCGCAAGCCAGCTGGAGGGCTTCCTTACATGAAAAT
Organism: Solen grandis; assembly: GCA_021229015.1. Taxonomy (NCBI): domain Eukaryota; kingdom Metazoa; phylum Mollusca; class Bivalvia; order Adapedonta; family Solenidae; genus Solen; species Solen grandis. The sequence continues at coordinate 41,656,248 of CM037793.1, forward strand.
CCGAATGACCCTGCCGGGATTCGAACCCATTCGGTTAGGGGCTTAGTGAGTATTAAAGTCAACGACTCTACCCTCTCTGCCACGGAGGATCATTTAAAATGTCACATAAATAAAAGGGGTCAAAATGGGGTCAATGTTGACAAATGCATATGTGTTTTATATGTGTGTGCAAAATGCAGGAACTCAATCGTTGTATAATCTTCTTGTCTAGGGCAACACACCTTTTTACGACAAAAAATAATGATGTCGTTTATAGGAATAAATTCGGCCCTTACAGGAAAATGATGTTTTAGCTACAATATCAAATTGATTTTGGAAGTCAATAAAAACAGTTCCAAATTACAAGCCACTTGACCTTCTCCATTACTGTTCCAGTTTATGCTAAATGCAACATTAGGACTCTCAGTCCACGGAGCAAAACCATATCGGCGGTCTCTCTGTAGAAACCGATATATATCGGTAGCATCTTTGCGTTCACACCTGTCATTAGGTGTATCTGCCATAAACAAAATGTGAAATGGACAGAGGGCCAAGAAAAAAAGTGGTCACTCTAAACAGGTGAGTCGCTGCTCAAAAGAATTGCAAGGAATAATAGAGTATCTTTGCCGTGTATATGCGTGTCCACTCCTCAATTATCAGCGACTGTGCTCCGAAACTAAGACAATCAAATTAGTCATGTACCTACATGAATCACCATACAGGCTTTTATATTCATGAATCACAACCTCGGCATTTTCTTCAGGCTTTATTATGCATGTTTATGTAAATAAAGGAAGGGCTGTTTGAGCATAATGTTTTGCATATCGTCCAAACTCTGTTATATATAGGATATTTGTGGGTTAAGTTCTAATGTAATAAGTTTGTGTTTAAACAATAAGCGTTTTTTTTTTTTGTATCTTTGTTTTGTTTTGCAAAAATATGAACCGTATCAAAATGTATGCGTGTAATTATACATAGTTGTGTGTGATAATAGATATTGTCAACATCCTATGATGATTAGTTGCGATATATATTTTTAATATCCTGTTGGGTTCTCAAGATACCGGATCACAAAACTAAAATGACACGGTTGTCACCTCAAATAAATATCATTTAAACACAAATTAATGAATAATATGGAGATAATACGGTATCATGTTATTTTTCGCAAGTATGCAGTTAAGGTTTATATTCGTAAATCACTTATCGACTGAGTTACAATCAAACAAACAAATACGACAATTGGCAACAGAGTGGCTGTACATGACATATTAAATTTGGGTCAAAACTTACCAGCAAGGGGTACCGACGATAAATATGCCCGTTATCAAGATAAATTGATTTCAGTTACACTGGGTATCATGATGTAGTTAACTTTTGAAAATGTTCGGTGTTTTTATGATGTTTGAACGTTTTATCATACCATACCATAACATATCAATCATTTATTTGTTTGCATAATTTTATAGCAGTTTTGAGTGTTTGCCTTGCTATTCAAAAGCTTATTCAAAGATCTATGAAATAGAGATAGAAAAATCCTGTAAAAGCCATTGGAAAATATTATTTATGCACACAGCAGATCATTCAGTTTTGCAAACTTTTAAAAAAGTATGGAAAATACACTGAAAAAATGTAACCATATTATTAATTTATTATTTCTCTAATACAATGACTTATTTTCAGATTTATTTATTCTAAACATTATTTTAAATTATAATTAAAATTCAACCACTGTAGCAGAATCACATTTTACCAGAGGCTTATAGACAGAGATTGGCAGCTTATTCTTTGTAAATATCGTTTATATGAAGTCGCGCGCGATCAACAAGACTTCACCGAGACCCGGACTAGATTAAAAAATCAAATACATATATACATATTTATAGTAAATTCCAATGAATGTTTGACGTAATCTAATATTGTTTTGGTTATTTTATTAAGTCGAAAAAAAACAACACGCATATTTGACATGTTAGTCAATAGAATATGAAGATCCTAACCAGCAAATATCACGAGTTTATCTTGCATGTACGTACACGAGGTTTATCATGTATCTCGACGTTTTCTCATGCCGAGCTTACTTATATCGGATCAGTTAGCTCTCTCTCTCTCTCTCTCTCTCTCTCTCTCTCTTATTTATAATAAATTAAAAAAGTACACTAATCTTGTATCCATCATAATCTTTCCCGCATTTAACTCACTTTAGTAAAAATCAGTAGATGCCTGGTCCTATTCTTTCTGCTAATCGTAAATGTAAATAGAGACTGGAAACCAAACTAATATTTTGGTTTACCAACCCTTATTAAATCGAGAGTCGGACGCTGTCGGTCGTAACTCGGACACTTTGGTACTTACAAACGTACGTATTGCATGTATATGTATATAATAATGTATCTAGTGACTGCGGATGTATGTATTTTAAAATGAAAACATTCACTGTATTGCTCTGGTATGATACGGTTTCGACTTACCTTAAATTGCTGCTGTTGATCATGATAAATACCAAAGACATGCGTACAGGGGCCTAGATATTTTTTCAATATTACGAACTATTCATAGGATAGTATCTAATTTATATCACGGACCTGGTATAAGTTATTCTTCTTATGTATAGTATACAGTAAAATATGTTAACTAAGACCATACATTAACGGACATTTTCATCCTTTAGATTTTAATTTTCTATAAATTCATTGAGGTAAAGTCTCTGTTATGGTTCCGCTACATTTTGGACATTATTGCCTTTCACGATGATGGCTAATGTTTCCTAATATTTCATTAGGGCACCTTGGTTATCTTGCTTGAGGTTAAGTGGACCAAAAGATGGCGGATATATTACCTTAATATTGCTGGATGTCCAGTCACATACATTTGGTCACAGGTCAGAGATGACCTGATAATGCATTTTTGATTGTTTTTCTCTTCTGTCAATCACTGCATCACTGTACACTGCAACTGCATTAGCATCTCATGGACTGCGGACGACCCTTGTGCAGTTATGCACGGGTTCGAATTTTATGGAAGAACCCCATTCTGTGAAATTAATTGTCAGTAACATTTTGAAAAAAAATATTTTAAATGAATGAAATACATGAATTTAAAAATAAAACGCATTACTTATATAACAATTCATTACCCATATAGTATTCATTGTTAATAGAAAAAAACAAAAACAAACAAAAATCAACATTAATAATTTAAGCGAGAACTTTAATTTGCGAAATGACATAATAGGTAATGTTATTTAATGTCAAATATTGTTTCCCAAAGTATTGCGACTGAAATGATAACTGCAGATCATTTATACTATGCGTGTATTTAATATCATACTGTTCATATTTTCTCAACCAATCCTCTACCCATCCGCTGCGGTGAGGAATGTGTCTGTCAAAAGACGGAGATTTATCTTGAATACGTATCACAGATGTCAATTCTTTCCTAAATCTATATAGAGAGGTACGAAAGTTCTTAAACATATACACATGTTAAATCAGCGTCAAAACCCACGAGCGACTTCATCTGTTACTCTCCAATACAGATGAAGAATGTGGGTATCCGACGATGGTGTCAGAGGTAAACTCGGCGATACTGTTTATAGCATGTCGGTAACTTTAAAGACACAGACATGTCGTGTACCACGGTTGCTCAGTTTGTAAAACCGGTAAAGCTTTGGCGCCATATAATTTTAAACAATACTGACTGGTAGACTCCCGTCTGATCTCTGTGTGGAAAGCCAGATTGGTCATCTGTTGATGAGGTATGTAAGAATTTCGTAAATCTTAAAGTGTTATATGTGGATCATAAAATACCACCTGTACCGACAAATAAAGAAATGGATAACCTATTTAAACAGAATCGGTTAATGTTACTGAATTAAACCACACATGTATCGCCGGATATGAAACGCATCAATTGACATGAAAATAGACTGACAGTTGTGGTCAAGATTTTTCTAAGTGTTTTGATGCACACAACTAAAAGCGGCCTAGAACAACGCCCCGTTACAGTCAGATATAGTAACGTTATGTTCAAATATGTTTCCCTTGACAATAATATGGCTCTTTAAAACAGCTCGTTCACAGATGATCGGTAGATGTTAAAAAGTTATTCCCTTGATAATGTTAATGATATTTTTGTTTTCTGACAAAGAAACTCGCCAAATGCAGGTCTCATTTCAAGAAAAAAAACGCTACTTTCGTATTTTTTCACTTCGGCAAGATCGAAAGATTACGTTATCCCGGAAGCAGGTCACGTGGCACGTTCCGCATGATGGCGTCTTCACCAGTTCAGATAAGCATTCCTTTCAAGCCAGTGACTGTATAAGTGGGTTCCGTGTAAGTGCGCGAAGAGAGAAAGTGATCAGACAAGTAACGGTAAATGAGAACAAAAATCAAATAAAGGTTTTATTATTCCAAATATAGTTTCAATACCATCTGTGACGGTATTGCCTGTGAATGGGAAACCACCCATTTCTTTAACAATCATTTATGGTTGAAACGGGTGACAATGCGTCTGTAGATGGGCATTGATAGACTTAAAACACGCATAAAGTTAAAATCAAATTCTTAGTCTATGAGATTTATTTATGATCAAGGTTGCTTTGAAACCTGATTTAAACACTCAGTTGGCCCTTTTTTCGACTGACCGTTCCAAGGTGGTAACAGTTTACCTGGTTTTCTCTATCTTATGCAATTTCTTGTCTAAATTTGCATGCAAATTTTTCTGGGGTTAGTTCATCTTTAATATATGTTGGATTTGTTTAGCTTTTCCTTATCCTTAACACATAAACGTTTCCAATGAATAACTCTTCCTAAAAAATAATGAAACTGCTGTATCCAAACATTTAGTCAACAATTGTACACTTCAATACAGAAGAACACTATATCAACAATTGTACACTTCAATACAGTAGAACACTATATCAACAATTGTACACTTCAATACAGTAGAACACTATATCAACAATTGTACACTTCAATACAGTAGAACACTATATCAACAATTGTACACTTCAATACAGTAGAACACTATATCAACAATTGTACACTTCAATACAGTAGAACACTATATCAACAATTGTACACTTCAATACAGAAGAACACTATATCAACAATTGTACACTTCAATACAGTAGAACACTATATCAACAATTGTACACTTCAATACAGTAGAACACTATATCAACAATTGTACACTTCAATACAGTAGAACACTATATCAACAATTGTACACTTCAATACAGTAGAACACTATATCAACAATTGTACACTTCAATACAGAAGAACACTATATCAACAATTGTACACTTCAATACAGTAGAACACTATATCAACAATTGTACACTTCAATACAGAAGAACACTATATCAACAATTGTACACTTCAATACAGTAGAACACTATATCAACAATTGTACACTTCAATACAAAGAACACTATATCAACAATTGTACACTTCAATACAGTAGAACACTATATCAACAATTGTACACTTCAATACAGAGAACACTATATCAACAATTGTACACTTCAATACAGTAGAACACTATATCAACAATTGTACACTTCAATACAGAAGAACACTATATCAACAATTGTACACTTCAATACAGTAGAACACTATATCAACAATTGTACACTTCAATACAGAAGAACACTATATCAACAATTGTACACTTCAATACAGAAGAACACTATATCAACAATTGTACACTTCAATATAGTAGAACACTATTTTAAGTCCCATACAAAATCTGGTTCATATATGATTCGGCTGCATTTGATCGGAATGCTGGACATTTAAAGCTAAGACATGTTTTTGAAGGCACACGCATTTGATTATAAAGAAATCGCTCCTGTTTTCCCGTTCCGCTTAACAATACGTTTAATATATATCTCATATTCTTGAATCAAGGTCCCGTAGCGAGGTTATTCATCGCCGTTGATAGTAGATCTAGTTCCAATATACATATTTTTTTCCAAATCAAAATTTAACAAATGCATTAACCCTCAAGTCAAATACATGCATGGAAGAATCATGCAGAAATGAAAATTATAATGAAAACAAAATGAGTATAGCACTTTCATTATCATTTTAATAAATATAGTGAATTTTTGTTCAAGCATTTCATTTCAAATATCTCTTGTCGTAAAAAAAATCACAAAAAAAGACTGAAATAACATCGGTAGGATAATAAACATGACCTTAGCCACGCTGCTTCGACCCTGGGCTCTAAATTCAAACATGGCGGCCGGATAGGATTTACAATGACTTGAAGAGTAAAAATAGAGCTATAATTATATAGTGTGTGCTTTATACGTCTTGTAATTATTTTGTTACAATTGATTTATGCATAGTAAAAAGATAATTGCTTTCAAACGTATTATTTTTCTGCAATTCATATTCACATGTAGTCCGTGGTCCGAAAGAATGTCCTACATTTTTGGCGCCATCCGCAGTGCATGGCAAGCATTTACAAAACAAAAACCTTTAAACAAATATATGCGGCGTAGATGAGGTAATAGATGATGGTGTACGAAACCTTATCTTTGACGCAGTGAAATTGCATAGCTAAAACCTCGGTATTAAAGCGCCCCCCTACCACGATCGACGGATTACCAGTAAGCATCATTATAATAAAGCGTTCTTTCTTTCAGTCATACGGAGTCGGTAAGAACAAAATATATTGCAGATATTTATAACTTTCGATCTGAAACATTAGCTAATTATCACCTGCACAAACAATGAGCGTAACTTATTTGACGTGATTGTAGGAACCTCCCACCTTTATAAAAAAAATACCCATTCGGCAATGCCTTACGTCAACATCCCTAAGTAGGTTAGACAGCTACGCTGAAAAATAGTCTGTAGCTTTTCATTGGGCTTATACATGCAACTTAATCAAATTTCAGATCTCTTGTTTCAAACCATTACAATTTTTAAAATTTAAGGAAAAAAGTATATCAACGTGACATGCACGTGTCAAGAAAAAATAATGGAAAAATAAAAATCAATGGTTGCACTTCCTTTACTGTTAATAGAGTTTGTTAATTTATTTATTTATTTTTTTTTAGATGTTATCGTCACTATTAATTTCCCAACTATATACGTTTATACTTTATAGATTGTGTCTCTTTGTGTTCAAATTCTATTTTCTAGAGACACATAAATACTGTCAGACGTAAGGCACTTTACCTACACAAAAAACAACAACAACAACAACAAAAAAAAAAAAAAAAAAAAACAGTATGAGGTGCCATAATCTAAAATCATTGTTCAAACTTGGTTTAGACCCTCCATGGATTATAAATCTTATGCATGATAAACATGTCGAACGTTATCTTTACCTTTTAAGAGAGGCATACTTGTACAATCAATAATCGACCGGACAATCCCATGTCATAACGCGCTGTTCAAACAACCAACATGTAAGTATAGATAAGAAAGATAAATAAGAGCGGCCGAGTCCCTGCCTGAAATTTCTGATCCCAAGGGTGAGATATCCCAATCCTTCATGAATTTACGAATGATAGATATTTTTCTCCCATGAACGATTATTACTTGCCACAGACCGTCAGCCTCGATTTAATAAACATATCGCGCTTCCATTTTTCTTTTCTTTTTTGCCCTTTTTTTTTCTTGCCGCTTAACAAATTAACACAATAAGAACATGAAAGAAATCGGCATCTTAAAGTTCACACGCAAGTATGTACCTAAATTCTGATCTTCGTTCAACAGGGAATTACCATTTGCTTAAAATAACTTAGTTAAAAATACCAGTCCTTGACGGTACGTAATATTCCCCCCAAATATTAAGCCTTATTTCACATTCGTAGTAGTAAATGATAATAAATGGATAACTAACTAGATCTATATAATTTTTAAATATCTATTCACACGAATTACAACAAGTTAGTTTTGTATCTTGATAAAATGTATAACTTACAGTCATCATTGTTTATTTACGTGACATGGAAGAAAGCTGATCACGTGGCATGGAAGATAGAGTTTTCTTCCATGAGGGAAACCCCTATCTTCGTATGCTGAACATGGGAGAAAATAAATTCTTTCACATGCATATTCCCATTACGGTCAACTAAATGAAATTTTTACTATAGACAATTGCAGATCAGTATTGTGTAATATGTCTGACTTGTTTACTAAATAAGGGTAGTGTCATTCAGATGTCGTTAAATTATATGGCATTCCTTTAACGTTCTTATGTAAGAACGTTTTATAAATGAATGCGAACATTGTAAAAATGTTGCTTATGTCAACCGAATTAGAGATAAAGCAAGATACCGGCAGAATTTTCCACGTCTTCCGCTTAACAGAAGGGTAGTTCCAGGACTGGTTGGCCCGTGTCACGATTATGTGACTGGGTATATCATTCCATGTCTATGTATCGTAACTGATCTAAATGATTGAAATATAGTCGATGGGACGTTAAATCAAAGTAATTAATAACAACAATAATAGTAATAAAACATGATAAAACGCAAGAAAAAGTATAGCATATTTTTTAGTTCAACGTCTAGTCGTTATAAGACTTATATTAAGCATCCTAAAAGTAATATTTTCGTTTTGCTAAACTCACATCAGACCACATAACCCTTATTTATCTTCTAATTTTATAGTAGACCATGCGACAGCTTAAATACGTTATTTTTATTCAATAAAATGAATTTGTCGTGTTAGAAAATGCCCAAATAGACTCAAAATTAATTCGAGTTCATTGAATTAAATTCTTGTGAAAAAAATCCAAAGTATTACTTGACCTGGCTCGAATCCTTTAACATTACTTAGCACAAAGTAATACTTAAAGAAGCTCGCTCACAGAGGAACGGTAAAATAAATAAATAAATAAACAAATAAATAAATAAATAAATAAATAAGTGTCATCCCTTCCTCAGTAATGTAGGTAAAGCCTTAGTTTCCCGACAAATAAACTCAGCAAGTGTATGTCACGTTGCCAAGGAAACATCTTTTACGTAAACGCCCACTTCCGGGATATCGGTTTAATAAAGAATACGGTTACACAGAAGCAGGTATTTGTTGGTCAATGTGACACGTTCTGCAACATAACATTATCATCAGTTCCGGTTTGCAAATTCGTGTTATTTTCTTACAGGTTTTGAGGGTAGCGCATGCGCGAAGAGAGAGTGTGGACTGTCACGGAATAATGACTGAATACCATTCGTGCGTTTTAGTCTGTAATGTTGAAATCAATATTTTTTAAATGACAGAATGTTGCAAAGCGTGATCATGTGTTGGTATACGTAATACACACAGATAGTATAAAATAATCTTACTTATTGATCATCTGTTAACGAGCTGCTTTAATTATTCTCATGGCGAATTCCATCAATATTTCTTCTCTAACAAAAGTACCCAAATGTTTAATACGAAGTTTTCACATATATTGCTAAGTTGACATACATAAGTATCTAAATGATAAACATAAATTATTTGCTATAAAATGTAATAAGTGTAATATTTGTGTAATTTTTTTTAGAAAACAAAAGGGATACAATTCGACTCTCAGTATTTAAGTATTACTTATCGCTAGGTTTTGTTGGTGGAATTCGAGAAATGACATGTGAATGTTTTCTTGAAATTTTCAGTAAAAACAAATCTTATCAATATCAATAACAATTGAGAATATATTTTCTCTTGCTGGTGGTGGGCACTCGTTTACTTTATAATTGTTTGCTATTATCTCTAAATGATACATGCGGGAAATACAACCGGATCAAATCGCACTAAAAACAAACCCGACACCCATCGCCTTGTTTCTTAAGAGCTGTAAAGGAGATTTGGGGAAAAAAGGTAAGGTTGATTATTTAATGTGTATGTATGTTATTAATAAAAATTACATAAAGATTTATTAATATGTTGTAGATTTTAATGTTTTGAAATATAATAACGTCCATATTAAGAACCACAATACAGATGTATCATATCATTTTTTGTAAATTATCTCTAATTACCTTTAAATTTATAATGATGTGAAGTTATTAATATTGAGTATAGATACAAAGACATCGAAGTATCGACTTCAAAAATGATATTTTAGCATATCTTGTTTAAACTACCAGTCTCGATGGCCGAGTGGGTAGAGCATCCGCCCCGGAATCGGTGTGTGTGTGTGTGTGTGTGTGTGTGGGGGGGGGGGGGTTGTGTTCAATCCCCGGCGACAACATTCGTAAAAATTGGTGCTGTTATAGCTCTCTTGCTTGGCACTCAGCATAATGGCAGTTGCAGGACTGGTTGGCCTGGTGTCAGGATAATGTGACTGGATGTGGTATCATGCCACATGTCTATGGAGTGATACTGCAGTATGGCAGCACTATATCTGTCGCAAGTAGACATAGTATCAAAATGAATGAAATACTGTCAGTGGGACGTTAACTTCAACAAGAAACAAACATTATTTGAACTACAAGTACACTGCTTAAGAACAATATTTTTTTTCCTATTTTCAAATAAGTGTTGTTGTTTTTTATTTATTTATTGATTTATTTATTTATTTATTTATTTATTTATTTATAGTTAAATATTGTTCTGACTCTATAATGTATAAGTCTTAAATCCTTGATACACATTTTAAGCAGCACAGCTTCTGTGATTACATTCCCCTTTTTATAAAGCATGATCTAGTTAAATCGACCACGATGCAACAGAAAGATTACTAAGGGGTCTTTGCCAGGTCGTGATATATCACAACTGGTCTTAGGCTTGGTGTTCAGCATAAAAGTACAACAGACTTGGTGTCAGGACAAAATGACTGGATGTGGCATAATGTCTCTTGTCTACAACAGCCGTCAATAAACATCACGTATATAACTGCATTCGGTCTATGTTCTATTACCTATATATAAATACGCATAAAATATGACATTACCCCCAACACACACACGCCACCACAACCACCAAACAAACAAACAAGCACAAAGATTAAATGGAAACTTAACAAGCTATTCTTATAGTCCAAAGTGTAACTATTCCTCAATATCATATGAAGGTGTAACTAAGATATTTCCGAAAGTTCAATGGATGCTTAGCTAAAAAAAGTATCATGGTTACATGACACCGTATAAACGTGAAGCATACGTCATATGAACGCCAGAGTTGAAGATTGTAAGAACCCATCATGATAGTTCCTGCAGGACAGGGATACCTTATCCAGTCATATTAACCATACACTGGGCCAAGCAGTACTGTATATGTTTATCTACAACGATATTTTTTCTAATTTTCCGCTGGGTCCAAATATACATAATATAAGTAGGAATAAGGTTGTCCGGAAACATGATCACATAACTGAAAGGACACAAGGGCGCAAACACAATTTTAGGGAACATAATTAGCGGGTCGTGTGTTCGATACTTGACCGCGATATGCCAGCATTGTTAGAGAATGTCATGACCATTCAGGTAACTTTCGGGAATTCTCGGCCCCGTATCAGGATAATCTGCACGTCATCTCCAGTTATATAACGCAGTATCATGTGTGTACTGAGCAGCTGACTTTGACACTAACCAAGCTAATACAATCGATAACTTTGCAAGAAAGCAATTAAGCATTGATATTTTATTTAGATCAAAATCCACAATCTGTGGGTACTGATCGTAAATCAATATCCGCTATCAAAACAGTTGATTTTTCATATTCAGTTTATGCTACATGTATTTTACAGTAAGACAAATCCTTAGGGGCAGGCTATACAAGACCATGCCAAGTATTAGTATGTGGCTATAGTATGGACACGTTAGCGGTATCGGTTGCTGTGTGAATAGAATTATGGAAGCGGGAGCCCATGAGTTCAATCCCTGGTCGCTACATACCAAACTTGCAGAAGTGGTATCGGTATGGTCCCCTATCTTTCTGCTCCACATATTGAAATTGCAAGTAGGCAAAGGGATATGAAAATATATGAAAATATGTCTCGTGGAGTCGATAAATGACACAATACTCTTTATAGGATAATGTAATCATGAAACAGTTACCAATTTATGAACGCACGAACAAATACATTAATTCACAAGCGCATGAACGCAAACACATACATGTAGCAGGCATATTGGCAAACAAACATACTCTGAAATCATTGATTTTCGTAGATCACTAATTTTCGTCGATTTTTGCGTAGTTTAATTCACGAGTAAAAAAACAACAACACGAAAATCATTCATCTGATCGACCTAAAGTTTTTTACAACAAGAACCGACGAATAAATGTACTCACGAAATTCCCTTAGAAACCTACTCAACGAAATTTAATATCATCGAAAATTTATCATTTTACAATATCAGTTTATACTGCCTTATTTGTATAATAAGGAGTGTACGATAAATCGCATGGCCTTTGATTGGTTTGGTTGCACCGAATTGTGTTTCATACTAACCACGTGCTCTTCATACCTGCACTGGTCTGTTTAAGCTATTTCTATCCTAACTGGCTAGAGGTTTATTTTTGATAATGGGTTGTTTATTTCCAGCGTTAGAACGTTTCTTGTTACAATACCAATCGTTCAAATATTTGATCGAGTAATTGTTACGGAACATTATGATAAATTTGAGAATTTGCTTCTCTGATTACTGTCTTAAACTTATGTAAGGCAATTCATATAAGTCCTTACTGAACGTATATTTTGCTTAAACAACAACAACAACAACTCAATTACCTCCTGGATACATATCCACGAAAAGTTGCAAAGTTTTAACAAAAGCGTTTTTACAAAGAAAACAAATTTTATTCTCATAAATTCATATTATCTCTGTACCGTTTATGACAATGTTATTTATTTGGAAAAAATAAAACGGTGACATATAGGCTAAATAGGCCGAGTGTACAAATCATAATACGTTTGTGTATATATGATTATCATACATATTTGTATTTGTGTGTGCGTGGGTGTTGTTATTGTTACAAGTATTACGATAACAAGTAAACCCTTACTTACTTACTTTCTCTTACTTACTTACTTACTTGTATTAGCAAAACCATTGAACGTGTAAAGTTCTACCAGCGATTTGAATAACAGTGCGCAAATCTTTTCTTATTACAAGATGACTTTTCATCAGTAGACTCTGTTCATAGTATTATTAAAAAGGTCTCTAATTCTGTAGTAATGACCAGACCAGTTAAAAACATTATTAGTGATGTGCTTTTCGTGACAGCATACAAATACTCACGAACTTTGAAGGGCTACACGAATGTTTGAACATCTGACTGAAGAATCGATAGGAGATATGTGTTGAGCACAATTTTCCGTTCGGATCGGATATAACAGTATGTTAATTGTGTTTGTAATTTATGCTCCATCGACAGCGGATATGTCATTTTGAAACTCTGTCTATATAAGACTGATATAATATTTCTACCCTGCAGTGTAATAGGTTTGTGACATGATACGCATGCATTCATATTTTTCTGACACCAAACAGTCCTGAAACTAATCCATATTGTTGTTAATTGCACGTACGTTTTGTTCGACTTATGTATATCGCCTTCAGGGATCAAACCCACGGCCTCCAGATCTCGAAAAGAATGCCTCATCTGTCTTTAAATATATCCTGGTGGTCTGGTGGTCGTTTCAACGCTTTTGCAATCATGAAGTGGCAGGTTCGAATCCTTGATGCAGACAAATTCTCTTTGTAAAGTTTTTTCTTTTATCACTTATGTTTTCTTTTTTCTTTTTTTTTCTTTTTATATAAGAGAATGGACGAATAATTTGCAGACTTGCTTGTGTGTGTGTGTGTGTGTGTGTGTGTGTGTGTGTGTGTTTATATATTTATCTATCTTCTTCTTTTTAGTATGTATGCAGTCGAGAGTTGAGTAAACCATCTAAAGTATTCAAAATTGAAAAAAAATCGTGCTGTATATGTATGATTTGCATGTAGAACATTATTGAATGTTGTGGTCAAACCAGGACCTTGTGTGATGCGTGTGTATTTCTCTGGACGTTGCTTTATATCAGGCACGTCAAAAACTTACGACACTGTCAAATTGAAACAGTTATATCTCAACATTTAGCGAACAAAATGAATGAATGTATCAGCTGCACATTACAATACAACAAAGCAATATTGTAGTTCCATACAACACCTGGTACATGTATATGCGATACATTTGTGCTACATTCTAACCATGTAATTTACTTTCATTTCCATACTATTATGTTCTATGGGCTTGATCAAAACATTGCAATGGAGAATAGATCTACTCTTGTACATTCCCGTTTAAACTTAAAACTCGATCATTGGCGGTACACGAGCATTAGCTTTCATAAAAGATGGGGGTGCTTGCGACGCAAAAAAAAATGTGTAGTTGATATAAACGTTATGTAATAATATAATATACACAAGGACATATAAAGTGAAGTGTACTATAAAGGAACAAGACTAATTTTGATGCCAAGCATCAACGACGACGCGCATGTGTTTGAAGCATGACTTAAATAAAGCAAAGCCATTTCAGAATATTTAAGTAACATGTGCATACAAACACCGCCTCCGGAGTGGGAGGTCGTGGGTCCGATCCTCGGCCGCGACATACCAAAGTCGTAAAAGTAGCACTGTTATAGCTCCTTTGATCGTGCTTAGCATATAAGGGTAGTTGCAGGACTGATTGGTCCGGTGTCAGAATAATGTGACTGGGTGTGGTATCATGCCACATGTCTGGCGTGATACTGCAGTGTAGGAGTACTATATCTGTCTCATGTAGGCATTGTCTCCAAATGACTGAAATATTGTCGGTGGGACGTTTAATCCAACAAACAAACATTTACATACAGGGAGTTTAAATATTTTCCGCTAAGCAATGATACATGTTATTTTGACAAATATCTTCAGCTGTAGGCTGGTTACTATCTTAAGTGTTTTCTAAAAAGTCCATATAAATCAAGCGTGTCTACGGCCTAATTTCCCCCCGCCCCTTTTTTTATTCAAAATTTCATTAAATTATCGATAAAACTTAAAATATCAAATTATTCAGAAATATAGAACAAAAAAGGTACTAAAAGTCTTAAATTATAGTAGACCTCTTATGTGATAATGATTTAAGATGCTATGCATTAATTAATCTATATAACAATAAAGATACATTTTCAATAGGTAATTCATTTGGAAGACTTAGGGTATGTAAGATGCATGAAATCTTCAGACAGAAAGCTACTAAGGCGGTGTTAATGTCAATGAAAAAATTCAGCAGCAGGAACAACAAGGACAATGATAACGAAATAAATCAGCACAGATAAGTTTTGGTCTGGTACGGGATTTAGGTACAGGTCCTTCCCGATAATTATTATTTCCCTTGATAACGTTTTTGTATTGACGAAATGTATCAAATTCAACAAATATTTACAAGGATTACGAATATAAATTTTGCTAAACTGTTGAGTTAAATTTATCCATTTCAAGCACTATATCCTAATCAGCTTATTTACTGGGACCGCAGATTGTGTCTGGGGCCGTCAATAACACATGTCCGATTCGGCCATATGTATAGTGATTGTGTGTTTTACACGTTCTACATT
Organism: Solen grandis; assembly: GCA_021229015.1. Classification (NCBI taxonomy): domain Eukaryota; kingdom Metazoa; phylum Mollusca; class Bivalvia; order Adapedonta; family Solenidae; genus Solen; species Solen grandis. The sequence goes on from CM037793.1 coordinate 41,671,764, forward strand.
ATGTTGTACTATGCATTATCAGTCCCCTACCGGTGTTCACACCGGAGGTGACTATAGGTTTGCCCTCCGTCTATCTGTCAGTCCGCCTGTCCGTCCGTCTTTCAGTCCGTCCGTAAGTCCGACCGGATGTCCGGAAATCTGGATCACGTGATAACTTAAAAAAAAACGTGTAAGATAATATTATGAAACTTGGTATATGAATAGATGGCAGTATGGCGATTCAGCACGTCACTTTGTCTTTGTTTTCTTGGATCAAATTCTGGTTGCTATGGTGACGGTAAAATTATGCACCTCACCGGTATGGGGCTCATGTGTTTCATGCAACACCAGTTACTTGTTTAACTGCGGTTTCATTGATTTATCGAGTTGACTTTGTTCATCTAGAAATATGAATGTTTTAAGGTGACAAAACATCTTCTAAAACCTTTTTTCTAAGTTTTAATGTATCAGGTTGCTTGCAAGGTCCGTTAACCAAGTTTATAAAACACGTGGTCTACGAATTTACGGAGAGGCTGTCAGATACCCATTAAATGTGTCGATTTATTTTTCTAAATAACGTTATAAGATTTGCATATTTTTAATCTTATTTTTATACATCAGTTAAAACAAGTAATTGATTTTAAAAGTTCTTTTTTTCTAACATACTTCACATCATCATTCACATATCACGCTCGATTTCCCGACCCGTATGACATAATTATTCAATATAAGTTTGTATTGTTGAATAAAGGCTGGGTTAATTCTTACATTCAAAGATATCTCTAGGTACATTTTAATTTCTATGTGCATTCATTTTGCCGTAGACCCTACCGTGGTTTAGTTCTAACTTTACGCCACCGTCATCAACGCTACTGATTTTCGAAATGAAAATTCTCCGACCGGTCTATTTAAAATTACGTTTTTTTTAAACTGTTACAATTTGATAATTTCTCTACGATCATGTTTTAATTAAAACTATTCAAATGTGCAGATGATAATAAGTTTTTGTAATTCTAAATCACTAATAATGAAAAATCGGACATCAAATAGGAATGGGGCGTTTCTTTTGCCCGTCAGTATATATTTTCTTCACCTGAATTCCCGTTTCTATAAAAATGCACGATTGTGGCATTTGACCGTGCTGAATGCTTCAATATTAACGTAAGATTTTATAGGCAAATTTTAAAATAATACTTTGTTTCCCTTGATAGCATGTTGAAATATATGTTGATCGAATATTTGAATAGAAAACTATTTAAGTTCACAGTAAAAAAATCGCATTTTTAGATAATAAACTATCATCCAATTTTGCACAAAATGTGTTATTGTTCCAAACCATGAAATTTACTATACCAGCTTGATCATTTGTCCTCTTTGCTAGTTTCCAGTAGACAGATTTCATTATGGTTTGGGAACCGCACATGCGTATTTCTTTAATCACATGCAAAATCAAATATTTACTTAACTAGCATATGCAAAATGAAATTTACATATGTATTTTCACGGACTTTGTTTAACGCTAGAAAAAATGAGGTATACTATTTTGCTATGCATAGCTTTATTTAGACAAAAATAATACTTTTTCATAAATAGCAATTAACTTCGCGATGTGTTAGACTGTATGGTCTAAAATAATACTTGTAATTGATTATTTTATGTGTAAGGTGAAACTGTTTTTTGTAGTATTTAGTAATGAGAGTTTCTATGTCATTTGAAAATGCAGCATTGTTTGGTGTTTGCCGCAAAAAGATCAGCTTTTGAAAAGTTTAAACATTCTGACAGTCATAACTTATTGACAATACGTTAAACTATTTTATTCTTGTTTGATAAACAATATAAATAACGTACGATGCGCCGCGATATAAGTATAATTCAACCTTCATGAGCTATTTCTACCATTAAAGTTATCATTTATATCCTTATTCAAAATGGAAAACATTTCCACATAACGAATATGTACCTGTCGATATTGTAAACGTTAGCAATGATTAATTGTTTTGTTGATTTTTTCCACATACGTAAACATTTTTTATTATTAAAATCATGAAATTTACACTTTAAAATTGCAAGGTGTCTCGTATTGTCACCCAAATTGGTAAAGCTTTGACGCGCAAATCATGTTTACAAGCCATCACTTAATGTAATATAAGGAAGTAATTTTGAAAAGTGAAATTTGTTTCTGTACATTACTTTAACAATACTGCGAGGAAAAGGATAATCTTTGCTATCAAGTTTAGACAATGTTCAATGATGTGTGATTATTCTATATATGTTGTGTGTCGCAGTCACAAATTAGCCGGAATTCATCTTCAAAACTTATCACAGTTATTAAATGTAACTTAAAAGACATATGTTCCATCAATCATTCTATTCCATCCGCTCACAGGTTACACATGCAAAAAAAAGGACTGGGCACCACATAGATTAATATCATGAGAGGAAATGCATCTCAAACGACGGTTAAAGGAGGCCATACTCATCAAGCAACGGCGACCACCTTTCAACCAGACCAGGGGTGGAACTTTCAGTACAACCCTCTTGTGATGTCCCATGATGGTTCATATATCATTTATCTCCTGTATTTTACGAACATCGAACTGTGTCCAATGTAAGTGCATGTTAGTTTTGAAAATCAGTAACCCTTTTTGATAAATGTTTACTATTTCAGCACGTTATAACTTCCACAAATGATAATATTAATAATAATAATAATAATAATGATAATAAAAATTAATTAGCAATTAATAATTAACCGATGTAATGATTTCAAGACTTTTACCTCCCTACACCCACCCCCACACTCCACACACACTGGGAACATGGAAACATATTTGAATCCCCCACCCCTTAGGAATCTGAAAACGTTTTTAAAAACTCTGGTAGGACATCTTGGTATTGATTTGAGACCCTTTCCCCCATTTCAAATGCTTACCCCGGGATAGTGCATAATAGTGTCAGCCATGGTGCATCCACATGACACGAATACAGACGATAGTCTTATAACAAAATCTCATTGCGTCATATCCTGACAAGTATCTCTTTATCTTTTATGATTTCTTATCAATAGTAAGTGTGTGATAGCAAGTCACATCTCGAGTTTCTTTTGTTTTGTATGTTCTGATAATGACCAAAAAACTCCATGGCCGTTTGCCGTCGTACAAAACTGAATGTCATTGATACCCAAATCTTCTATTATTAAATAACTGAACATTGCAAAAACAAAAAAATATACTTGGGATACAAGATTACAAGATGCATGATTGCAACGTTTCTCAACCATGATATTACATCTAATTGATAATAAGGCAGTTACCATATACGAATTTAAAATAAGAAGCATGTTCATGACCATGACGTCTATATGTAAAACTTTAGTTATAAGTACAAAGTTTTTTTTTTCATAATGAATAAAATGTCCGATTTATAAAATAGTATAACATCTTTTTGGGCATTTTTGTCCAGTGTTTGTAATGTCTATTGTGTTTGCATTTCAAGAAGGATACAACATACATACGATTCAGTGCAATGTTAAATAAATCATGCATTATAAATTTCATAATTATCTTTTAACATAGAAGTCAGTTAAAAAGATTAAGGTCAATACGTTTAATTTTATATAACTATATGGTTCATATAGATAGCGGATAAGACTTATAAGTACATATGAATCAGTTTTGTTTTCTTTTTTGATTTCAAATCGACATGATGAATTTGAAACAAATTTAATGTTATAGCCATTTTCATTACGTACTCGCGAAAGATTTTAAAAACTACACTTTTCTTAATGCACGAGCATTATCACTTATGAATCAATCCTGATAAAAGATTGATTATAACCAGCTGAATGTTTCTGTAATGTAGACAATCTGCATTTTATTTGAAAACTTTAGAATTGTTTAAGCCCTTTTCGAAATTATTGAAATAGATATGTCAGCATTTGAATGCTTTCAAAGTAAGATTCCACTGAGTATGATTTAGAAATCAAACTGATAATATAGAACACCCTTGTAAAACAGGAGAAGCATGTACTTTTAACAAATACATATGATCTCTTTTAAAAATTGCTTGAATAAAACAGTCTTGAATTAATAAGGTCTCAAAAGTAATCTCAATTTTATTTCCGAGAAAACAAGTATGAGATAAAATGACTTTGTTCGCGTTACGTCAAACAGTATCCATAAGTCTTTGTGCTGACGAAAAAAGGGGACAATACTTTGAAAATCTAAGTGATAGCTTGAAATTCATCAGTTAATCGATATATTCTTGCCTGATAATCGACACCGTCGCTAAGAATAACAGTTTAAATACATTTTCGGACGTTAACTACTAAATTTACACACTCAAAAAAAAGAAAGAAATACAAAAAGAAAGAAAAAATACTTCCCATGAAAAACATTTTATTCCAATCCGATTTTATACACATTCTTTGGTTTTCAGCCCAATTACAATTGAAATGATATATATATATATATAGGATATAACATGCATACATAGACAAACATGTCAATACAATACTATTATCAGAAAGCTCAAATTGAGTTATCGTCTCTATCAATTGTTTCTTCAAATTTATAAAAAGACCTATAAATACAATACAATTTTAAAACATAACACGTGTCAAGAATTTGGCAATTCACTTTTAAAGGTAGAAGTAAAATCATGGCTGATATATGCATACACAAATCATTTAGAAATGAACACTAGTATAAACACAAAACGAAGTAATATGTCAATTTTGCTAACCCCTGCATGTTACCTTTTTAAATATATAATACAAACTGATTTATCAAGCAATGACATAAACATTATTAATAGTGAAATAAAGGTTTAAAATGTTATAAATAAAGGAATAAATCAAGTTATGAATAGCTACATTTAAAGCAATTTTCAAAAATGCGTTTCAGGAATGGAGTTCTTGTAGATATCAAATATCTGGAAGTAGCAAATATTTAGAGAATGTATCACATTCAAACACATATCAATTAGACAAACAATAAAACGCACAATAATAATTGATGATTATACACCGATTATGATTCATTCTTTATTCAATTTGGCTGGAAGTGTTTATTTGAAATTCTGTTACCGTATGCCACTGCGGTTTCTGTGATATAATGATCAAGGTATAAATGCATGTTTCAGTTGTACATCATTGTTGTTCCTATAACTGTATTTCACTGTATGGATTTTCAACAATGCTGTCACGATTTAAGACATTGTACACATTGGAAACAACACTTTGTGCTGAAAAGGGAAGAAAATCTGAGTATGTACATTTTGTGATAAAGAAACTTATCAACACACGGTTTATATGAATGTTTATTTGAGAAAAAAGGGGCAGCAAATATTGCCTCTACTATGGATTACACATTATTTTAGTCACAATTAAGGTTTAAAGTATATTCCTTAAAAGGATGTGATTTCTGAAGCTATAATTAAATGATTTTCTTCTTATATTCCTATACCGTTGTATGATTTTGAAAAATAAAATAAACCATCAGTGGTTTTGCTTAGATTTGCTGTAGTCTTTAGATGTTTGTTACCTGGACGTAACTGCTCGTTTTCCAGTATTACTTCTCGTACCGTCTTCAAACTACACGTCTTTCCATTGTCCTCTTCCATATGTGTTACTTAAAATAAAATTGTGTCATCTTTAATTCTAAGAAAATAATGATGAACTATATGATATTCGGTTTTATACAAACAATATCTAAATATAATGTAAATTAAAGTCGTTAATAATTGGTCTTTGTTTGGTTAGACATTTTTTAGTTATTTTACAATACTGTGATAATAGATAAAACACAATTCAAAATGCAAACAACAACAAAAAAAAATGTCTATCAGCAATTTATATGCTATAGTATTATAGTGTTAGATTTATATTTTGCTAAGATCTGTTAGAGTTACAACACCAATGTAAAGAAACGTGATGGTATGTGAGCGAGCATATTCATTTATGTATACCTTTTGTCAGATATGACCATTGATTATTAAAGTTAAATAATTAAAATAATATTTTCTGTAAACAATCTTTGTCCCATTTAAGAGCGACCTTATGATTTATGGCAGACTTACAGCTCGTTTGATTATAATACACCTTTGGTTCTCTGGTCTGGGCATATGATGCTAATCTGAAAAGACGCATTAGTATTCCGATTAATAGACCAGGACATTGTTTATGTTTTGCATTTTGCATTTACATTCAAAATCATGACGTGGGAACATTTTTACCCCACATTAGTGATCACTATTATATATTAAAATATAAATCCTGTGCAACATTATTTTATGTGCTTCTTGTAAGTTGTATATGGGGATATCTTTTTTCTATACATCTTCACAATAACATTATATAGCAAGTGTAGCTTTAATTAGTCATTTTCACTGCTAAATTATTTAACAGTTATTATCTATTGATAAAACAATATTACCTTCGCCGGAAGTACACAATCATAACGACTATAACAACAATAAGAACAATAAATCCAGTTGATATCCCAGCAATTACAGCAGTCACATTGATGTTGTCATGTGTTGTGGTTTGAACTGCGATGTCAGTACAGAATGGTCCTTCGAATCCATGCTTACAACGTAAACAGGTTCCATTTAATTTATTGCATTTTCTACTCTCGCAAGTAAAGGGGCAGTTATGCTCACATGTGTAACCATGTTTTCCATCAATGCAAGTGTTACACTCATCATGTGAACGACATTTATCACAAAAGAGGTTGTGCAAGCAACACATGTCCCCAGAAAACCCGTGAACACATCCACCTTTACATTTGCCAGTTTGTTTCTCACATATTTTGTCCATACAATTAGGTGAACAAGCCAGGTTGCATTCATTTCCATATTGTCCATCGCTGCATTGTTCACAAATGGAACCAGAGAAATTTGCAATGCAATCTGAACAAAACCCGGACTTAATATTACATCTAGCATTTAAACAATTAATTGGGCAATTTAATGAGCAACTGTTACTGTATTTTCCATCTACGCAGTTTTCACAATATCTTCCCTGAAAATTTGGTTCACATGAAAGGCAATTTCCCGAATCTTTCTTACAAAGGGAACTGTTACAATTTTCAGAGCAGTTCTTTTGACATGTATCCCCATGTTTTCCAGGTATGCATTCATCACACCTGACACCAGCAAAGTTCCCAGCGCATCCTAAACTACAATAACCGAATGTTTGTTCACAAGTAGTGTTGAGACAATTGCTCGGACAGTTCATGTTACAATCTGTTCCAAAGTAACCTGTGGTACATGTGTCACACTTTGGCAATTCATGGTTGTCCACACAAACACGACACTCACCAGATGATCTCACACAAGCTTTACATTTGTCTGAACATGTTTCTGTGCACATCATTCCATACTTTCCAATCGTGCACTCATCACAACTATCACCAGCAAAATTGTCTCTACATTCACAATGTCCATATAATTTATTGCAAGGTGTCATGCAACCATTGGAACAAAGTTTATCACAATATTCACCGTATCTTCCGTCCATACATACTGTACAGTTTCTATCGGATTCACAAGCCAAACACCCAACCGGACATTGAACACAAAAATCAATTCCTTGTGTGATAATATGAAAATATCCGAACAGACAGGATACACAGCCACTGGATTCATCGCATAAATCACATTCTCCTGCACACATTACGCAACGACCGGGACTTTGCCAATCGTGATAATATCCAGACCTACACGAAGTACAATTAGACAAGGAAATGCAAGTTTCGCACCCGGACGAACACGTTAACTGACACTGATACATGTCATCTGTAACAAAATAACCGTCCTTACATTTGTACAGTATCCTACCCCATTCAGTCTGTCACGTTGGGTCCCGCGTCTGGATGGTCTGTACATGTGATGCAGTTATATGGACATATGTTTCTACATCGGCCCCCGTGATACCCAGGTTTACACCCGTCATTGCATGTACCATCGCTTGAACAGCTGTTTGTTGCACAGCATATGCAGTCTGACAACCGGCATTCTTCATCAACCACACTGTATACTGGGCAATCTAATGAAATATTGTTAATTATATCATTTAAAATTTTATATTGACATGAAATAACTAACAATCTTGCATTTATTATTACATGTTTTATTTATGTTGTATGGTAAAATTGCAAGCATTAATAATGCCGTCCATTGCATTTACGTGTGCTATATTATTAAAGACATATATTCGGTCTTTCTATATTAACAAATGTACAATCATTTCACTGTTTCAATATCAGTTACATAATTACCTTTATATTCAGGTTTACAGCCGCCAGGACAGTCATCATGATACGAGTAATAATTTTGGTTACAGGCATTGTTTGCACAACATTCACAGCCATCCTTGAAACAATGTTGATCCAACCAAGATAGGCAAACTTCGTAAAACATAAAATAAACTTTGCAGAGCTTATGCAATAATTAATAGTAAAACCAGAATAATATATGTAGTAAGAGACAAACGGTTTTAATTTTATATATGGCATTTGCATTTGTCATATATTTCTATTTATAAAAAAATTCTATGATACTCAATAAACATATATTACTGATAATATTTCATATATTTTATATATTTAAAACCAAAAATTGTTCGTTTAAGAAACGTTGCGTTTTTATGCGCGGGATAATAATTTCGCAGATTTGTGGAGACCGCGAATCATGAGAAACAAAATCCGCTATCAATAAAATGTATACTTTGAATAACATGATGCGGTATTACAATATTTACAAATCAGTGGTCGTGGTCATTTAAGTTAGTAGTGTTTAGGTCAACGTTTGAAGTTTTTAGGTTGAAATTACTTGAATACTTGTATTAGTTTGTGGAGATATTCATACGTATTTTTATTTTACACCAAAAAATTAAATTTAAATTTGAATTGTTTCAACACTATTTTTTTCAATTGCAATTAAGTATTTAAAAAAAAAAAAGTAGAACTTTCCATTTTACATTTGACTGGTATTGGAACACAATACAATGTGCATTCTAACAAGCTGTGTACATTTATTGACTGATAAGTCTAAAAATCATTCTCTTATTTTGAATTTAGATAAATGATTCAACACGATTTTTTTTTTTTTTTTTAATGGTTAAAAAATTTATTGAAAATTTCCCAACTTTCGGTATTCTGTGTCATGACGCTAGCTTTCCAAACAGCCGGGAGGCGTCGAGATTTGTGCTATATAAACACGTTATGTACTCGCCTTTATCGATCTTCCGCTTCGAGGGATTTGTTCAATACTTTACGATCTTTAAAGTGTTTTAGAAAGTTTAACAAAGTAAAACGATTGTCACAAAAATATTTTTGTGATGCAGGATTCTTTCAGTGTTGCTTTAAAATACAATAACAAGAAATAAAATGTTTATCAATTATTTAGTTACTATCGTAGTCACAGTATATATATTTTCCCCGTTACGTGCACATATATAATACAATAATATAGTTCTTGGCAATTTCAAAAAGGACACCCGCACACAGTTCTCACATAGGAAAACACGTCTCACCAATGCATCTCACGAGGATCTTAACATAGCTTATAGGCTCCTAAAAGGAAACCCTCGATACGCTCCACCAGGTAAAACACACAGGCATCACCCCCTTAAAGCTAATTCAGGACACGCTCCACTCAGGAAAACGCAGGAAACGTCCCACACAGGTAACCTACCATAAGGCATAGAAAGTGTTAATATTTAAAATTTCATACATATATACGACCTTATATACTGTTTAACATATCTCACAGGCTGTCTTCAAAGGTAATACACCGTTAAAATTCGTTTCATATATAAGCATCATATACTCTTTGAAATAAGTATAAAGAGAGATTGGCAACTTTCTAAAATAACGTGCTTTATCGCGTGCACGAGTGTTAACAAGAGCGTGCCGTCCTGTCACACGAGTACTTGACATTTCGGTTGGGTTTTGGGGGAATCTTACAGAAAAGCAGTTCATAAATACTTCAAGTAAATCTACTGATTTTACCTAGAGTGAATTGAAATGAAGGAAAGAATCGGACGGATGCATGTTTAGAGTACTATTTTTATTTTCATTATAATTAAGAGAGAGGGAGAGAGAAAGGGGGGGGGGAGGAGGAAAGATAGATGCATAATTGGTCCGATATGACTACGCGGAAAGAGTAAACGTCGAGATACATGACAGCCTAGTGTACTTGCAGGATTAATGTGATTTTTACCGGTAATGATCTTCTAGTTCTTTTGCCTGATGTTGGAAAACATGTAAAATGGATTACCTTAATTGCATCTTGCCGTGTGGTCGATCAACCTCACTGACGTTTGTTTATGTCAAAAGTAATCGAACAAAAGAATTAACTAAACAAAATAACCATATCAATACTATATTATTTTAAATATCCATTGGAACTTCCCATAAATATGTATTTGGTTTCCAATCTCGCCCGGGTCCCGTTGAAATCTCTTTGTCCGCACACGACATCAAAAAATAAATATAAACGAATAAGCTTCCAATCTCTGTTTAAATGTCTATGAATATATGTACCTTACAAATATATATTCAAAGGAAAAAGAAAAACAGGGTAACTAAAATCTGTAGAAGCAAGACTCAAGTTTTTACCTCCTAACCTTGCTATTAACCTCATATGATAGACTCAATCTCATTCTAAAGTATTATTTTGTTTCAAAGATTTTTTATCAAAAAAATTAAACTGTAATACCGTCGAAAACTTCCTATTTAAAACTGAGACAAAAGTTTACCATGCGTTTCTTTTTCCTTTGAGTATATTACCATAAACCGTCATAATTATATTCTTCCAACACATCTATAAACTAGGGGGCCGCCGTGGCCGAGCGGTTACAGCCGTGAACTACAAATCTCTCAGCCCCTCACCGCTGTGGGTTCGAATCCCGGTAGGTGGTTCTACCCGGGTACTTCTTTGTACTCGGGGTCTTCCTCCACGTGTAATTAGCTGGACGTCGCTTTATGATTGAAATACTATCGCAGCGACGGTAAACTCCAGTATAACAACAACATCTATAAACTAGCAAATTTTGCATAAGTTCAATATAGACTTTTCAAAAATTCACTCATACAAGAAGCATTATTTTTGCATCTATAATTATGCAAACATACATAACTAAGAGATGATATCTCAAAAGTCAAAATCATTCATCCCACGCAATTTAGCACAAAGCACCGTCCTCTCAAGAGCTCCGACTAGCTTGAACTGCCCACTCAACACCCAGGTAGCTAAGGTAGAACTCAATGTTCGGATGCAGTGTTGTTTTAAGCAATCTACCTGTACTGACAAAGAGTAAAACATGGCGTAAACATAAAAGGCTATTGATTTTATTCTATCATCAAATGAACAATTCATTAGAGATAAAAAGTCTTCCAATTTACATCTGCCATTATACCAGATGAATAGATACCGTTGTCTTCCTTGTATATGTTATTTGCTTTTGAAAAATATATGTTACTTATCTTCCATACACAGTATATCAAAGTAAGTTTAATAATATTGAGAAAAACGATTTTCCATTGGGATACCTACATGACGGCCAGTTTCAATAAGAAAGTTATGACTCGAACAACGAAGTGCTTTCCTTACATAAAAAGGAAAGTGTATACACATATATCTCTCCGGATTTAATATTGTTTCAAATTGTTTGCATGAAACATGAGGCTGGGAATCATTGGTCTCTTGTCAACAATTTTGAAATTTGCAATCTATCATTCTTTGTTCAAAACAATTTAAAAATGCATCTATATCACCATAGCTTGACTTAACCAAACATTTCCAAAACCATATCTGAATAATAAATTCATCATAGTCGATGCCTAGTTATTTTTCCTAGACTTTCTTGCTATTTTAACATTGCAACACAATCATTCTCATTAGAATATACATCAATAAAATCTTTACATTATTGAATATGAGCTTGTTTTAAAATAAATGAGTATTCTGTACCATATATTTCAGCGTCATATGTGAGAATAGGGCCTAGCCATCGAATCAGCTAATTTAAAATATTCGTTGTATGAAAAATTACCAAACGTTCTTTGAAAAAAATTGCAAAAATCTATTTTCTGGCTTTTGCGGCAAGCTTTTCTTTTGCTTTGGACCAAGACAGTGTCGGCGTGAACAATGGTCCCATATATTTATAACATAATATAACATGCACTGGTAAACCATTATACGTCAAACGTTCATATGCTCATAATGGACCCCCGTTTTAAAACACGATTATTTCAGTTTTTGACTGATTAATTGTCATACCTATAATACGGCAAAATTCTGGAAGAAAATTTAATTGTAATTGTAATTCAATGGCTGTTTCTGCACAGTGTTAAACGTCGTCTGCAAATAGTATGCATATAATATGTATTTGATTTGTCACACAAAAATACCACGACGACATTTCGTTCGTAAAAAGCGGGATAACTCATTGATAAATAGGTTGAAGATTATCGTACTACTTACGCCTCCTTGTCTTATCCCAATGTTACAGAGAAACGAGTTCGGATAAATCCACGAACATTGAAAACACTGACATCAATACACGTAAGATTTTTCCTCTAACTCCATTATTATGTAAACTAGAGAACAAGTTTTGATAGAATAATCCGTCGAATGTCTTTTTCTAAATCCACACGTAGGACATAAAATCTACTACCTGTCTCACTTAAATACTTTTATATCAAACTTTGCAAAGTAAACATATTTTCTATAGTGGAATATCCTGCCCTAAACACGCTTCGATTATTTTATTAAATTCGTCGGCCCATGTACACAATCTTTCATATATTACGTTTGAAAATAATGTGTACACTACATTAATAAGTAAAATACCGCTGTAATTTGAAAGGTCTAATATACTACCAGACTTATATACTAGTGCGATAAAACCGTCTCCAAAATTACAGGAAATTTACCGGTTTCTAATATACTATTGCATATCATTTGGATTATTGGGTTAACAATACAAGCTGATTTTTTTTTTTTATAAAATCCAGTCCCAGAACCATTCATTTTCCGGTTTTTATGCTTTTCATAATTAATTCTCGTGTTATTTCTGTATTTAAAATACTTTTTTGCTCATCGATTGGGTCAGTCCCATCTAAATCTATATAATTTATTGTTGGTATTTTTTTTTCTTTTCATAATAATCCCTCAACATAATTTCTCTATGTATCAGGCTTTACATACTGAGCTTCGCTATGTTCTTTTTTCCCACTGTTTTTAAGCATGTGTCAAAATAATTTTGGGGTTTTACTACACTTTAGTAATTCCCCTCTTTTATTATGCTGATAAAGACGTTTTTTTACATAGCACATTCTCTGAAAGATTTTTCTTATTTCAATATAATCTTGAACATTCTGTATATTGTTTGTACACCGGAATTTTCTTAACGCCGCAAATTTAACTTGCTTCAATTCATCGAATTTTTGTCCCAACATGGTTAATTGCTATTGGCTAGATAAGACTTGTTTCTGTATCTAACATGTATATTTTTGCGGCGGCTTAAAACATTGTTAGGATTTTACTAACTGCTGAATTAGCATTACTATTAATGCTATTAATATTATCGTTTGCATTTGTAATAAATGTGTTGCTCAAAGATTCAAAGAATTCATCTTTACATACATCCAGCCATTTATATTAGCTCTCTTTCACACAATCTCACACTTATTAAAACACAGTCTTGAACATAGAGGTAGGTAGTCTGACTTATTTTTTAAAGCAACATAAAAAAACTAACACCTGGAAATAATTCTGTTGATACAACATGGCAATCAACCACACTCATACCATTATGCTTTAAACAAGTATAATTACCTATTGAGTCATCATGCACTCTTCCATTCTCAATATGTATACCGTATGTACAAAAAAATCAATAAGGGATTTACCAAATACATTGTATAGTTCAGATTTTTTGTTCTGTCTAGACATATACAAAAATCGGTATCAACAATGTTGTTAATGTTATTATCAGGAATAAAATCCAACGAGTTTGCTGTCCGTATATTCAAATCAGCAGTGAAATGAATAGAAGCCTCTGGATAAAGTTTTTTAATCAGTAACATATTTTTGTCAATATATTTAATTTTTCTCTTCTCTATCTGTGTAGATATTCGCACCTTCAGGCAACACATAGGCTATATCAAGATTAATACCCTTTATATTCTGAAAAATAGTAGATTTCATATGTGAACTAACACAATCGATAAGGTTATTATATATACTAGTTGTTAACCCGTTGGATATTAGTTCTGTATGAGAAAATCAAGTACGCCTCCGTTGTTACGAAATGCATGTGTATGTTTTGTCCTTGCGGAATCAAAAACCGTATAATTATTGAGAAGAGTATCACACTTCCAATATAGTCACTCCGTGATTCAACTAAACCAGTAATGTCAAATCAGCGAATGTAATTAAGGAACGGTATATTATCAATCAATGCAAACCACCGACGTTCCATGTCAAAGTAGCCATATTAACACTAGAACGTAGACATTGGCTTCCGCCCTATACAGTTCCGCCCACAGTCTCGCTATCGTAGCCTACCTCGGTTCCGAATTAGTGACGTTATGTTCATGTGATCGCAGAAGGCTGTCCATGTTTTGTTCACGTGGCCCGAAGCCACGCAACTGTGTGTCCGATACCAGTCGTGTGCACCCAATCCTCGTGAATTCGCTTGTTGCCTTGAAATATTTGTACACATTATTGTCACTAACCAGTTTGTCGTATCTAATAGTAGCATACCGGCCTTGATTTCTAGCCTCAATCAATCTCTTGACCTGTTCACGCCTATGGTTTTGAACAAGTTCCGTGAAGTCTTCCCTCACGGAAAATGCGCATCTTCTTGTGTACACTTCCCTTTAATTTCGTAGCATTGTCATTCTGTCCTTATTACGTGCAAATTTAGTCATAATGGGACATTTTATGTCATGTTTTGCCCCCAACCGTTCAATCGTGCACGTTCAATCTCAGCAATTCTTGAAGTACAAGATTTTCCGAAATGAATGTCTTTAATTTTGTGACTATGTTTTGCCATGCTTCGCCTAGAAGGCCTTATATTCCATAAAATCGGAGATTATTTCTGCTAGATTGGTCCTCAATATTATCTACCTTTGCCGATATTTTGTTGATTTGGTGTCTCTTATATATTGATTTTCCTTTCTTAGGCTTTCATTTTCGTTTTTTTTTATGTATTGACAGTGAGACGTATATCGTTTATTTTTGTGTGTAATGTTGCAAAGGCCGACCCTATGTCTGTTTTCATTTCACGCACAAAAGCCATCACTTTATTGTTAATATTGTTATTGATACTACGAGTGTTTGGTCGTATCGAGGGACCTTGATAAAGTCGAGGTGTAGAGGTTGATGCCGTCAAAGAGGCAGTAGCCTCCGCAAACGGCAAGTGGCGGGCTCGGGTTCGTCTTGATATCCCCACCCAGCGTGATTAACACTGGCCAACACAGCACCAACCAAAAAATCATACTCACGGTTCATTTTCTCAGCATATTGATTTTACACTTTTTGTAAAGCTCTATATTTATCCTCATTATAAAAAGATTGTGTACAGTACTTGAACACTGGCAAAAAATAGTAAATATGTTTATATTTTGACGCTTATTTTCCTCTCCCCAAAACGCGAATTTTATATATTAGCACATCAAGATAAACGTGAAACACACATGGCTCATCACTGATTATAATTAATAATTAAAGGAAACGTTTATACCCCGTTGTAATTTTCTTTCTGTTAGCGTTCTGCATAACAGGTACAATGTATAATTAAGTTATATAAATAGTGTTATTGCAGTTTTACCTTTGTAAAGATGAAAATTTGACACGACCCTTTAATTTCCTCAATAGCATTGTAATGTGTGACATTTTGATTATTTTCGTCCCGTAATTGATAACAATTCATAACCAGTTCATAACAATTCTAATAACAACAACAACAACAACAATTTTATACCTGTACATTTAATGAGGAATAGTATTAAAAGAAACATCCTCATGGAAACCTGAAATGTTAGAAAGAAATGCTTTTTTTAATACATGCTGTTCATTTCGAGCATCATTTATAGTTTTGATTATGCTTAAAATATTTTTCATAAAGCTGTCATTGTTTGAGCTGGATAATACAGATGTGTCCACATATGTATGTGGAGTGAATGTAGCAAATACGGCATGTGTGACTGATACAAAAAGTTGAATACCAGCTTTCGACCGCAGTCAAACCCAGTAGAGGGAATACATTGTTGTTCCGAAGATTCTTCCGACCAGGCAGGTTAAATATGCTTTCCTGCGAAGCATATCCATAAATAATTGGGCAACCAATACCAAGTTTAGTAACCTTACGCCGTATTTAAAAGAAGAAATTACTTATTAACCAGACCGTAGACCTTGTTCTAAACTCTGCATATGAGGGAAGGGGTTGGTCTGATAGTATGTATGGGGATAATGATCGATTGTGCTATCTTCCGATGTGATGTGGCATTTATCAGTGAAGTACTATGGTTACATGTAGCCCTTAACAGGACAAAAATGACATATAATTTCGTGATTTTTCTTATGCTAAAATAAAAAAAAAAGCTAATATGTAACATGAAGCTGTTCGAAATTCTAGGTCATGATAGTTTTAATCGTGATAATGGTACAAAAGCTTAATTCATCGAAACATTAATTATTTATCGAAATTTAAACACACTTATAGATACCACAAAACATAAAATTAAAATGATTAAACCTAAAAAATGGGCGGAGTTATTGAATCTGTATTAATAAGAACCAAACCAAAGTTAAAGAATTGGGGATTTAATAAATATGGATAAAGCAATATGATTTGTTTTTCTGACGTAGGCATCACTGAAAAGTCATTAACTTAAGTTCGGTAACGTTAGAGTACTCGATGGGGATTCTTTAGAGAAAGAAGTGATACATAACACAATCTGAGTAGTAAAAATAAATATCTATTTAAACAACTTATTATAACAGTCATTGCAAAATATTACTTATTATATGTGATACTTGTATGATATCAACATCTACGGCATCGACCAATTTGAGCAAATTTTTCCTTTATGTCTCCCCAGCCCATGATATATTGCGCTATCGTATACGATCCCATACTATAAGCAAGACGTAGGTGCCATATCGGTGGACTTATTGACTGCTTGCCTAATAACTTAGCCATGTTTAAAATGGAGGCTAATAGAAAAAGCATGTGAAATCATCCTCAGCTACTTATTGAACAAAAAAAAAGGAATAGTCAGACTAGGCAACATCACTATTCAGTGAGAAAGTGTAATCAAAGGAGTCACCAAACTTGCCCTTTTGATCTTTAATATTGATATTTATGATTATTTTAAACATTATCAAAAATTTCATAATTGATAAATATGCTGATGACAATACCTTTTCCTTCTGCCATGCAAACCAAATAGTCTTAACAGCAACACAAGAAAAACAAAACAAAAAAAACAAAAAAAAAAACTTATATTAATTAGTTAAATGATTAATTAATTTATTAATTGATTTATTAATTAGCTGATTAATTACTTAATTAAGTGGTTCGATCTTAATAAAATGGAAGTCAATCCTGAACAAATCACGACTATCTCTCTGGGTGCAAATTCGCACTC
>CM037793.1:41689508-41739508 GCA_021229015.1 Solen grandis
TCAAGATATTATCAAGACAAACATTCTGACCAAGTTTGAGGAAGATTGGATCAAAATTGTGGCCTCTAGTGTGTAAACATCAAAATTGTTGACAGACGACGGACAATCAAGTGTCCAAAAAGCTCACCCTGAGCTATGCTCAGGTGAGCTAAAAAAATTAACGCAAAGGTAAACCTGAGGTAAAACAACAAATCTTAACATGTTCATCCAACTGTGAAATATAGGTCACAGCAATAAATTTTCAAACATTCAAATTAGTTCATATAATGATGTACATGTGAACCAAGTTTCATGAAGATATGAATTCATCTTCATAGAATTAGCTTAAATGCAAAGGTAAACCTGAGGTTTGATGGACGAGCGGATGGACAGACGAACGAACGAATGGATGCACAGACTGAAAATCTATATGCCCACCAACAGAGTTGCAGCGGATAATAAAAAGATGCCCAATTTAACAAAACTTGCCACATGGAAAAAAAACAACAAAAAAACATCTGTTGATAAGTGGGGTTTATTCAGAAAGATGTTTAAAAAAAAAAGCAGACTATAATTTACTATAAATTTAAACTACAGCAAATCTTAAGGAAAATCAAAAAGACTTTCCTACCCAGAACATCCACTTGAATGTTAAGTTATGGATTTCCTATTAAGGTACCAGTATTAAAATTTCTTCTCCAATCTGTATTTGAGTATAGAGAGAGATTCAAATGTTTTGTCCTTTTAGTGAAATAAGAATAATATTTAACACAAAAGCAGATTCAGACTAATTTCTCATGCTGATAGTGAAACAATATATTCAACAATTAACAAAACTGCTTTGGTTCACCAGGCATATAGTGTTATTTGCAAACCTTTGACACTCAAAACTACCTTTCTAATTGTGTTTCACATATTGTAACCACACCTACATGACCCTTATTTTAAACAAGAGGGCCATGATGGCCCTGAAACGCTCACCTGAGTACCATTGCTACAACTGATTACAAGGTTTTTAAACAGACAAGAATTCTGATATAACTCAATCTTAAACATTTTAGCCCTGACAATACTACACACCAAATATATAAGCACTGGGCCTTATGGTTTCAGAGGAGAAGACTTAGTGCGGGGTCATTTATCTCCAAAGGGCCACCATTTTGACAATCTTGATAATGAACCATTAGATGATGCTACATACCAAAAATCTAAGCTATAGGCCTTATGGATTCATAGTAGAAGTTTTTTTTTAAAGATTTTCCTATATAACTCTATGTAAAACAAGTGACCCCTGTTGTGGGGGCATTTATCACAATCAGGTCTTGATTTGTACAATCTTGGTAATGAACCATAAGATGATGCTACATACCAAATATCTAATCTCTAGGCCTTATGGATTCATAGAAGTAGATTTTTAAAGATTTTCCTAAATAACTCTATGTAAAACAAGTGACCCCTATTGCGGGGGCATTTATCACCGTAGGGCTATGATTTGAACAATCATGGTAATGGCCCATAAGATGATGCTACATACCAAATATCTAAGCTCTAGGCCTTGCAGTTTTGCAGAAGAAGATTTTCAAAGTTTGCATTTTTAAAATCTATTTTTAGCTCCTGTGACCTACTTTTTCAACCAATCTGAATACTTTGTACAACTTTGATAGAGGGCATCATAAGGATGATTCCTGTGAAGTTTGGTCAAAATCCCTTCAGCGGTTCATGAGGAGATGTTGTTTAAAGCAAATTGTTGACGACGCACGCACGGACGACGGACAAAAAGCGATCACAAAAGCTCACCATGAGCACGTTGTCACCAATTAAGTGGTTAGATATCAAAATGTGTCAACTAAAGTTGAAAATATATCAAGAGGGCCATGATGGCCCTGAATTGCTCTGATCATGTGACCTGAGAAATATTGCTTCCTGATCATCATTGCCTTTTATAACAGTCATACTTAATACAAAATCCACAAAATCAATGCAGACATACAGCAATATAATCACATTTCTACATGAAGATTGTACCTGTTGTCCCCAAAAAACTTGTATAAGCTATGTAAGTCTATGAACAAGTGGGCCATTATGGCCACTGCTCTAGAGGCAACCTAAAGCTGACCAGTAAATGAGACTTAATATACATACTTCTCAGGAATTTGACAGTTTAGTATTTCTTAGCCATGTTTGGCAACAGTATGTCTAAAACAAAACGGTGTTCAAGAGATTAAAGTGTGATACTGCTGACTGAAAATGGACAAAATGAGATATTAGAGGGTCCTTAACTATGATGAAATAGGTTGCAATTTATTACAAAGTGTCTTTAATCATCCTGGAAAAAGCAAGCAGGTGGCAATGTCCAAAAATAGCTACACTACAGAGTTAACTATGATGAAATTTCATGTTACAATTTATAACCACACTGTAAACACTCTGACAGGGGGTCTTTTTCTATATACAGACAATACTATTCAACAAAGCCAGGATAATGTGAAACACAGAAGGAATACAAGAACAGAAGTGCTGTCTGTGGCTAAGCACTAAGCACAGGGATAAACCAAAGATCTTTCAGAGGTCAGCAGGTCAACTATCCGAAATGCTTGTTGGAAAACAATAAACCTTGATATTCTGATACCCCTGAACATGTTTATGTAGTCAAAAAATCAACACCATACCTAGTTACTGACATATAAGCATAATAACGCTGTGCATACAAACTTTGACCAAAATTCTGTTGCCATGGCAACCAAAGTTCCACATGGATCAAGTTTATTTTAGCATCATTTGTGAACATTCACCCAAGGATCATTCCTACCTAGTTTAATCAAATTCTGTCCAGTGGTATCAGAGGAGATGTTGAATAAAGTTTTCCCTATAAACATATAAGGCAAATAAGCCCCGCCCCTGCCGGCCATGTTTTTTACGGATTGGAAAATTTTTAGCAACTTTGAAAGAAGTTAACCAAAGGAACATCTGTACTAATTTATTTTAAAATATGGCCAGTAGTTTTGAAGAAGATGATTTTAAATTTTTTTATATTTTTTTTCTTTCTGTTGTCATGGAAACCAGAGTTCTACATGGATCAAGTTTATTTTAGCAATTTTTTTGTGAAGGTTGACCCAAGGATCATTCCTGCCAAGTTTAATCAAATTCTGTCCAGTGGTTTCAGAGGAGATGTTGTTTAAAGGAAATTGTTGACGACACACGACACACACGACAGATGACGATGGACGCAGGGTGATCCTAAAAGCTCACCATGAGCATGTTGTGCTCAGGTGAGCTAAAAACAAAAAAGACATTCTGACTTATGCACTGAGCGCGCTACCTTACCCTCAAATTCTAAAAAAATTCAAGAAATTGAGACATGAAATTTAAATATTCCTGATTTTGGGTCTTACTGAAACCCTTCAGTCAAAATTACTGTTGTTAAACTGATAAGTCTATAAATATATATTTATCAATATACTGGGACACTATTACAGTAAAAAATATTCGGAAACACCAAAAAATTACATGTATATAATCAAACCTACCAAGATATTGGGTCTTTATTACAAAATGTTGGGTCTGGCCCAATAATTATCAGGTAATCCATGTATACAGAATGTAAGTATTTATACTAACAATATATCTGGTCATTATTACTGTTTAGAAATGTTGGGTCAGACCCATTAATTTAAATTGCCTAAAGGAGCTTGAAGGTTACAACTTAACATAACCTGTGTTGATGCCCTAACTTAAACCATACTTAACCTTACCCTATCCCAAGCCCTTAGCTTTTAATCATACTCCCATTTCACATGGTTCACTTAAGAAAAATCCACAATATTTCTTACAGACGAATGATTTTTAACCTCATACAGAAACGTTCTGAAGCATTGACAAACAGAGTAAACCAAAATCAGACTTCTTCCAGGAGCTGCCTGATTGGGGTCTGCTTGCTCAGTGAAAAATCTCTGAAATTCCAGTATGAAATTGGTCATTACCGGTATTACTGAGTTTGAGTGAAACATTTACAGTATGGTGTACAGATGTGACATACTGAGTGAAAAGAAAATGTCCTGTTATTACTTGAATAAAATATTTTAATATATTTGATTTCAGCAGACACAGAGATATATTCTGTCTTGGATCAGATATGATAGGGAAAATAAACTTTCTTATGGTAAACCCACATAAAACAACACTAGCTATATGGAATCTTGAACTAACTGAAATTAAGAATTACTGTTTTACATTGTATGTAACATAATATATGTATCTCAAATTTCTAATATACTCAAAAATGATTGCTGCAAAATTCCTGGGTGAGCCCTAATAAAATATGCAAGTAGGAGTTACCAGTGGTTACCAGTAAAATGAAGTTAATCTGTACTTTGTATCTAAGTAAAATATTATCAAAACAGTGTAGTTGACAGGTATATCTAGTCTTGTTATAAAAGCTTCACAAAGTTCTGTTGAATTCTCAGAGGTAGATGCTGAGAGAATGTGCAGACAAGTAAAACTTCAACAACAGAACAACAAGCATGATAACAACAACAAAACAAACTTGAAATTTAACATTTTAATGTCACCTGGAACTGGATAAAGCTTCTTTTTTTGAGCATTTTTCTATAAAAAAAATTCAGTATCTTAGACCTAAATATGTAAACCATAACTGCCAGGCTGAAAAATAGACAGAGATTCTTGCAAAACATTAATCGGTTTTAGTTCAATTAAGTAACCTTAAACAGTATGATGTTTGTCATCCATTAATTATAATGAAATAGACCTGTAATTTTATCTTATTTTAGAATCATGTATTTTTAAACTTTTTTAAACTTGTTGAGAACTTGACCTTTGACTTTCCAAGTTATGCTGATACCTTAGGCCAACACAACAAGTAAGCCTAAAATCAATAGGGGCCATCATCCCTAAACAATTTGCCTATGAATTACTATGAGTTACTGATAGACTATATCTAGTTTACCAACCAACATAATATGCTTAGCAATTTAGTCCACTGTTTCAAAGAGGAGAATTATTCTTTTAAGTTTTTGAGTCAAATCAAACTTTTTCAATAAGTTCTTGATATCACTGAAAGAGACCAACACTGAAATACATTTTTGCCAGAAATATTGGAGGAGTGGTGACATTCTACAGTATACTAAGCCAAAAATGCATGGAGTAACAATGACAAATAGAATCTACTTAGAGGTACTGAAAAGTATTCAATAAAATAAATGCTTCAACAGCCATATACAACTCACATAAATTTGCTTTGCGCACAGGAGAGATTTCATTGATTCTCTTAATTTCTCATCATAAACCCCTAGACTCCTGAAGCAGGACCACTTTCAACCTCAGCATAATTTGAAAAATACTGGCAGTTGACACCTAGCCAATCATCTTATGCTACTTCTTTATAGTTCTGTATAGTCAAGTTAAGTCAAAGTTTTTTCATGTGACAAGGCCTCCAGCCCATATACAAGATATATACATAAATTACTTTAAATATGCCAGCATATACTGTGTCATGACAGGTATACATATATGCATATATGTTTATTATAAAACACATTATATGTACAGCCATCTACACACATAAATACTTAATTCTTTAGCATATTGTTGAGCAAACATTGCCAAATAATTATTTTTTTTAAATGCATTAAAAATATGTTTTGCTCATATTTTAATGACATTTTCATTTCCATAATGATTTTTCAGAGCTTCAATTCCATGTCTGTATACTTTGACACAATACATTACAAGAAGAGTCAACAATATTGAATTTCAGCTACATATAATGTGATCCTCACAGCAGTAAATATCAAATACAAATACTAAATGTCTTGGCCTATTATGAGATTTGTGTTAGTTTCAAACTGTACTTACCCTTCGCCAAAAGGCACTGCTGTCATTGTAATCAAATCTTAGCTCCTCTCCTTCCTTAATTAGCTTTAGACTTGTAATGGCTAATTTGATGTTATTTGATTTTTCCTCCACAACAACTTTGCAGTTTGGCCTTTTCGCATCGTTGATCATTCTTCCACAGCCAGAAGAATATGTGCCATCAATACTAGAAATAAAATGATGCATTGGTCAAATAAGCAGATAGTTTGAAGGAAGCAAATGACATGTGGTGATATGTGAAGAAACTTTACTTAAATTATTCACTTGAACCCTGCCAAAATTGCCAGACTATAAAAAGTCTTATTTCTGTCACAGCACCCACATATGCTGATACACAGACAATCATCTGCCTACAACATGCACCTTAGTATGCTAATAGCATCATATTCTTCAGATTTCCCTTCCATGGAGCAATTCTAGTATTTGGAAAAGTAGTTTGAGAGTTGTAGTTAAAAGGAAATGTTAAAAATGCAAGGGTCAAAAAAGATCACCAGTAGCAGATTGAGCTCTGTTGAGATAAAAGCTATAATATGTCGGGCATGAATAAACAAACATTTAAACATACAAAGAATTTTTTTATCTGAGACTCATAATGGAACATTTTAAGAGAGACATTTGTCAAATCTTGGGGTCAACACAGATATTAAGTAAATAGCAATATACTTTTCAAGTAACATTGTGTATTTCTCAAGATTTCTATATGCTATTACTTTACATTACAAACATTCATATTAATTGATAAATAGTTAAGAAGCAGAGTTTTCTAAGCATGGAAAACACTGTTTGCCGTCTGGATCTGCCTAATAAAAATGGGTGGAGTCCACACATAAATACACATGGAGTAAAGGATTAAACAAACTGATATTAACAAGATGATTACCCACAAATACTGCTTTGTAACAGTTACTGTACAGTGTAAGCAGATGTGCATGTCATAAAAACCCCTTTACTTTCTAGGCCACATTAGATTTTCTAGATATTAAGTTTAGTTGGAAATATGAAATTGCTTAAAAGAGTTTAGTCATATGGAAGTAATGTTGTTATTATATTGATAAATCTTAAAAAGACCCATAATATGAGAAATGTGTCCAAAGGACACAGATGCCCCAAATTTAATCCACTGTCTCAAAAGCAAAGATCAAAGGTGATGAATCAATGTGACTAAAAAACTGTTAAACAACTTCATATATTATGATGATTTGCTGGTTTTCTTAGAAGATAAAAATCTATGAACTTGCAAGCTTACAATAATACTATTAATATACCAATAGAGAAATAATGTGGGAGATAATAGCTAAGTACTAGTACACTGGAGAGGCGACTCAATGTAACAACACAATAGGGACCTCTTGAAAAAGCAAGCTGAGAAAAGCAAAGCAGAGTGATCCAATGTGTGGGCAGGCAATTTGCAGTGACAATAATAAGTTTTTCTTTACTTATACACATCGTGTTAATTAAGTTAGTGAGTTAAAAAGGAGCATAGAGTCCTGAGGATGGATATGAGGAAACTGTGTCATTACAGAAATGGTGCTCAAAAATCACCCTAGTGAATCAGGCTCATTAAGGGTGTATTTAAAAAAACAATAAATACCACCAAAAACACCACTGATACCACAAATACCATATTGGCCATTCTTTCATATTATTTAAAATAAAGTAAGTACATTAGGCCAATATGCTTAGTTCAGAATTAAAACTAATATTTTGACACTAGCTTTTACAAGGACTTTTTATCCTTGCTAGCACATTCAGCTATCAAAATTTGAAAATGAGGAATTCTCCTTTTTTCTTTAATAATTTTCTTTTTCTGTCTTCTCTTGGCTTTAGCTGGGTGTCGAGGTAGAAGGGTGTTCACAACAACCTGTCTAAATCCATACTTCAGTTCTCTCTTTTCTCAAACACTTAAACACTTATAAGCCTCTCCTAAAATAATAGACCCCTCTTGTTGTTGGAGGATCCCACTGGTCTGACTCTAACAATAAAATCACAAAAAAGAATCCAACCAAATTATGAGTCCTGTTGGACTGCATCCACTGGCAATAAATACAAGTGTTCACCATGCAGGATATCTCTAAATAATTATTTTAAGAACTTCCAAGGATTTTTTCCTTGCTAGCTCTTAAAGCTATCAAAATTCAAAATTAGAACTATTTACAGACCTTTTCCACTCTTAGTCATTATTTTGGCTTTATTTTATTGGCTGTTAGGGAGTTTTTTGTTTTGTTTTTTTTGCTATAAAAGATTGCTTTGATCTTCAAACTTTTTTATTCAAATTCTAAATTAAGACCTCCCATAGTCCATAGCTACCAATGGCTATAAAGCTATGGATCTTTAAATAATTTTAAAAAAAGAAAGAGAAACAAAAGAGGTTTAAACAAGATGTTGGTGAAACTGAGAGACATTTTGTATAGATCTCAGTGTAGAGCAAGGCTGTCCTTGGAACAAACCGAGTTAGATGTGTCCACTAACAAATCTATAAGTGGGATAAGTGCTTGTCTAATTTGCTTGGGCTCCTTGCAGTTAAATGCACATATGGCATATTAAAGTTGTTGTCTTCTGTATAAATATGGTCTCTAAGGGGTCATAACTCTTTCATGAATCAAATTTCAAAACTCAAACATCAAGTTAAATATATCTGTGATGTATCATCAATCTAGTACAAATACTTTGGAGTTATGCCTACCACAAATTTTCTTAGAATATTTCACAAAGTAAAGGGTCATTACTCTGCCAGGATTTGACTATTTCTGAAACAAAACAATGATCTGTGCACAACTTCCTTGCTGGTAAACATTCCTGTAAAATGCTGTGTCTTTGGCTCATATACCATTGTTTTGGAGGTATGCATGACACAAGATTTTGTGATGGGCAAAAGAAAGGGCTGACAAAGGGCCGACAGATGGCAGACAGATGGACAGGCAAGAGTAAATCTATATGCCACTCCACCCCTATTTTATGTGGGGCATAACAATTAAGAAATGCAATGAAAATCACACTTGTAACACAATGTGAAAATTAAATTGGCTAAAAAGCTCTGTACGCCTAGTAACCTACCACAACTCCTTCTCTTTATGACGGAAGAAGAAGAGGAAACTTCCCAGGTGATCACCAAGAGAGCAAAATCTCTTCATTCCCTCCTGTGCCGACACCAGCTCCCCATTATAATAGCAAACCAGTTGCCCCTTCTCAATATCATCAATGGCGAAAACACCCGACCCTGTAATGAAAGATGCACTTATTTTATAATATTATATCATCAATAACTGTATATTATAAAATTTCCTTTTAAAAGGAAGGCTTGCCCAGCTTATAATAAATTGATATTTCCAAAGTCCTTTCATTTCTAAGTTTTCATTTCATAATACTACAAGAAGATTTAAAAAGATCTATTGAAATGTTCAACTTTACTACAATTTGCAAAAGTATTTTGAGATGGTCTCCGATATGTTTTGTACTGACTGCTGTGCACACCCACGTCCAGAGTTTGAGAAACAGAGGTAAGTCTCGTACTTTGGCTACCGTTCTGGTTACTTGAATTCGTATGAGCAAAAAAGTGATGATTTTAAGTTACATAAATGTATACGCTTCCAGCAGGTGTAAAGACATAAAAGATGTATACATAAACAGTCGAGTTACTGATATTTTTCCAATAAAGGTATGGTTTATGGTCAATAGAGAGTAGTATCCCTTGTATTATATGGTGATAAATGAGCAACAACCCTAGTTCTTTCATACCAAACCCCTGCAGACAGAAGGCAAATAGCTCTAGAGTTCTAGTTCCCTATGTGACTGATAGTAGATCCACCGAAAATTTCACCAATGTTGTTGTTTTTACGCACAAATTCCTTAAGTCAAATAGAGTCTACTGACATTCATAATACAAAGTCATACTTACAAGATAAAGAAGATTTACAAAATGGAAATTATGATGACATTTTTCATCCTAGTCGATTAAAAAAAAGACATATTTTTATATACTTTTCCTTTATACAAAATTATATGAAAAGATAGGCACGGAGAGAGTACACATTCAAAACTGTATCAAAACTGGCTACTGCCGAATTGCTAAAAATAATAAAGGTTTCCAGTTATGTGTTTATGTCAGCAGTGAAAAGCAGAGTACCAGAAGAAAATGCGCGCGAAATGTGGGCTCATTATAATAAATGTTTTTTGGTTACGTTGACATGATCAGTCTACAGCCGAGTACCAGATAACCCACGCTTGAAATGTTGCATGATTGGTTATCACTGGGAAAACCCCTGTGACGTTTAACACCCCTGTGACGTTTAACACGGGATTTCTCAGCTGTGAACCAAAGTAAAATGTCCGAAATGTTGTGATTAGGCAGGTCTGGGGAAAAACAAAATGAGTCCATATAATTGGCATGTGGCTGTGGCCGCAAGCCAAAAATATTATTCATCTTTTTTGAAT
The DNA here is from genome assembly GCA_021229015.1 of Solen grandis. Classification (NCBI taxonomy): domain Eukaryota; kingdom Metazoa; phylum Mollusca; class Bivalvia; order Adapedonta; family Solenidae; genus Solen; species Solen grandis. The sequence continues at coordinate 41,699,808 of CM037793.1, forward strand.
ATTGTGGCCTTTTTTTAAAAAAGAAAAGAGCACTGGGTGTCAGGGTGTGAAACTTTGCTGTAAAAGTTTTGTCCTAGGAACAAGTCATCAGAAGTTCAAAGCTATTTTAGCCAAACTGTTGAGCAAGGCTATGCCAGTATAGCAAGAAATACTGTCCTCATGGGTAAACCCCTTATGAAGAATTTGTGCTAGATAGAAACAAGAAAACAATGGAAATAGGTTACAGGGGTGTATAAGTCAGTGAAAATTAGTGAGGGCGAGTGAAGAATCAAAACATTTCTTTGTAATTTTCTTGATTTTACTATCTCAAATTTTGGAATGGCTAGGCAGGGTGAGTGATAATTTTAGGAATTTTACACCCCTGGGTTATCGATCCCCGAACTGCACTGACCATACAATGCATATGGTTGATGGGCAAAAACACACCTTTGTGTTATGAAAATCCAAAAATAGATCTATATAGAAGTTATAGAGTATACATGAAAATGTAGTCTACTAATACCAAAGACTATTTCTAACAACTCCTGTTACCTTGACCATTCAAGCGCAAATAGGGCTGATGCACAAAACACTATTGTAAAGAATGACAAACACTATTGTAAAGTTTAATGAAAATCCATTCAAAGATATTCTTTGCAGACCGGGCCAATCTTAACTGCGAATGCCTGAAGCATATTGAAACGGCTGGGTAAAAAAATTGTTGCCTCAGGAACAGGCCAATCTTTACAACAATTCCCTGCAACATCATGAGATGAGTGACTTTTTTTGCAGGTTTAAAACCGGGTGTGAGATTTGGCGTATTTTTAGGAAAAGGTATGTTGGAAAACATTAAAAGTTATTTAATTTTTGATTAAAATATGCAAATTTATTGACATTTTCTGATTAATTCATATATCTCCTATATTTCCCAAGTGTTGAATCTTTAAATAAATACCATATAAGGCAGCAATTAGGTGCAGCTATGTATAAGGCGCACCTTAATTTTCAGGGAAAAAAAAATAATTGCTTATTGCATTGAAATCAATTCATAGTGAAATCAGCATGCCTAATATCAAATCTCTATTCCAAATAGTAAAAAGGATTATGCCGAAAGTTAAATATTTTCTGTGACAGACAGAAATACTAAAAGACAGGTCAAAAAATAATTTACTTTTAATCTCTTAAAAGTTGAGACACAAAAATTGGCCATTATCCCCAAAATGACCAAAATGAATGCCTAATTGCCTATAATTAGTTGTTTTCATGATCATCATCTACCAATATGTATAATAGGAAATATATTATTATTTACAGGGGTCAAAAATATTTTGAATTCTTACTTGTCCTGCAATATATGCTAAGAAGGCAAGGAGGATAACTCACTCGTCCTGCAATATGGACAAAGAAGTCCAATTCTATGTAGAATGAGCGGGCGATCGGAATTTTTTACCTCTGATTAAGATGACAAAAGCCTACATAGAATGTACCTTTAGTGTACATTAACAACTCACCTATGTAAGGATCAATAAATCTTACTGCTAGCAACCCTTTTTCTTCTGCTGTTGTGGCAGTTAAATTTGCAGATTTGGTGCTTCTAAGTCTCATTTTCTGAAGAAAAAAATTATATATAGTTTTTCTTTATAATATAAAAAATAAAGCCATAACAGCACATCTAATTGATGGATAGAACTTACTTGCTTTAAATCAGTTCATCAGCAGGATACTTAAACATCTTTTTAGTGTTGTTTCTAAGGGAAGATATATATTAAAATATGCTGACTATTTATTAGTACATTATCAGTTGCAAACAATACCCGATTTCTAGCTAGCCCCTCCCTTTATTTGTGAATCCCTTATCCATGTACATGTGTATACACAAAATTGCTTTAAAAAATCGAAAAATGGGGCTCATCATGTGATTTTGATAGTCTTCCTATTAATATGCAGGAACGACCCAATCTGGGGCATTGAGTTGCATATATTTCCTGAGTAGAACGAGTACTTTGTTCCTGGATGGAGATTGAACTCATAACTATTGTAACCGCAGTAATTTGCACTACCATTGGACTACAGTGCCCCTTTTCTGATGAAAATGACAGTACAAAAATACCTTGGGTTAGAATGGCAGTACAAAAGTACCTTGGATCAAGAGCGTGGAAGTCAAATGCAATTGCATTTATCATGCTATGAAAAGAACTAAAACTTGCAGATTAACTTCCTTGCTATTAATCATGCATGACACTTCTGATAATTACAAGAGGGCCATAATGGCCTTTATTCACTTACCTGAGTACATAGTAACAGAAAAACCTGTAATAAAACATGGCCAAGAAAACCAGATTTCTTTATCAAGTTTAAATAAGCACTTTTTGTGTAGTTTTACCAAAGTATCATCCCTACCAAATTTTATCTAATTCTGTGCAGCTGTTTCAGGGATTGTGTCATTTACAAATTTCACTTCATTCATATAAGGCAAATTAGCCAAACCCCTGGGGGCCATTATTTTTTATGGATCAAAATAATTTAAGGAACTTTAGTGAAGCTACACCAAATAATTATACCTGCCAAATTTAATCAAATTCTGTCCAACAGTTTTAAATGTGATGTTGTTGTAAGATATCACTAAATACAATACATATAAGGCAATTAGCTTGCCACTGGCAGCCAGGTTTTTGACAGATAATTTTTTTTTTAACAACTTTGGTAGAGCTTCACCAAAGGATCATTGATCCCTGCCAAATTTGATAAAATTCTGTGCAGCTGTTTCAGAGATGCCGTTTTAAGATTTCACTATATACATATAAGGCAAATTAGCCCCGCTCCTGGCGGCCATGTTTTTTGGCAAATCCAACAATTTTAGCAACTTTGGTAGAGCTTCACCCAAGGATGATCCCTGCAAAATTTGATTCAGTTCTTTGCAGCTATTTCAGAGAAGATGTTGTTTTTCAGATTTCACTATATAAAAGGCAAATTAGTCGCGTCCCTGGCAGCCATGTTTTTTGACAGATCAAAATAATTTTAGAAACTTTGGTAAAGCTTCACCCAAGGATCACCTGTACCAAAATATTTTGAAATCTGGCCACAAGTTTTGAAGGAGATTATTTTTAAAGTTTTCATTTTTTTTCTTTTGGTTGCCATGGCAACCAGAGTTGTTTATTATAGCAACTTTTGTAAAGGTTCACCCAAGGAACATCCCTGCCAAGTTTAATCAAGTTCTGTCCAGTGGTTTCAGAGATGTTGTTTAAAGAAATTGTTGGCGACACTCAGACGCATGACGGACACAGGGTAATCCTAAAAGCTCACCATAATTTGCAAATTAACAATAATAAAAAAAAAGTAACAAGCTCCTTTAGGATGGCCAAAAAGGCATCTCATGGATGGTAAGAACTAATTTGTTTTCATTATGCAATGTTAGTTACAAACCGTGCTATATTTAGATTTGTACGTTTTTTGTGCTATATTTAGATTTATACTATCTTTTTTAAATATTTCTCTAAAACAAGAACAGGCAATTTAGACCAGTTTTGTCGAAATCAAAATCTAATATCACAAGACTATGAATTATTCATTACAACATTTTTTCAAAACACCAAGTGATTATGGAGTTTTAAATTTATGTTATGAGCTTGAAAGACATAATAGAGGCAAATGTAATCACTTTATGATTCAAGTTTAAACTTAATAAAATCAAATCTTGTGAAAACTTTATATCACACCACAATTACTGACACAAGGGGCAGTACCTAACTTTCATATGGATTCCAAATTGGACAACACTTTAAATCATGTGGTACTTCCAGTACTAAATATGTTGTGGAAATTCAACCCAATTTGAAGCAACATAAGGTGAGGAATTGAATTATTGTAAAATTGACATTGTTAAACAAAAATATCTCAAGTTACCTCACCCATGTGACAGCTGAGTAAAGCATCAATATTAAAATACAATCATACAAACCTAAAATTTCTGATGGAATATCTGTTCACTGTCTAACAATATTGATGAGAGAATATAAGTTGAATAAAATTTAAAATATATCAAAAATCCATTGGCATATGCATGTATACAGCAGTCTATTTTTTCTTCTTCTGATAAAGAGTCTTTTAAAAAAATAACATTGCTTTTTTCCAACACAAAAATGGCAGGGCAATTCTGCCCTACATTTAAGCACATGGCAACCACCATCTTAACTCCCTGTCTGAAGATCACTTCCTGTTTGAAGGACCCAACAATTAATGTCCAACCTCTTGTTTGAAGGACCCAACAATTAATGTCCAACCTAACTTGCAAGGTTCCCACAAAGTTGAGAAAACAAAATTCCCTGACTCTTCCCTGACCAAATTCCATTTTTCACCGGACTAAAATTTTGTTTTTGCCGAAAATTAAATATTCATCAATGAGCAATTTTAATGACTGTTGGCATCATTGTACATGTTGAGATATAATTAAACTGCTAAACAAACATGTCTAGAAAAAAATACCATAGAAACTGCCTTAGCCTTTTGTTTTCATTTTTTCCTTTGTTTATTCATTTCTCATACCTCAACCTGTAATTACAAATTCAGCATGCCCACTGGCTTTTGAAAATTGGGGAACAGAATAAAAAATTTGAGTGCACTATAGTATATACTTTAGCATTACTCCATTTACTTCAAATGTCATAGCAACAGATACTTATGTAATTATTATTGAATCATTTACAAAAGGCTAATGTCTGAATTCCCTTATAGCCTTGAATCAGAACTCTTGAACATTTGTTTCCCTGTTAGTTTAAACATATTTTATTCAGAAAACACACACATATATATATATATTTACATCAATACATGTAAAATAGGAATTAGATCGAAAACATAAAATGCTTATATAGATCTTCGTTTCCCTGTTGATATTAAAATGAAAGATGAACATACAGTTATGATATTCATTTTCAGATTCTGCTTGAAAAAATATTCATATAACTTGGTTGGTTACAATTTTGCTCAATTTTCAAACTTCAATGACCAATTACAAATTTCTCGACATTTCCCTGACCTTGAGAAATATGAAAAAAGCCAAAATGGCCCTATATCACTTACTAGAGTACCACTGCTTTATTATGCATGATTTTATTTAGTTTATTGGGTTTAACATCTCACCAACAGCATTTCAGTCATTCGGAGACTATGTCTACTTGAAAAAGATATAGTGCTGCCACACTGCGGTATCATGCCATAGACATGTGGTATGATACCACACCCAGTCACATTATCCTGACACCAGGCCAACCAGTCCTAGAACTACGCTTATATGCTGAGTGCCAAGCTTGGGAGCCATAGCCTACCAGTACCATTTGTAACAACTTTGGTATGTTACTGTCGGGATCGAACCCACAACCTCCCACTATAGAGATGGACAACGGGGACAGTATGATTTTATTATATGCTGGTGATAGCAAATCAAAGTATTAGATAAATAAATTTGTTAAAAATTAGTAATTAAAACCAGAGTACCATAAGCCTACTAAAACAAATTCAAGCCAACTAAATTTACATTTATCTGGTTACCTTCAGCATCAACTAGATTCAAATTTGAGATACAAGAATTCGAAAGTATATAAGTGTGTATGTATGTTGGGGTGAGGGGCACCGAACCAGTCACACAGGCCCCTGCTGTTTCAGAGACCCCTGCTGGTTACCAACTACTATAATATCACTGGCTTTAAGCGGAATCAATTAACATTCAGTTTTACTGAGTATATAACAATTAAGCATCTGAATAGCACAGATGTTAATCAGGCTGAGAGAACAGGGTTTTTAAAGTCCTTGGACCCTAATGCAAATAGAAATATTATGTACTACCAAAAATATAGTATATAAGATGAACAATAGTAAAGTTTTAATGATTTTTACCATCTGTTAACTAATTTAAATTATTACATATATTTATTTATTTATTTATTTGAACCACTTTGTCCAGCTTGGCACCAAAAAATTGTTTGTTTATTGGGTTTAACGTCCAACCAACAGTAGTTCAGTCTCTTGGAGACTTATAATGTCTACTTGAGAAAAATATAGTGCGGGCACAATGCAGTATATTACGCCGTAAATATGAGTCATGATACGAAACTCAGTCACATTATGACACCTGGCCAACCAGTCCTGGAACTACCCTTATATGCTGAGAGCCAAGCAACTCGGTCTCCTGGTAGCCGCCCGAGAAAAAAAACCAAAAAACTAAACGATACATTTTTTTTTATTATGAAAAGTGTTATTTCTTTACCAAAACTTGGCTTAACATTTCTGCATACAAAACAGAAACAGGAAATAGAAAACAAATTTGTTATATCTTTCTTTTTTTGAAAATTTATTTTACATACTCATAGCTCAAAATGTTTGTTAATTTAATAAATTGAATCTTTAATAGCATACTATCTGTTATTTTAATGAACTTGCTTCAAAATTTGCAGTGTTGTGTTGTAGAATAAATATGTAAAATTTGAACTTTTACCATGGTGTTTACAATTTAATGATCAGTAAGTTAAGAAAGCACCTAAAATTGAATGTTTTTTTACCTAGGTACATGACCCTAAAACACTAATACCTATACAAATTATGAAAATAAAACTAACCCTTTTCCTTTCTATATCTGAACATACTAACACTTGGAAGACATGGTTGTGAAAGAACCCATTGGAACACCAGGATATGTGTTCAATTTTTATGGGTCAGACAATTAAATTAAGAAGTCATTGTTGTCTGCACAGCATTGTTGTCTTATTGCAACCTAATGTTCAAATTGTAAACAAAGTGTCAACCTTTCATAGTAAAATCTGAACATCAAAAACAGCATTTGAAAGTCCGGGAAATGACACCATCCCTCTATCAGATTTAAATATTTTCTAGGTTCAAAACTCCACTGGAGGGCAGATACCCCTCCAATACCCATATATACATATGTTGAGGCCGAGGCACCTCATGTCTGTTGGAAATTATACACAAGTACAAGTTTCAGATTTTAACAATTCATGTGTGTTTTATAACAATGCTGAATTTAATCCATTGACTTTACTTGTGCATGTTCTTCCACTTCAGTTCTTTACAATGACAGAGTCAGTAGATGAAAGATAGATTAATACAATCAGGTCAGCATGTCTTTTGCACTTGTCATAGGTTTTTATGTTTGGATTACTGTTAAATTAAAACAATCACTTGAATTTTTGAAACAGCAAGTTGGCTTTATTATGTTAACAATAATGTTTTATTTTGCGAGGGTATGTTTTTAGAATTAAAAAAAAAAAAAAATGATATTAACCAACTTTTTCATTACTTTATTACTTCAAGGAGTTTTTCCATGCTTGCTATAAATGCCCATCATATTTTTATTTTACACGGAAATAATAATTTGAGAGGAGGGTCGAACATCAAGGATCTAGGGAGGGAGATATAAATCAAATACTGCACACTATTCACAACCATAGTAAGCTGACATGGACCAGCTCGACATAGAAAGTAGGACGACCTGACACACTCACACACACACAATGCAAAGAGCAATGCCACAACGTGTTTACATTTTTTGTATGTAAAAAAATAAGTCAACACTGATTCGATGAAATGTAAGATGAAGTGTACCACTGCACTAGCATACCAGGACGAAGCATACCAGTTTATAGGGAGAAGGATCTAACACAAAGATGTAACCTAGTCGTATGATAAACTAGCTGAGTTTTAATATGAATATTTAATAAAATTTAGTTCATCAAGTTTATTAGTAAATCAGCAATACATTATATATGTAACATATTGCCTTTGACCATCTACAAAATGTAAAAGAAACGGAATACGGCAAAGACATGTTACAAAGAAATCAATATCATCATAAATGTTCAAATGCAATTTAATGACTAAGCAGCAATAACATCAAGAGCATTTTATCATATTTTCTGAGCTTCCTAAAAAAATCTAGCATTATTATTTTATTAGGATTATTCATAAAATCATTAAACCTGTTAATGGTTGGCCAACTAATATAACCAAAATATTTTTTTACGGATAGAGATGAATATCTTGGCAACACATGAAAAAAATGTTACTCATTTCTACAAGCTTACTTATTAATACACAATTTACAATTTTTTTTGTCTCTTTTTATACCATGGAGTCTTTTCCGATTTCAATTTAAAGATAATGTAAGCCTTGAACAATGTAAAGATGAAGTTTTTTTTTTGCCATTAATCCTTTTCTAAGATCCCTTCAAAGTAAAAATTAACTTTAAATTAAGGATACAAACAAAGTTTGTTGCAAAGTTTAATGTGCTTAATATGTTATTGTTACATGTTTAATTGTAATAAAGAATAGAATAAACAAACCAATTTGTGTTTTCAGTCATCCTGAAATTTATTCATTAAGAATTTATTAACACCTAATTAACACTCTATTAGTGAGTGCACCACCCCAAAATCAACACTGAAATATTTAGGTGATACGCTTCGTCCGAAAATGGTACGTTCAGGCAATGGTACGCTTGTGCAATGGTACGCTTCGTCCCGCTACAATAACTCCCTGAAGTTCGACTTTTTAAGCATTTACCTGCACTAGTTCTTGAATGGAAAATGTCACGCAGCTGATAAACTATCATTTTATCGTAACTTATACGTAATATTTAGTAGTAAAAGTTTATTTACCGTGATTTTTCCACGGCACCATCATGGACCGGAAACAGGGTGATCACCTTCACAACCGAGTGTTCCAACTGCAAAACGCTGCGCGGGCAATCGTAACTATTCGGCTGTATCCGTTAAAAAGTAGAAATGAGCGAGTTGTTCCGATTACTGCGCGGGATATATAAATATATACGGAACACGGTAGATGAAAAAACTGACGAAATTTGAACGGTTTTTGACCCAATAAGTTGTTTTCACAACATACGCTCAATCTTATTATTTCAACTAATAGCGTTATTAGCGACATGAAAAAATATTGGGTCGTTAATTTACTGGGTCTTGGCCCAATATAATGAGAAAGCCCCAATATAATATATTAGACCCAATACTTCGAGAATCAAAGTTACCAAAGACCCAATACACCCGCGAGTTTAAAACTATATATATATATATATATATATATATATATATTTATATATATATATATACAATGCAGGCTTTTACCTTCAACTCGTGAGCAAGGTTTAAGACCGGAGCAGCATATCCGCGAAGGTTGGGGGACGAAAACTTCACCAGCCTAATGATCACGGTTGCTCACAACAATGTCTTCTTCGCGAAAATGCCCAACATCTGGGCGAACTATAGACTATCCCCAATTTAAAAAAGAGGCCATCGCGCTAGCTTGGACTAGCACCCCAATGCAGTTTTGGCAGAGGTCAACTTTGCCGTTTGGGCTTTGGGGTTTCGTTTAAAGACCACTTGAACGGGAACGCGGCGCATGAAAACCCCCTCCTCCAGTCGGTCTTCTTCTTCCACTTGTATTATACCACGAGGCGCATCTTGATGGAGATGAAAACCGCCCTTCCTCTGGACGCGTCCTGGGATCCCTCCAACAACACATATGACAGGAAAGCTTTCGAGCGGCTTTGTTAGGAATTTTGGGTCGACGACCAGACAGACTGGCGTCAAAGAGAGTATCCTAACAGCGGCGGACTCGGCGATGTTCATACCACAGGGCAAGTGGCGTGGACTCAGACGGACTTCCGGCATGATAGTCCAGACATAGTCAGTCAGAACGCCAGAAATTGGGACCCTGAGCATTTGACATTTGGTTCGGAGGTCTTTGGAGGCCGCCATTGTGGCGTGTCGAAATGCGACTGGCCTTGCCCGCTAGTTTTGATAGTAAACTGCCGAGAGCTTTGAGCTGCCTTTTTACCCATTCCCCCACACCGTCAGATGGCGGCTTTCCGCCAGCTGTGCCACCGCCGCCGCCTGTTAATGCTAAGACGAGCGTGCTAATTTTCAATCCGATTGCGGTGATGATTGAAGCGATGGTGATCCCTTGCTCCCGGAAGAAAGTCTTAATCCGCTCAGCCAGCTTGGTGTCCTCGTTCAAGATTCGCCGAATTCGATTCTCCCTGCTGCTTTTTGTAAGTACATATTATATCGTAAGTCAGCCATTTATTCTATTGCTCAAACTGATTTCTTTTGGTACAAAACACTTTCATTTTACCTTTGATAGGCTAATACGAGTGATAATGAAAGTTTTAGTAACTGATATAAAACCTAATCAGCTAACCGTTCTGAAATTTTATTGGTGGTTTAAACCCTTTCTTTTCATCACTTTAATATATTGATAAATAAGTGTTTAAATTATGAATATTAAAACATGACTTTTATTGATTTTATTTTTATTTCAGATATTGACGAAAACATTTGGTATCATATTTCTCATGCAGCATCCATTCTGTCACCAGGAAGCAGTATCTACAAAGTCAGAAACCAGCCTTCAACCTTGAGCCTCAGAGAGACAGTAATTTTTTGGGTTGAGCAATTCATGCAATGGAGACGTTGGATTGCTTCTTGTCCTAGGCGAGCATTGAAGAAGTGACCAGGTAAGTACTCTACTCTTATTACTACTAATGATGTTTCTTACCATCATGTTATTCTTTTACTTTAAATGATTACTACTACTACTGCTACAACTATTCATTATCGTCATCTTCCTCTAAATTTACTGCTACTGACACTGTTGCATACCATTATTTGCTCATCTGAAAAAAATGATGAACTAGTGTCTCTATTGTCACTGTAAAGCTTCTATATTTTTTTATTACTCGCCTATTTTTTCACACATGTTTCTTCAAAGATGTTGTACATTAAAATAAAAGAAAAAACACAATGCTAAAACTATACAAATATGAGTCAAGAGGACCTGTCCTACACATAAAAATAAAAATCCCTAAAAATATGATGTTTAAAGAGTTTTCTTTAAGATTTCAACTGATTTCGAATTTCTCACATATAGTGGACTGTTTGTTTAACAATCACTTTGAAAATAACGAAACTGTACATGATCCCTAAGAAAGGACGGAATCGTAATTGCAATTTCCCGCTCCACTCTCAAAATATTCTGGGTTGGATCGGTCCTGGTGGCCGAGTGTGTCCGCCAGGAATCGGGGTATGGTATCATGCTATATTTTTACGGCGTAATACTGCAGTGTTGCAACACTATATCTTTCTCGGGTAGACATCGTCTCCAAATGACTGTAATACTATCGATGGGGCATAAAACCCAACAAATAAATAAACATCTCATGGGTTGAACCTGTATCGGGTCCGCAGACTGGATCACGGCAACTACAGACAGTTTGCAGAATGTTGTTGTTGATGATGATGATGATGATGAGAATTTTTATCTTTCAGGCACCTTTACACAATTGCAAAACCAGATCAAACCGATAGCAAAACTAATGTAATATATTTACTTACCTAAATTCCATTGCATCACTAAGTGGACTTCTTATTTTAGAAATTGTTAGGGGTTGGTTTCATTGTATCCATTGGTATGATATTATTTTGTATCGTTCGTTTGTCATATTTTAGTTCGGGTTTGACTTTAACACTCACTCAGCCCCTCACCGCGTGGGTTCGAATCCCGGCAGGTTCATTCGGATTTTCACGTGAGGAAGCCTTCTAGCTGGCTTGCGGTAGGTCGGTGGTTCTACCCGGATGCCTCCGTGCATTCAGGGTCGTCTTCCTCCATCTGTAATTAGCTGCACGTCGCAATATTATTGAAATACTGTCGAAGCGATGGTAAAGTCAAATAATCAAGTCAAGTCAAGTCATTCTATAACTACTACAACTACTATTCATTAGCGTCATCTTCCACTACACTAATTACTTCTATTGCTGATACATATCAACATTAATTTTTCTTTTGCTTTCTATTACTACTACTAAGAATAATACAACTATTCATTATCATCCTCATCTACTTTTACTACTACAACGGCTGTTACAGATCATCTCATTATTCTTTCTTCTTCTATTACTGCTACTACTACTTCTTCTCATTAAAAAACTACTGCTGTTTCATCACATTATTCGTTTTACTTCTACTACCTTAGCTTCTTCTATTTATTTCATCATCCTCTCCTGTTTTTATTACTTCTGCTTCTTTAACATATCATTATCTTATTCTCATTTTTTAATTTCTGAACTCTTATACTAATACCACTTTTTATACCATCATTTATTTGTCTTCTACAAACTACTTCTACAACTATTTGCTACCGTCATCTTCTTCTACTTTTACTACCACTACCAATGGTTCATATCATTATATTATTATAAATTTTTTTTTCTTCTCCTGCAATTTTTTTTTAATATTCATCATCTTCCTCGACGCTTATTACTACTCATGCTGTTACATATTTTCTTGTCATATTTTCAAATTATCTCTTTTTATTTTATTTCATAATATTTTATTATCAGGAGCATTTCTTGAAAATTTACATAGTATTGCATTGAAACTTTAAATAGACATTGATTGTGACAAAGAGAAATGCAATGACCAAGTACCATGACTTTTAATGGTCCTATTTTTTATTCTCCTTTACTTTATTTTACTATGAGTTTTGTCTGAAGCATTATTGAAAGTGTACAAGGTATTGACTTGAGGCTTGAGTTTTGAGTTTTCATACGTAGTTACAGAAATAGTCCAGGTCCCTCTATTTCTTAATACTTTTGAAGTAGAGAAAATTTGTTCGACATAAGATATGTCCTCATTTATTTTGGGTCTCTACGTTCTTTAACTTCTTTTTTTTTTTTTTTTTTTTTTTCTTTATTTTGCTGAAACTTTATTTTTTTCATTTTTCTTTTCTACTTTATTTTTCTATGTTGATTTTGTTGTTGTTGTTTCATAATTATATATATTATGTTTACTCTACAGTTTATTGATAGACCTGTCAATGTCTGAAAAAGTGTCACGACTCGAACCGTCATTGTCTTAAAATGTAGCATACAATCTTCATGAATAAAAGTTTAAGGGTTCTCTGTGTTTAGGGTTCACAGATATCAAATTCGATTGATAACGTCCCCTAGTTTCTAAGCTATTGTGTGTGTGTGTCAAAATGGGCCATGTGACGCGTCTGGTGTGGTGTGCTTTAGCCTCCACCGCTGGCTAGCCAGTTTCTGGCGATTAAGGAACATTAGTTTCCCCTGCCAATATATAGCCTCTCCATGGTCAAGCCCTATATAGTGCCTCCTCGTGGCGACACACGTCAACTGAGGACTTTTGTGTCCTCAGGCTGAACTGCAGGGGACGATCTACAAGAACTATATGTGAACATATAAGTCTATACATTTTGGATAAGGTATCAACCTTAAAAAGGTGTTTGGCAAGATTGTGACACTATTTACGATGTTTATTAACTATTTCAAACAACATTGCAAAGAACTTCCAAATCAAAAGAATTAAAGTGATGATAAAATAAATATTTTTCACAGATTACTCCACTTTTTCAAAATTGGTAAAATCATTCCTCTAAAACCATATTGAAAGCCCCTATAAAATATCAATCTGAGCAGGGATACTTTCAGAGTACAGAATAATGAATAATAAAATAAAAAAATTATTGTGCATTTTATCATAGAAAGTAATGACTTCATAATTATTCTACAATAATTATAATTAGAAGAAAACATTTGCTTTATCTTGTCTGATCCATTATATTGCAGTACTGAGCAATCACGGTCTGACAATAATAGATGATATAAAACGTTTTTATAAGCTTCACAATTCAAAAAATGGAGCTATCGTCATGACCTTCACAACGACGTCAGTGTTAAGGTTTTTATTTTTGTTTACTTCTCCGTAGCCATTAAACATATTCACTTAAAATTTTGTATATTAAGTTTTGTTCACTTTCAAAAAAGAAACTCGTTTCATAAGGGCAGGTAACGCTATTTTTTTCTAAACATTTTTTTTGTTAAGGTCTGTACTCAATGCCTTATTTTACATTTTTAATATTAACACTGAAACAATAATAGTAACAATATTATATTATCCAGCACTCAGAAAAGAGGGTTTCACTGACTGTCTTAGGACATCCTTTGAGTTATGTTGGATAGCAATAAGAAAAAAGGAAGGAATTTACTTCATCTCATCAAACGTACAAACATTGTTGTCTTAAGCTTACAGACATGTATTTATTAAACCATAAATTATTTGTAGAAAATTGAACAGATAACATCCTTTGTTATAATGTATCCAAATGCCAAACATCCAAATGCCAATATTGATCAGGTACGTGTTTTCTTTTTCTTTTTCTTTTTCGTTGACATATAGGAATTCGTCCAGTCCTGTCCTGTCCTACTCAAGTGAAGACAAGGTAGGGTGCGGGGGGGGGGGGCACCTTATGTTTTGTATAATTAACTTCTGTACTAATCACAACAGGTGGTCTTTTTTAAATTTAATCAAATTTAGCCTAAGGATATCAGATTATTAGTTTAGTGGAAACTTTTGGTGCTCTACCAAGAGGACTGGGTTCAACTCCCATGGAACCATATCCTATCCTTCGTCCTAATAAATCATCAAATACACAAGTGCACAGCATGTTAAGGGTGAATTAAATTCCGTATGGCACAAATATTCACCTCATGACCGTCTACCATAATTGTTTAATCAAAGTTTATCCCTTCAAAAATAAGACTCGATTTGGGCTGTAATAGTTTCCTAATATTCTTTATTTAGAATTCTTAAAACTTTGATAAGGTACAATTTTCTTTCAACAATTTGATAAAAAGTGGCATGGCTTATGAAAATCTCCTCGTTTGCACATACAACTACATCTCCTTACCTCATGAAAATTCATTAATAAAGTTATGACTTCATGAATTTTAATTAACTGAATTTAAAATGGTATATGCAACAGCAGGTTTTTCTTTGCTTTTTAGACAATGTAATATTGTATAAGCAAATAAAGGAAACCCTGAGTCTAATTCCTTTGACTATGCGTCAAAATGAGTCGCTATGAAGTAAAGGGTTAAATACACTCATGGCTATTTTATTTAGTTGCTGAAGAAGAAAAATAGTTGTAAATATTATTTTGGAAACAACCTATTCTATAGATGAGTTATATATATATAAAACACTGAGATAACTCAGTGTCTCCATCCGATGCTGAAAAAAATCACATTTTCAAATGTCATAAATGTGTAGAAATGCATTTCAGCCATTATGTTAATGCATTAATCATACAATTAATATTTTTAGCTCGAATTTACGAAGAACATGAGAGTAATTGCATTTAACTTTGCGTCGGCGTCGATGTTGACGTTGCAGCTTTTGACTTGCCTGTTTGAGTTTATCGTCGCTTCGACAGTATTTCAGTCATATAGCGACGTCCAGCTACTTACAGGTAGGGGAAGACCCGAATGCACGGAAGCATCCGGGTAGAACTATCGACCTACCGCAAGCCAGCTGGAAGGCTTCCCTAACATGAAAATCCGAATGACCCTGCCATGATTCGAACCCACGCGGTGAGGGGCTAGTCAAGTCAGAAAACAATTGAGGATAACTCTGTGACTGAATCAAATGAAAGTTATGACCTTTATTTCAACTTGGGTATTTTTCCTAAAATTTTGAAATAAGTGTTATTATGATTATGTCTCAGTAACTAGACATGGTGTTGATTTTAAACTTAAAAACATACAGGGATATCAGCCTATTAATGCATATCCTTTCTGCCCATTATTATATACAAGGTATGTGAAGGACAGAATTGAAATAAATCTTATTTGATTTACAAACAAGCACGCCACTTGTCTACGACTTGATGCACTACGAATATATCTGTTTCAGGTTAACAAACTGGTAGTCTCGATATGACTAAAATACTGTTGGGAATACGTTTAATAAAATTTAATTAACATTTTGATTGGGTAGTGACACCATTCCCATGCAGCCAGCTCCCCAGAAATGTGTTCTAGTCATGATATCACACGGGTTACTAATTTTATTAAAAAGTGGCATAACTTTAATTGAAGTTCCAAATGAAGTCTTAAACACGACAATAGAAATAAGAACACGTATGCACTGGCATACTTGATTTTACTCCAACTATTGTAGAAATGCTGCCACTGGCGTAAGATATGGGGATTTGGGTTTCCTAAGAAAGCCTCGTGTAAAGAAGATTTACTAACGATGTAAGCTAATTGAGTTACCTTCTATATATGAAGATTTTATCATAGTTATTATTTCAAGTTTCGATGCCAATATTATGATAAAATCTTGCAATACATTTTGGTCTTTTGGTGTATCCATTTAATACAGGTTCATTTTTCTGACTAACTTTACACCCTGCCCTGGGCCAAGCACTGCAAGGTTTGAAATAAATGTAAATAGAAATATAATTATATCTATACAGATAAATAGTATATAGAACCAAGTTGATAAGTTTTGAAGTTTTGAAATGTTCTAGGAGGGAAAAGTTTATTTTTTATTTTCAGTTAGAATAAGTCGATCATGCTTCACTCGCTCCGAGGCTGTGTCTTAGATCACATTATAGGAAAAACTAGACAAAAAATATTCTTGTCGGAAACCACAAAGCCTGGCGTTTAAATATTTGGTGTGTAACATGGCCATATGGACATCTACCGATTTTGTACAAATCATGACCAGGAGGTCAAATTTGGTCCCGTCCCAAGGGTCATTTGAATTTACTTAGACTTAAAAAGGCAACATTTGAAGAAGAAAAAAAATGCTTGTCAGAAACTAAAAGGCTTGAGCTCAGATATTTGGAGTGTAACATGGCTTAATGGACATCAACCGAGACTATTCAAATCATGGCTCTGAAGTCAAAACTGGCCCCGCCCCAAGGGTTACTAAATTTTACCTGGACTTATAAATTAAAGACTTTAAAAGATCTTCTTATTGTTGTTGTATGTTGTTGTATTGGGGTTTACCGTCGCTGCGATAGTATTTCAGTCATATAGCGACATCCAGCTAATTACAGGTGGAGGAAGACCCCGAGTACACAGAGGTACCCGGGTAGAACCACCGACCTACCGCAAGCCAGATGGAAGGCTTCCTCACAAGATCTTCTTGTCAGAAACCACAAGATCATTGGTTTAGACATTTGGCATGTGAAAAAGCTTTGTAGGCCTGAAAATGTTTCATGACGACTATCAAAATTTGAACCACAAATACAGCATTTTTTGTGTGAAATTACAATTATCTTGCTGTACTCATGAATGGATTTTATATTCAGTTTGACTATGTTACTAGTATAAAAAGGCAATTTTGGCCCTCTTGTTTACATGGGTTTGTTTTCGTTATGTTTATAAACATATTAAATATTGAAAAGCGTTGTGTCTGTGAAATATTGTAAATACAATCACATATTTAAAAAAAAAATGCAATATTTTAATTGTTGTAGAAAAATGTTAGAAGCTTAGACTTCTATAATCGGACAGTAAGCTTAAGTGAAGCAAATGCTATTTTACCTTGGTACGTGGGACTAATATACAACAGAATAAAGATTTAAAACCACCTGTTTCATTGCTAATACTTTCATGAATAATAACTATAATTTTCTGCTTTCTTGTGGAGCATGTTTATTTGTTGGGTTCTGAGTTATCAGTAGAGTTGGCGTAATTCAAACGTATCAAGACGTTAATATATTTTGAACCTTTTCTAAACATATTGCACGCATTTTGTAAAAAAAAGAGTAAAAGTGAATTTATTGGTCCAATACTATACAGAATGAAAGCCTTGATCAATACAATAGAGCGGCATGTCCATTAAAGCATTGTTGAAGACGTCAGATAAGCAGGAAGTAAGTTCAGTCTGTCAGCTGACGGAATTCAAGACGTCTCTAAGAAGAGCAGTGTATCAACATTGAATGTCGCAGCGACGTTAAATATCGCATTTCACGTTTTATGTCGCAAGGCTGACGCTAAATGCCGCAATCAACTCTTAATGTCGCAAAACCGTCTGACGTTAAATATCGCTTTCGTAACGCCAAATGTCGCAAAAAATTGCTCTGCTGCTATATGTCGCAACATCAACGTTAAATGTGGCACTCCTTCAAAATCACTTTTTTAGTTTAACGGCCGTCTTTACTTGCCGGTTTTAGATATAGATGATGTTTGTTTGTTTTGGGTAGATATGGAGAATGTGATCTAATTTATTAGTAAGTAGTTCACGAGTGGAATTATATCGCTTTGAGGTTAGATATATTCCATATCTACGAAAAACAAATATATTTTCTTTTTATTTTATGGAAACAACAACAGCAACGGTACTGGAATAAATAGCTGTGCACAATAAATAACACAATCTTTTAGAAAATGAATACCCACAAGGCTATGTTACGTTCACAAACAAACAAAAAATATGCCGGTTTGAAGTTTCTGCATTTTTGCTATTAACTGGGAATGGAGTACGATAAAAAATTTTTAAAGCCATTGCAGATGATACCAAGTCAAAAGATTTTATTTCAAGCAAGACGATAACTCTTTTCCAATTTACGGAGCCCCAGAAATGCCACGAAAGCACTGATTTCAATGAATTTATTGTTAACTTGTGAGGAGGGAATCTATATTTTCCTCTTCAAGAGATGTGTTGAAATGATAATTCACTAAAACCAACAAATATCGTCTATATCTTACACCCTTGTTCAAATAGAGACACCCCGTGGTCATGTAGTTATGTGTATGACTGTTGCTCCGAAGGTTGTGGGTTCGAAACCCTTTAGGGACAGTAAACTTGCTTGAACTTCCCAGGCACAATACACTGAATTAGGTTTTAAGGAATTGTTTTACAAATAGCATAAAATGAAATAAATAATTAAATGAATTCAAATATATTTCAACGCAATAAAGCTGTGAACATATACGCAGATAATATTTTTGAAGAAATACAAAAACGTCCATAGTTCGAGTGGGACTCAATGACTAAGTTGATTTAAATGCAATGGTCACTTTGGTTATTGGTTCCTCCTTGCTGTGTGTTCGAGTCCCGACCAGGTTACTCGGATTTTTCATGTGAAGAGGTATTTGAGCTCGTCTTATGTTATGAATTAATAACACCTGTGTAATGATGAATATTCGTGTTTGAATTTCTTAAATATGATATAATTAAAAAACACAAATGGCATTTGTAGACATCACAAGTGCAGAAAATCGTAACGAGACCATAGTTATATTAATTGCAATACAAAATGTTCTAATTACTTACATAATAACCAAAGAAAAGGTTACAGGAAACCAAATCGTAATTATATTCGGCAAGTATATGGTCATTAATGTAATTAAATGAAACAGAATGAAGCATAAAAATACATCCCATGCTTTACAATAAAGCATAAGCATGTCAAAGTTTGTCAAGCAGTAAATGCGTCTAATGGAATACAGCCAATTCGAAAGTGTAGGTATCAGTTGTTGATTAATATATGGTGACGCGTCATAGAAGGAAAATTTGAAATTGAACATTTGAAATGAAGACACACACTCAAACAATTCAAATTGAACAGAGAGGGATCTATGTTGCATAATAACACAAAAAGTTGAAGTTGGTCACAGTAAAGATATAAGGGTAAGTGAAATCTAATACTTACTGACACAAAATTGATATTTTTCGTTACATGGATGTCCATAATTCCGCATAAAAGTTATTGTTTCATTGCAAAATAACTGTGTTACATATGTAGAGACAATGTTATGTTGGTACAATGGGCAGAAAATCTATAGTCTGACCAGTTCTTTTGGCAACATGTTTTGTTGCTTTTACTGTTATGCACATCCAAGGAATGGAGATATTTGAAAGTTCCTACTTAATTTGTGCTTCATAGTATTTGATGAATTAAAAAAGACTGAATTAGAAATACATGTATATCAATTGATATTGTGCGTGTAACAAAAAAAAAGTATTCGTGTATATGTAAACTCAGTTTACATAGAAAATCCATAGTATTTAAAGTTATTAAGCTTTGGGTGTAATTTTGTAATTAAAAAACAACAATAACAACAATCTTTATTGTTATCTTAAGGTTTAGCTTTTCTTCTTTAACGTTGATTTGGAAACTTCAATCAATTCTTCTTGACGGTCCCGAGTATGACCAGTGATTTGTGCGACTTTAGGGGTCATTATTGCCTAACCAGACCTTTTTTTCACAGTCATGAACCTAATGCCAGATTGAATATTTTGAGCTATTCTTCACTACGAATGAAATCTCAGTTTGTTGTCGCGTACAACTAGATAAGGATTTGTGTAACCTCTCTGTTAAATATTAAGATAGTCTCTGTTTCCTGCGCACTCCTGTCTAGTCTCACTAAAGTACTTACAGCATCATTTATTGGACACTTCCAATATGCTTCATTAAATTTTAACCAACCACCTATAAATGCACAGCATGTATTGTATAAGAAACACAATAGACCCCCCCCCCCTCTCTTTCTGTCTGACTGTCTCTCTCTCTCCCTCTCTCTCCCTTATCTCCGTTCACGTGACGTATATAATTGCCTTACTTTTGATCTACATTTTGACCCCAGTTATCATCATGTTGTTCAATTATATGTACCATTGATAAATAAAGATATTTTGTATTGTTTATTAGTGGAATGTGATTGATAATTTTACTTTATGAGGACATGAAAGATTGGAAAAATATTTGGTAACATTAGTAGTGAGTTTGGGGGTTAAAATTGTGGTATTTGATGTAACAAACTCATTTATATAATAACAGTTTCGAG
The DNA here is from genome assembly GCA_021229015.1 of Solen grandis. Taxonomy (NCBI): domain Eukaryota; kingdom Metazoa; phylum Mollusca; class Bivalvia; order Adapedonta; family Solenidae; genus Solen; species Solen grandis. The sequence goes on from CM037793.1 coordinate 41,720,471, forward strand.
ATGAAGTAAGGTTTTACCATGAAGATTTCCTTCCCATACAAAACATGATTCATTTCTATTCAACAACGCATAAAAGCTATTCTATCTATAAATACTGTAAATGTTCCATTTGCAACGCATTTACATAGCTTGAAAAAACATAATTAAATTCCCTTGTGTCTTTTTACACATTGAAACGTTGGGTACTGCTATATATTGATAATACGTTTCATTAGCCAGTAGGTTAAAGTTCAAATTCTATTCTAAGTTGTAGTCAATTTTCAAAGAAAGTACGAATATGTTATTTGTATACTTAACAAATATATTTTCATGTCAGAAATTTTTATTTGACAAAATCTCCTCTGATGATAGATATGTCCATACGAGTTTGTAGCTCTATGTCCAATGACAATACTGTTGTTTTTTTTTCTTCCACTTGTAGCTCTGCTAAAAACGACTTTGACGAAGAAGATTTAAAGGCATTTCCGCTGGTAAATTGCGAATATGGCAAACGAAGAATACAACCCGATCAAAACTAACTCTGGGTTTCCGACTTCTGACAATGTAACTGAGGATGAATTGTTCTCGGAAAAAATATAGAATACATCCAATTCTCGTAACGGTGATACCCTCTATTATATTTCTTGGAGGACTTCTTGGAAATGTACTGATCATCATCATAATGAACAGGAAAGGTATAAGAGGGTCAACAACATCGATCTACTTTATAGCCCTTGCTATATCGGACCTAGTCATTATAACCACAGGACCATTTGTTCAAGTTCTTTTTTACGTGTTTGGAGTAAATCTTTACATAATATCGAGATGTTACGTTTTGATGTTCTTAATAAATCTCAGTGCCTATTGTTCCTCTTGGTTTCTGGTTGCTATAACGACCGAACGAGTCTTATGTGTTACGTTTCCGCATAAAATCAATTTAATGTGTTTCCCGAAACGTGCTTTCGCCTTTGTCGTATTTACTATTTTAACATTTTGCATAATCAACTCGCATTTCTTTTTCTGTGCGGAAACTTTGTACGATTCTCCATATTTTTTTGTATGCATTCCTGCAAGCAATACTTGTCTATGGGCTTATCGTAATGTTTTCAAATGGTTTGATAATACTTTCATATATATATTACCAATGCTGCTGCTTATTATTGGAAACATTATTGTGATTAAAAAAGTAAGGTCGAATCGTTCGATTAATACAGAGCGCCACTCTGTTACAAAATCTCTAATCATGATAAATGTAATGTTTGTAATAACTCAGTCACCGTTATGTGTTGCGGATGTTTTTATAGGATACGAAAAAATATCCATAAACCTACAGGGTATATTTAACAGTTTTGCGTTTCTGAATGCAGCATTGAATTTTATTCTATACATCTATAATGGCAAAAGATACAGGGAAGAGTTATTCAAACTGTTTCACTGCACTAGGAGTTGGTGCTACGTCAGAAATGAAGATGTAGAAATCCATGACCGGGACATTGTTTAAATACTAAGGGTCAGCTTAGATTAAATATAGTTCTTCTCTTCTTTTGAATGTATTAATATATGTGTATGGAAGAGTAATTTATACATATTGTTAAAATGGAAAACAGATGGAACTCAACGCTAAATATTCAAGTATTTCTTAGCTTAGTCTGTTTGGTTGCATTTTTGGGCTGTCTGAGCCAGTCTCATACGCAATGACTGTCAAATTGATTAAATGTTGAAACGATGCACATATTTATTAAATATCTTTTTTTGTAATATATTGAATTGTTAATTATTTAATAGAATGAAAATACAGAATGTCTCTCCTCTGACACCAAGGTCCAATTTAGGCGCACTTTCAACTCAAATATTTTGAATTTCCCAAAGGTCTGCTCCTGCCCATGTATTAATATATAAACGTGCGCTATTTTACGGCGCACGTGAGGGTTGTAACCTGAAAACTACAAAACAATTTCAGAACATTCGTTCAATTTTATTTACAAAATTAACAAATACAATTAATAAATACTCAGTGGATGACAATGCCAAGGGTCACAAACGTTTAGGGTGGCAGCTACTTAGCCCTCTGGCCCTCCATCTGGACTTATTATAAAATTCTATAGTGATGAAGTTAGTCCGTCGATGGTTGTAGATTTTCTTTGATGTTAGGGTGTATATATAAATCTGGTTTGAATTATGTCGTAATTCTGTAAAATTGGATATTTCTGTTATATATTATTATAATTATTTATAATAATAATGAGGTCGATTCCATTTTTTTTTGTCTTCTTTTGTGATGTTAATTAAGTATAGGTTAGTGTCTTTTAGTAAGCATTAATGAAATTAAATCGGTCTGGCGCGGCGCAGCCGCTCGACCGATTTAATGAAATTAATGCTTACTAAATAACACTAACCTACTTACTGGTTGAAATTATGTTTTGAAATTTAACGCAGTCGCACATTCCAAATATAGTATTGATTTTTTGAGACTCCGCCCTATCCACCTGTTCCCAGCGTGAATTACATCACATGACATGTAACATGTTATGTCAAAGGTCAATGCGTCGCTCTAGCTGTGTATAGTTGTGTAGATCTACGCTCGGGAAAGCTGAAAAAAAGAGCATTGAACCGGACCCCGACTTTAATCATTTCGGCAAAAAGTGGTGATTGAAATTGGAATAATAGATTCTGTTAAGAAAGGTTCATATATCTGCACCTATATATGTTATGTTGTGTTTTGGATATTATTTTTTTTTTTCGTTTTAGTAATCCTTGTTTTTTTTCTTCACTTCTTATTTATTTAATCGGATATTTACTTAATTGTTTTGTTTAGTAATAAGTTATATATTGCCTTTTCTATGTTAGCATGTATAGACATTGAAATTACACCAGTGCATTTAAAGAGATGACCGATACTAATGTTGTTAGAACTTGTGGTCAGACCCTTTTTACTTATTTTGTAAAATCTTCAATGTTGTATCATCATTATTTACGGCAATAAAACCTGTTTAAACTAAGCGGAAGGGTAGAGTTCTTTTGTTATTTTGGATAAATCAGATTGCTGGTGTGTAAACGTTTGTTCACTATGGTTGTTGTGTTTTATTTTTTATCGATGTTCACGCGTCCGCATCAAACATCCCTGTAACACGTTACACATGCGTGATATTAGTACATAAAGCTCCGCCTCTCGACACAACTCGACGCACATGCGCACTGAAGGTGCTTGAGGCTAGTTTTAAATTGATCAGCTGATTTAACTGAATGGTGTTTGGTGACAAGTTTATGCCGATTAAATGAATTAAATGGAGACAAAATTTTTAAAAAATGGAATGATCTCATTGGACAAAATATATTTTCCAACACTAAACAGGTAAAATATATCTCTTGTTGTTTATTTTCAAAATATTTAAATACGAGATGGATATCTATTTACATCTCTCCTATGGCGAGCTGAAACAGTAACGTGCAAAAAGTATTCGTCATTTCGACGTCGGAGTTGAGCGTCTTAAAACTCTGCCGATACTAAAGCTCAGTATTTTAGTGGTAGTTTACCGTAATTGAGTTTTTATTAAATGACGTCACGGTTTACGTCATCGATAATTTGTTGACACTTATGTGTTTATATTCTGAACAAAAATTCCACCAACTTACGATGGATAGGAAAGGCCAGGAACTAACCCCTGATTTGAAAAGGGTTATTTTGGATTTATTTCACGCGGGGTACTCAATTTCTGAGGTGGGTGGGTTGTTTGGAAAGCCACAAACTATAATTTCCAAGCTTTTTTAGCGGTTTGAAGACACCGGTTCCCTAGAAAATAAACACAGATGTTGGTGACTCCGCGCGACTATCGCAAGATAGAGAGGATTGTAAAGACTAACCAGAGAGACACTTTAGCTGACACATATTCAAAACTAGATGTAAATAGACAACAGCCTATCACCAAAAGGACTTTAAAATTTCATTTGCACAAAAAATGGCATTTATAGTCTACGTGTTTCTCGTAAGAAAATGGTGGTCCCAGAGGTCAACAGAAAAAGGTGTCTGGCGAGGTGCAGTGGCAACGGAAGAAGGTCAGCTCAATAACAATGGAAAAAGGTAATCTTCTCTGATGAAAGTAAGATCATGATAAGGTCTGATGAGCGTATTAACATTTGGAGGAAGAAAGGAGAAAGTTACCGTCCGGACCTGGTGCCATTCAAGGTTCGGCCGAAATTGTCAGTCATGATATGGGGTTATAGTTGTTGGAATGGTTTAGGGACACTTACATTCCGATGACAACATCAATGCTACCAAGTATCAGCAGATACTTGAAGACAATTTGTGGCCTGTTAAAGCTTGTCATTTCAATAATGGAGGATCTATCTTTTAAGAGGACAACGCCTCTGTGCACCGGGCACGGTCAACGGCCGAGTATATTGCGACGAATGGTATAAACACAATAAGTAGCCTGTACAATCTCCCTACATAAACATCATCGAAAATGCTTGGTTGGTACTGAAATGGCATTACTCCTTCCGGTAATGGGATAAGAAATTGGGGTCCCTCGTGCATTTTCAACAATCACAATCTTGCATAAATTTATATAAAATAAATGTTTTCTGGACCCCCACCCCACAAAATAAAAGGTGACTTGTTTACACCTACCTCTATCAGTTAGTGAATGTACTGACTAATCATTAGTATACACCGATTGACAGTCTTTTTGAGATGTTGTTGTAGTGTGAGACAGTGCCCGTATGTATGATCCGCCATGTTGCCAGATGTAACATTCCCACACCGAGACGTTGGCTTTGTGTTTATACAAAAGCGTGAAAATGTTGATTTGAATAGAAAAGAATGGATGAATTTAACTCAGTGACACTGTCTAAATTTAGACTTTGGTCTATACACGCGCTGAAAGTGTATTTATCATGTAGAAACCGATCAGTGAATGGCGATTTTGATGAATTGTCTGCAAGGTAATGTTTTTTCTTTTCTTTTTAAACTTAAATTTGTATTTACAATGTTGTCAAAATACAGCTCGATAAACTTTGGAATAAAGCAAAGCTAGAAATGTTTTCATTTCTAATGTGATTCTAAAAAAAAAATATATGTCCAAATTTCATAGTCAAATGGAATTATTTAACGAAATCAAGGTGATGAGATCATTCATTTTACGGTTTTATTTATTTTTTTAATTCTTTTAATTCCGTTATTTATAATGCCAACCCTGTTTATAATATCAAGTTGCTTGATCCAGAGATCTTTCTAGGTTTGCATATATTATTATGCAATATTATATGGTTTTTATGTACTACCTTTTAGACTACTTAAGACGTCAAAAAAATGACGGGCTTACCTCACATGCGTGCCGTCATTTCTTGCGCAAAACCCAGCACAAATGACGCTCCGATTATTTTATAACGAAAGGTCGGGTTCAAGTTCAAGAGTGAAAATCATCAAGATGGTATTTTTCACTGTTTCAAACCGTGAATTTAATTCACTGATATTTCCCTATAATCCACCGAAAAGCATTTAATAACTTATTATAATTTACTTCTTAAATATTATGGTATCGGTATTGATGCATTTGAACCACGCACTTACGGTGTTTCCAGATACACATCAAACTATCAGGATGCTCACCACCAGGGAGACAGAGACCGCACTCCACTGTACAGTGACCGAAACTTGCGTGATCACCGGGGAAGCGGATCACTTGATCAAGACAGCCGTGACTATGGAAGGCATTATGGACCAAGATACAGGCGCCATAGGGATAAGGTTTCATGCGTGTTTTGGAACTGTAGCGGTTTTAGCAAGAATATGAATTCAGAAAATTATCATATAATATCAAACAGTATACGTTACCTAGATCTGGACATCATAGGATTAGCCGAGACCTATTTGCCCGCGAAGGATAGTATATACTTAACTGTATATACCTGTATCGGGGGTAATAGGCGTTATGTCCACGTTAAAGCCCCCAAGGGCAGTAGTGAGGTAGGATTTCTCATACGTAATAATGTTTACGAGCAATTCTTCGTTGATACTATCAATAATGAAGTAGAAGGCATTTTATGGATTGAGCTGACAGAAAAACGGTCTATGGATAAATTATCCTGTGTTTGCTACTTACCACCGGCAAATTCCTCGAGATACGTTAATGTGAGTGACTTTTTAGATACATTAATTACGCAAGTATACCAGTATCAGTCAGAGGGACTTATTACAGTTATAGGTGATTATAATATTCGAGTTGGTAACAACGATGACTTTATACTAGGAGTTGACGATGTTATGTCACGCGATATTGTCGATTATAAGACTAACCTATACTGTGATACTTTAATTGACTTCCTACTTAGTACCAATCTATGCACATGAATTGGCAGAAACATGAAAGAAATGACTATACAAGCATATCCGTAAGATGATGTTCCGTTGTTGATTATTGTTTTGTACCTTACGAACACTTAAATAGGTATAATTCGTTTAATGTTATCCGTGCTTCGGAACTAATTACGAATGCCGTCGGCATAGACCGTTTAGAACGCAGCACCACACCGGATCATTCCGTCCTTACATGGAAAATCGAATTATTAAGAATATGAACGAGAAAACGTATCAGCCTAGCAATACGTCACACGCGCCTGAACCCACCACAATATACGACAGAAATAATATACCCCAGGAGTTTATGTGCGAATCTGATATTATTAATTTATTAGACGAGAAAATATATACTTTAGAAGCAAATCAAAACGAACAAACGCGCGTAGATAATGTGTACAGTGATTTCACCAAAATCCTCAAAACGGAAATGAATAAACATTTAAAACCGAGTACCGTAACAGTAACAAGAAACGACGCTCACGTAAACCATGGTGGACGAAAAAACTCACTGATATCTGGAAAAGCAAAAGTGTTAACCAAACGTTTAATGTTAAACAAAGTTTTAAACTGATCTATATACAGAAGCGAAAATATTTTGACCGGTATGTTCAACGTCGTAAACGACAATATTGGTCTGAAATGCAATTAAATCTCTTAAAATCTTTTAATAATAATAAATCACACGAATTCTGTAAATCGATAGGTAAAATAGGAGTGGGGTCGGAAATAAATAAATTGATAACAATGGAGATTACGCAAGAAGATGGAACTTTTACAAATTCTGTTGAAATGGTATTGTATAAGTGGAAACACGTGTTCGAATCCGTACTGAACTGCGACAACACAAATGTTGACTTTAATGATGACAATATACCGATTAACAAGGAAACACAGTGTAACTCATAAATACTGAATTCAGGTATTAGCTTATATGATGTGGAGAAAGCAGTAATGTCGTTAAATAAAAATAAGACTCCAGGTTTTAATCAAAATCCGACAGAAGTGATGCAGTCAGTTCCTTGTATACATTTCCTTCATAAACCTTTCTGTGTTTGTTTCGAAACGGGCAAAATCTCAAATGACTAGAGTTACGGTATAATCACGCCTGTGTTAAAAGACTCTACCACCAACAAACGGGACCTGGCTAACTACAGGGGTATCGCGGTCACCGGTGCGATAAGGCTAACTGCGCTCTCCTGAACAATAGATTAACTAAATGGTCCGAGGATAACGCCTTGATAGCTGAGGAGCAAAATGGATTCCGCCGTAACAGAAGCACCATAGATCAACTATCAACTCAGACTAACATAGTTGAAAACCGTAAGAAAATCAAAATATCAACTTTTGTGGCATATATTGACTTCTCGAAAGCATATGACAGAGTGAATCGGGGTATATTATGATCAAAATTAACTAAATTTGGTGTTAACAGGAAATTCATAAAAGCTGTTCAATCGCTTTATGATAATGTGAAATGCGCTGTTAAAGTGAACAATTATAGAAATTATATAACAGAGTGGTTTAGTCAGAATACGCTTGAAACAGGGTTGTCTGCTATCCACGGTACTGTTTAATTTCTTATTGAATGATTTAAGTACTGTTTTGAATAATACAAACATAGGAATATGTGTGGATGACATGAAAATTAACCACCTACTTAATGCAGACGATTTGGTTTTGATAGCCGATTCAGAAAATGATTTACATCAACTATTGGACGCTATTTCATTATGGTGGAGTAATAATCATATGTCAAGTAATACTTATAAGAGCAAAACAATACATTTTAGAAACAAATCTGTGTGCAAAACACGTACTCGAGTCTGTTAAAGAATATAGGTATTTAGGCCTGGTGTTATCTGATTTCTTAGAGTATGGCATCACAGCTAAGCATGTTGCTCAGTCAGCGACGAATGCCCTGGGTCTTTTAATTGCAAAATTTAAAGCACGGGGGGGAGGGGGGGGGGGGGGGGTTGAATGCCTTATGAAGTTTATACACAACTTTATGATAATATGGTCTGGTCAACTTTTAGTTATGGTGCCGCTGTGTGGGGAACCAGTGAATTCTCCTGTTTAAACGCTGTTCATCACCGTGCATGCAGGTTTTTCTTCGGAGTCGGGAAATACGCGCCAAACGCAGGAGTCACCGGCGACATGGGCTGGCTACCGCCGAATTATCCTATTGGTTCAGGTTACATAAGATGGACAAAAACAGACTTAACTACAATGTGTATCAATTTTACGACAGCAAGCAACAAAAAACTGGTGCTACAGAATTAATTCAAAAGTGGACATATATAACATTTACAGTAATAAAGATCGAAAACTGATTATCGATAAATGAGTGGCTGATATATTTAAGAAGTATAAAAATGACTGGTCTCTACGTATTAGTACTCATTCTCCCCACAGGGACGGAGGGGACAAACTAAGGACATACAAGCTGTTTAAATATAGTTATGGTACTGGACACTATGTTATTAATAATATTGTACCTAGAAATCACAGAGGTACATTAGCAAAATACGGTGTAGCACCTCTGAAAATAGAGAAGGGTCGTTATCAAGGGTTGTCACCTTCTGAAAGATATTGTTTAAATTGTATAGACAGAGTGGAAAATGAAGTTCATGTTTTAATAGAATGCCAACTGTACAAAGGCATCAGACAGGACTCCTTTTACTAAAATAATAGCAATTAATCAATAGTTTGACTTATATTATGATAATGCTAGGTTTTGTTATATCTTCTCAGATGATAAAATCGCTAAACACAGTACCAAAGCTTCTCATGACATTCTAGTCACAAGAAGATACCCTGTATAGATCAGTTTTATTATGTATTATAGATCTTAGGTGCCCATGACCTTAATATTCTATGTCAAAAATTTATACATTGTGTTTTAAGATCTACCACAACGACATGTTTTATTTTTTTTTGTCTGTACTTCGGAGATCCATGATATGCTAATGCTTATAGTTTGAATAATTTCTATATGTCTCTTATAACTAATATTGAGTGGTTTTGTGCATGCTTTTTATTACTATTATCATATTTACCGTTATTAATGTGAATATTTGTAACATGTACAAGAGTGAGGCAGAAATAAAATATCTGTTCTATTCTGTTGTTCTGTTCTGTAATAGGGTTGTTCCAGGATTATTGGGCTGCATCAGGATAATGTGACTGGATGTGGTATCATGCCACATGTCTGCGGCGCGATACTGCATTGTGGCAGCACTACATCTGTCTCAAGTAGATATTGTCTCAAAATGATTGAAATACTGTATACTCTTTCTTTAGGATGGACGGGGGAAAATAATGGAATTTGCTAGTAGCCATCAGTGTATATTACTGACATATCAACTTATTTGGGATGTTCCACAACCAGCGAGGTAATGAACAAACCCATGAATGAGTATAAGCTTGGTAAAGCTTATAGATACTTTGACAGTGATTGGGTGAAGGAAGTTTATGTTCATGACATAAGATTTGACTTGACTATTCGAGTTTACCGTCGCTCCGACAGTATTTCAGTCATATAGCGACGTCCAGCTAATTACAGGTGGAAGAAGATCCCGAATGCACGGAGGCATCCGGGTAGAACCACCGACCTACCGCAAGCCAGCTGGAAGGCTTCCTCACATGAAAACCCGAATGACCCTGCTGGGATTCGAACCCACGCGGTGAGGGGCTGAGGGATTGTTATATTCTGCGACTTAATCCTCTCGGCCACGGAGGCCCCTTCATGACATAAGAGATAGTAGTGATAAAAGTATAATGAAAACAAAGATAACACTATCACAAGCAGTTAATAACAAGTGTTATGATATATGGGCCATAATTGAGAAGGACACAAGTGATAGACCTCTGGGTAGAATTTTGTTAGCATATTGTACATGTACTGCAGGAATGCTGGGTTCATGCAACCATGTAGCTGAACTTTTGTTTCGGGTGAAAAAATCTGTTAAAATAGATGAAACAAAGAATACATCAACTAGTAGACCCTCTAAGTGGAATGTTCCAAGACGAAAAATTGATGTATTCCGTTCGGTAAAGGCCCGAGATGTAGTATGGAGAAGGGCCGCTATGACAAGAGTGCAAAAACCAAAAGTGACTTGTTAAAAAGTAAACTTTTGAAATCAAAATTCACACATATGTCTAAACAAAAGAGTGATGAATTAAACGATGAGACAAAAATTAGAACAGAGATACATGGTTTCCTTAAAATGACATTAAAGACTCTAGTTTGTCTCTTATGAATGCGAAAAGGAGGATAAAAGCCCCACCTAAACCAGCTCTGGCTCCAACTGTGATTCAAGTGACTGAAAAAATGGGTCCTGGCTCTAACAAGGAAAGTGTTGTTGAACAATTAAAAATAAGCCTTGTTGAAAGAGATGCATTAAAACATGCAACTATGTTGCAGTCACTATCTCAACTTGGAAGGAACATAGAAAAGGGCGAATAACTGCTAGTTTTTTTTACAGCGTGTGAGTTCTCGTGACTTATCACATTAAAGAAAACCAACGCTGATCCATCTGCACAATGGGAGACCATTGTTGGTCGTAAAAAGTCGAAACAGACAATTGCAATGAAACATGACTTGGCCTTGGAGCCCTGTGCAAAGAAAGAATATAATACTATTATGAAAAAGGGACATAAAATTTCATTTCATCTGATTCTGGATTAACAGTGGACTTGACAAATCCATTTTTATCAGCAAGTGCAGATCTTGAAGTTGAATGTGTATGTTGTGGTTAAGGTCTTTGTGCTATAAAGTGCCCAGAAAGTATTAAAGATCAAGCACCGTGTGTAGAAAAAATTACGTACTTAAGCTTAGAAATTGGTGTTGTATGTCTTGACCAAAGCCACCCTTATTACTACCAAATTCAAGGTCAAATGAAAATTCTGGACCGCAAATACTGCGACATTTTTGTCTTCACCTTACTAGGCCACCTACATTCTATAAATAGAGACTGTGACGTCACTAGCTAGCACTAGTCTCTATACTAGACCTTAGGATTCACCCAAAAACTGCGAATTGTGAGTCCGCGAAAATAGATCCGCGTAGTAATCGAAATGCGTAAAAAAGGCCAAAATGAGGGAATATGAGCTTTTCTTTAGATTAATAAGTAAAGATTTTATTATTACTGACACTTTAACATAAACCGTTCGTGAAGATCAAGCATGTAAAGAAAATATTGAGTATACGGTCAAATATCGTCCCCAATCAAATCGTACCTGTTTTGGAGAAGTCGTTACAGCAATGGATGACAGCATAATTGAAGACGTTTCAAAGGAGATTGGTTTTACCAAACCTCTTAAGGATTTGCAGAAGGAATGTCTTCTTCATGTGTCAAATAAACAAGATCTTATGGCTATTCTGCCCACTGGATATGGCAAAAGTTTAATTTTTCAAGTTGCCCCTTTCTTGTTGAAAAGAAAATACAATTTGGAAAAATCAGTATGTCTTATTTTGACACCACTGAATAGCATAATGGTAGACCAAATAAACGCGATGCGTGAACAAGGCATCAGTGCATGCTACCTTGACTATCATTGTCGGGCTGGCCACATTGCAGATATTGAAGATGAAGAAGACGAAGAAGATACTGACCTAAATACGGTAGCCAGCGTGTCACTAGATGACATAGCTAATGGAAAATATCCATTAGTTTATGCTCACCCTGAAGCTCTCTTGAGCACATCACAAGGGGACTCGCTCATAACAGCCATGGAGAAGAATAGGGTGCTTTCTTGCATTGCAGTGGATGAAGCCCACATGATTCTTGAATGGTATGTTTTCTGTAAGTGTTTCATTGCTAAACTGCATTAAGTCCAGTTTAAAGTTTATTGTACCAAGCAAGGTGAAAGTACAATTGTTACCAATAAAGAACTGACATTTATGATTTATGATTACACCCCCCCCCCAAAAAAAAAAAAATAATCCCACTGTAAACATAAATATCTTTATTGGGTACCAGGCAATTATGAGTCCGATTTTAATTGGTTCAGACAACAGAATTGTCCTTTTATCTCAATATGTATGTGTACAGTATGTTTTATTTTTATCATTTATAAGCAAGCCCATGTGATCTGAATGTACTTCTCAACTGAAAACAAACCTATTTCCCAGGTGTTTGTATGATCTAAGTGTGTGTGTGTGTGTGTGTGTGGTTGGGGTTGAGGGTGCACACAACAAGCTTACCAAAATGAGTTAATATTGGGGACATAATAAATCTATATTTTTGATAGAAATACATGTGATACTTTTAAGTATTGATACATTATTATTCCAATATGACATTTCAATTATTTTTTTGCACAAAACTCTCGCTCTCTCTCTCTCTCCTGGTATAGTCTCCCTCGCTAATACCTTGTCCTGTATTATAATGGTTTGACTTGCTGTCAGGATAGTATGACTTGGTATGGCATCATTTCGCATATTCATGACCTGATATCACAGTTTACACAACACTTTCTGCTTCAAGTGGAAACCACATCAACCCAACAAAATAAATGGTCACTTTATGTCAAAAAAAATTTTTTTATTTTTTATTATTATCATCTAAATTTATTTTAAACATGTCACATATCATGAAAAATCAAGACATTAACAACTCTATTTATCAAGTCATTTAAACAGTTAATGTTTTAAGGTGACTGCAACGCCACCTAAAATTCCCATATAACTACTGGTACATTGGTAATTAAAATTTCAGTGTTTGTTTATGGATGATTAAAGTTTTCAACAACCAGAATAAGGAAAAAAAAGTTCTTTGTTTCCACTAATGTTTCAAAAAAAGTGTCGGTAGGTTGGTAAAACTCTATTTATTATTTAAATGTTCTTTTTTTTCCCTTTTTGTTAGAGGGGGTGATGAAAAATAGTGTTTTGCAATCGTGAAAACTTGAATGCTAGGAAAAAAGTTTATGGTCGTTACAAAAAAAAAATGTAATTTGGGTAAGTGGAAACAATTACTTTTTTATTATGCCTAACTGCTTTATATTCATGTAACAGTATATATTAACTAAAGTAAAGATACCTTAAGTTTAATGAAAAGGGACAAAACATATAAAGGTAATGAAAAGGGACAACACATATAAAGGTAATGAAAAGGGACAACACATATAAAGAGCATACTAACTCAAGTTTAAAGAAAGTCATGACACACTTAGTCTTACAAACTACTTAAAATATTGACGAAAGTAACTCCTTGTTCAGTAATCACAAACATGGCATAAAACTTTAGATAACACCTCAAAAGTTACATATTTCTCAAAACCAAATTCCTTTTGTTTAATTTAGAACATGCAATCACTTTGCGCAAGTAGGTATATGGTAAAGAATTGAGATTAAGAAACATAAATGATATCAGAGGTTCTTATCATCACTTCCTTGTATGTCCTTTTTTCATTGTCAAAGATATTTGTTTGTATTATAAACTTCAAAACTTTTCCATAAGAAAGTATAAACCACAAAATGTGTTTATATCTTTGCATGAAAGTAACCTAGAATGGGCCAATTCAGGCATGTATTTTCTGCAACATTAAGATATCTACAGTTAAACTTTAAAAATACAAAACAAAATGGATACAGTACACATTTGTAATTTAATAAAATTAAATTTCCTCAAATTTTTATCATAAGTCACTAGTCAATTAGGTAGAGTGTTGCTTCCAGGTAAGATCTTGGGCTCAAAAAATAGTATTAACAGTAATAACAATTTAGGCAATATGCTTCAAGTGAACATTACAGATGTATTCAAAATGACTTGCAGTGACAATGCAATGACCTGGTTTAAAAAAAGAATACATGGTTTTGTTTGTGACAATGTTTGTGAGCTGAGCAGTTTATCTAGCCACGAATGGGATAGACAACTGGAAAGCTGCATACCTGGCTAACAGAAAAATAATTTCTGAGAAATAAAAGCCAAGAAACAAGCAGTTGGATTTATTACACTAATTATCTTATCTTTTCAGTCATCATCATGCCTGAAGTGAAGCCTACTAACAGCCCTACAACTGTGCCTAATAATGAAGTTTTTGAGTTTTTGTTTGTCTACATGACCAATAATATTAGCTGGTATCTTCTTAAAGGCCTCCATCTGTCTCCCACTGTGTACCCTGAATGGTTTCAAGGATCTTATTTTGTCACCTAAAATTGCCATGTCCTCAGAAATACTCTTCTTGGAATGCCTGTCTTTTTGTTTCTTATTTTCAAGTCCACTGACAAGTTCACTTATAATTGGTGCTGCCTTGGACACTCTCATCATTGCCTTGTCAGTCTTACCCGCTCCAAGTCCACGGATCACATGTTTCACAAGTTTAATATTGTTCTACTGCTGCATGTCAGCTGGTTTGTTCTTCCCAGGTTTTCCTTTCTTATTTACAAACAATCCTAGTTTAACTTTAACACTCTCATATTCAGAAAGAACACAATCAGTTTTTGTTAAAAAGGTCACACATTAGACTTGTAAGAAGAAAGTCCAACAAAGAGTGGAATAAAACGCTTCAGCAGGATTGTGGACATATCAATGTCACCCGATTTGATTAGACTGTCAAACAGCATGAAATCTATAGACACTCTAAGTAAACTGATGCTGTATGAGTTCAGTCCATCATCGGCTGCATCTGGCACACACTCAGCAGGTATGGTTACTTGCACACGGTCACCTGTAAAACGACAAGAACTTATATTATTAGGCAATGAAGTTATTTCTGTTTAATTAAATATACAACCTAAGACCTTCCTTTCTACAAATTGATTTTTGGTCACAATTTATAAGGATATTAATTGGCCCTTGTAGCACAGGGCGTTGGCTCCAGGTGTGTAAGGCCTCCAGATTAATCCCAGGCCACAATATGCCAAAGTCACAAAAAGGTAGTGGAATACCTTGTTTACCCTCAGCTTATTGGGGTAGTTCCTTGACTGGTTTGCTGGTGCAATGATAATGTGACTGAGTGTAATTTCATGTCAATTATATTCGTAAATTTCAAAAAGTTTTATAATTCTGAGATTTATTAAATACACTACGGCTTACAAAAAAAAAACAAAAAAAAAAAAAAAACTGGGAAAAAGTATGCTGTGTTCTAAACTTAATATGGTTCTGTTGTTGGACATATCTTTCCAAGGAAATGATAATTAAATTTATACTGACAACATTTAACATTAAAGCAATAAAACAGGATGTTTACCATTCAACACCAGTTCAATAGTTTCTCCTATTCTCTCTGATGGGACTGTCACACAATACAACACACCATTGTGTTTTAAGTACACCTGTTGGTCCTGTGGGGCCGAGTATGGCCGGAAGATGGTATCCACAACTGGTTTCACAAGTGCTTCTAGCCACTGACTCTTCTTCTTGTTGTTCCATAATTCAACATCTCCAGGCACCATATGCTGCATATCCCCTTTAAGTGTTTCACTCAGCTCAATAATTAAAGCTCTGAAATATATTGTATCAAGAATCCACTTATTTATTACAGTAATTAAGTAAGTAAATGTTTATTTATTACTGTGACATGTGTTAAGTCAACATATAGAACAATTGATAAAAGCATAAATTCTGTCAAACCTGTCTTAAGTGGTCAGTCAAGGGAACAAGACAAATGGTTGCTTAATAGAGGTTGTCACAAAAAGAAGGTTAAGCATACATCAGAATGTTATAGTTTGGTAATATTAAAACTGACAGCTAAATACAGGTTGACCACTTGAAACAGGTGGTCGCTAAAACTGTATTTACCGGTATACGCCTAGCCTATTGGACCTATATGTCACCAATTATTTCTCAACATCTATATAAAATATATGAACATTCATTATTTGCATTACAATGAACAGTTTTAATGATGTTAAAATTGGAATCCAGTCCAAATTCTAATCAATAATTAATTACATTGATTCCTTAGAATGAAAACAACATTTAAAACTTCAAACTGTTAACAGTCAAGTCAGTCTATATAGTATGAAGATTACTTACCTGGCAACAGTGATGATGAAGTCTTAATGTGCTTCATAACCATTAGCCTTCACTTGTCCATTCACATTGGTTCTACGTAGGACTGCTTGGTACTGGGCAAGCGTCCCACTTTCTCGAGCAGATTTTGCGATGTAGAATGTCTTTACTATCTTCTGAAAATGTACAAAATATTATTTCTTTTATCACATTATCTTTCTGAATACATGTATGTACCCAATTTTATTTCTTTGTGTTTGGGGTGCCAGTAGCTTAGCACTTAAATTCATTGACTTGTTTACCCTCAGCCCCTAACTGTGTTTGTGCAAGTCTCAGACAAGGTGAAAACTTCCACATGGGGGATCCTTCATGTGATCTGCAGAGTGTCAGTGGCTTGAATCCTCTTTCACCAATTACAGCTAAGTTCAAATAAATACTTATCAAATCTAACTATTGGATTTTCAGGGGACAAAGCTTTCGAAAAGACTTCAGCAGAATTGGAGCAAACCTGCTGGCAAGATTCACAGACATTCCTGTAATGGTTTTCACGGCAACAGCTTCACCTGATGCCCAGAAAAAGATATGTGCAAGCCTGCAGCTAAAAAATGCCCGAAAAATCTCACAAAATCCTGACCGACATAATATCAAATACATCAAAGTTGAAAGACCACCTTCCACAGAAACCCAAGATCATCTGGACCAAATCCTTACACCAATTGTAAGAGAATTTAAAGAGAAAACAAGTAATTATCCTCTCACTATAGTGTATACAGATACTACTGTTATAAGCTATGCTTATGCCTTCTTTGAAAAGCATATGGGAGAGCAACAGTATGTTGGAGAAAAAATTCCCGAAAATAGACTATTTGCGCAATATCACCAAAACTACACAGAGAAAATGAAGAAGTTCATCGTCAGTGAGATATGCAAGCACAGTTCAAAAATCAGGATTATCTTTGCAACAATTGCTCTTAGAATGGGTCTAAATTCACCAAACGTAAGATGTGTAGTTCATTATAAACCACCTACATCCATAGACAAATACTTCCAAGAAACAGGAAGGGCTGGAAGAGATGGGAAACCTAGTATAGCAATTTTATACTTCAATAAAACTGGTATTCGAGCAAATCGACCTGGAATGGAATCTGAAATGATAAAATTCTGTAAAAATGAGTCTAGTTGCCTAAGATCTATGATGTTGGATTTCTTTGGTTACCAAAAAAGTGGAAGCATTGATAAAGTGTTATGCTGTAGTTTCTGTGATAAGCAAACAGACTGATCTTATCTTGTGAGAAATAATTAAGTGACAAACATCAAGAAGATCTTGCTGAACATGAAATAACTCTTCTATTACAGGGGAAAGTTGTTCCAGTCTGTCAGCTCTGCAGTGAGATCCTGCTCTCAGGTGGTGTGCAGAATCAAATGTCACTCAAGTTAACTGGTCACCACCAAGGGGTACAGTAGCCAGGTTTTCAAACTCCTCAGCTGAAATTATTGAAAGCTTACTATACCATCTATCAAGCAAAATCAATTCTGTTTTATCTACTGTTTTCTGTAAAAATGTGGCCATACTGTTATTTTGTTTGTATCTTCATGCATGCATTTTTTGGCCTTTTAATTTTAAAGTATAGTAATTCTATTGAAATAAACTTTATTCAGATTTTGTGATAAAATGAAAAGAAATGAAGCTGTAGATCTTTCAGACATGTCTCGAAAGTAAGCATGGTGACTCATTATTCATAATTTTTGCCTTTGTACACAACCTGTTTTAGCAGCCACCAGTATTAAGCGGTCAATCAGCATTTAGTGGTCAGTTTTGAAATGATCAAACTATAACATTTTGTTGTATGTTTAACCTTCATTTATTGACCACCTCTGTTAAGTGGTCACTTTCTCTTGTTCCCTTGACTGAGAGCTTAAGACAGGTTTGTATATGATTTTTTTCAGGGGGGAAAAAACTGCATTAGAAATTACTAAAGCCTACACCTTTACAGTCATAATAGAGTTCAGGGAGAAATATTATCATGAAAATGTCTCATGATGGTTGCTTAATCCTCATCATAACATCTCAACAAATTTGTTCCTTTTCAGGTATTCTAAGATAATCCTTTCATTTGGTCTGGTGATAAAATAGATCTCTATTGTTATAGTAATAGTATTTGAACTCTTATCATACATTTAAGCTCATTTTATGATTTATCATATACAACTATACAAATTACTGACTTCTTGTGTAGTTCACTTTTGATCATTTTATGATTTCAGCATTGTAAAATAGATGCGGAAAAATAGTTTATTTCATTCTCTTTGGATACACACTTGTGACATGTATATTTGTGTTGCTTAATAAAAGTCAGTATCTTCAACTTAAAAAAACAACAACACCTTTGTGTCCTTCCTAATTGAATTAGAAGGAATTCTTATAACAATAAAAACAAAAGAAACATATTTTGAAATGGCAATAAAAATTCAGCAGTATAAATACTTTGCAGAAACAAAAAAATGAAACATTGTGTGTCTTAAGTCTTATTTTTTGATTCCTGATTATCATAATGCAGGTTTATGCTTTTAAATGTCAATGCCCAATGTTTTCCTTGGTATAAAAATTTAGAGAAGAAGATCAGTATTCACAATTTAAATTTCCTGTTTCTTCATAATAACATGGGCCAGACAGACATCAGAAACAGAGTAACTCAAACATAGATAAATATCAATAGTGAATGTACAAATTGCATGATCCGTTTG
>CM037793.1:41739608-41752548 GCA_021229015.1 Solen grandis
TTAAGTCACCTTAAAAAATGTTAGTATATTTAATCAATAAAAAATAATATTTGTAAATTCAAAAACCTTTTTTTTAAAAGGGCCATTAAAAGCTTAAAAATATTAAATTGAAACAGTCTTATACATTGTATAACAATGCATATCATCTAATGCTAATAATATATTAAATATTAGTATTATAATGAAACTGATACATGGTGAGACTGAAGAGGCTGTATAGAAATAGTATAACATGATCTATGCATAGTGAATTAACATTAAGTTAAACATATACTAGATTGTATCTAGTCATTCTTTCTTGTACTATAAAAAAAATACCATGATAATTAATATGCATATAATATATAGTCATATAATAATAGTCAAAATTATATACTTTGATAATCTGGTATCGCTGAAAATGTTTATGAAGTCTAAAATTAATCTCATGCCTAGTTACTGGGACACTGCATGCAAAACTTTGAACAAAATATCCAAGTTAGAAAAGGGCCATAATTTGTATTAAATTCAGTCAAAGAGATATCCGCTTTGGTTTTCTGATGCCTCTGAACACACCCGTAAACTTTCTAATCAATACCATGAACACTTTCTGAGATTAAGCTGGATAGTTGCTTGCATGCAAAACTTTAACCAAATTTTCTACTGCATGCAAAACTTTAATCAAAATATCTGAGTCATAAACAGGCCATAATCTGCATTATTTTCAGTCAAAGACTACCTGTCTCTATAGTATAACACCACTGAACATATTAAAGAAGATTGAAATCAATCTCAGGCCTGTGTACTGAGATATAAGCATGAACAACTTTATCAAAATTTTCAAAGTCAAAAAGGGGCCATAATTTGCAATATATTCCATCAGATTTATCTACCTTAATAGTATGATACCCCTGAACATGTTAAACATGTTTCAAATCAATCCCATGCAAAGTTACCGAAATATAAAGCATGAAATTCATTGCATTCAAAACTTTAACCAAAATTTACTAAGTTAAAATGGGGCCATAATATATATTCTACCTTGCTGGTATGATACCCCTAAACATATTTAAGATATTTCAAATCAATTACATGCTAGGATACTGCTATATAAGCATGAAAATATCTTGCATGCAAAACTTTAACCAAGAAGTAAAAAGGGGCCGTAATTTGTATTAAATTCAATCAAAAGTTATCTACCTTGGTTTTCTGATGCCCCGAAACATATTCATAAACTTTCAGGTCAATACCATGAATGGTTATTGAGATATAAGCTGGATAGTAGCTTGCACGCTAAACTTTAACCAATTTTAATTGCATGAAATATTTTACCAAAATATCTAAGTTAAAAAGGGGCCATCAGTTGTATTAAATTCAGTCAAGAGTTATCTACCTTGGTTATCTGATGCCCCTGAACATACTCATAAACTTTCAAGTCAATACCATGAACAGTTATTGAGATATAAGGTTGAGATATAATGTTGATAATAACTTGTCTGCAAAACTTTGACCAAAAGCTGCAACGCCGATGCCAACGCAAGGGTGACTGCAATAGCTCTCATATTCAACTTTAAAGCATACTCGTACAGCAGATGGGGATCAAACTCAGGACTCTTTCATTCCGGGGTGGAAATTCGACCCAATATGCCATCTTTTTTCTTTTTTTTTAAAGACATTCTGTTCATTATTTTGACTCTGGCTCAGGCCCGGGTCCAGCAGGGGGGGGGGGGGGGGGGCCTTGGCCCCCCAGCTGCCCTGGTCATACATTTTTCTAGGCTATAAAATCCTTTGATTACATCATAGTAGTGTTGTCTAGAAGAAATCCCCATCGTGGGGCCCCATACTAAAGCACCCGCATAACCACCAGACTAGCCAGACTCCTATTGTCTTATGGCCCCTGCTGTTAATGTGTAGGTAACCCGAAACGGCAGTCTTCAATGACTGTGTGATAAGCATGTGTTTAGGGCACTGTGTAAGCAAATTTAATGACATGTTCACTGATTGAGAGACATTTACATGTCGTCTGCCGAGCGATCTAACAATTGGGGAAAAAGGGCAATTACCAAATAGCTGTAGCAAAAAACAAATCTAAGTATTATGCACAGTAGATGTTAACCTATCGCTGGCCATGCAAATTAAACTTAATCAGAAATAGGTTGTGTTTCTAAATGTCATCAGCTTTTCTATTTTTACATACTTTTTTAAGCATTATTTTTTATGAAACTAACTCCTCTAAATATTTTTCCTAAAAGGAATAAATACAAACAGTAGGCCGATACATCATCATGTTCACTTTTTAAATATTTTACGAATATAATAATCTACAATGTATGTGTATTCATGGTCTCTTAATATGATCCCCCTTGGTGTTTTTTAAATTTTAAATTTAAAAATGAAAAAGTAATAAAAATTTTTTAAAAAATTTTCCCCAATCTGCCAAAATTTTGGGAAACCCAAATCTTTTTTTTGGGGAAAAAGTATATGTAGATTATGCATGATCACTAATTAAAATCAAATCCAGGAAAACCCAGCCCATTGAGCAATGTTATTGATAAGTCATGAATACGAAATACAATTGCACAAAAAACACAATTATGGGGGTATGTTTTTAAACCTACCAAAAAAGGGATGGGATTTATTACTTTTCACTAAAATATCAACCCTTTTTTTTTTTTTGTTTCTTTTCCCCTTTTCGAAAAATACAAAACCCGTTTGGGTAATGGTACTTTTTTGAAACGGAAGGGAAAACGAGACTTAAAGGTAAAAAATTTGCAAATTATGAGTTTCTTTGGGGCAATTTTACATCATTCAACAAATGATTAAACAAATTCATAAAATTTACAAAAAATGATTATATGATTTTTCCAAATTTAAATTTAAATTTTCTTTTTCCCCTATAGGGTGCCCCTCGTTCCGTTTCGTTTCGTTCCGTTTCGAAAAATCCCAATACCCTTAAAAATACATTTCCGTCACACTAAAAACTTTTTTTCCAAAGGGGAGCATGCCCCAAACCCCCCTAGCACCAAAACACAAGTCAGATTTTTGGCCCCCCAGCAAAAATTCTGGACCCGGGGCCTACTGACTTATAAAGAGCTTTTTCCAGGACGGGTTGGGCCCATGTCGAAAAATTTGGTGACTTTTTTTTGGTATCAGGTCACATGTCTACGTGCGGTAGCACAAATCTGTTTAGTAACATGCCCTTCCAAATAACTGAAAAAACTGTCGGTGTGACATTAAATCCGGGCAAACAAACAATAGAAAGCACCCTTTTTTTTGTTTTGGCCTTTTTAAATCAAAAACCAATTAAACCCCCATCTAACATATTCCTGAGGGGGAACAAAATAAGTAAAACAATTCTTTTTTTAAAATATTTAATAAACTATAGTAACAACCCTCATACACAGGGGCCCTTGCAAAAAACCAAAAACATTGTAAATCTTTCTTTCTTAATCTTTTTTTCCTTGTATAATTCAAACTTTTTTTTTAATCAAAAATTTTTCCCTTAAATATTTTTAAAAAAAAAAAAATGGTTTTAAATTTTTTTTTTTTCTAAAAAAAAAAACCATCTAAAACGCTGTCATTCATTTTAAATTTGACTTTAAAAACCAACCAACCAAAAAACCCAAACCCCAATAACCCCCTTTCCCCTTTCCTTACTTCAAATTGCTAAAAATTTTCCGTATACAACCCTTTTTCCGAAAAAAAAGGGAATATCTCCCCATGTTTTGTTGAGGGAAAATTACTTGAAATTTTCAGGATTTTTTTTGCACATTTTTAGGCAAAGGGCCCTTGGGAAAAAATTTTTCAATTTCAAACATCAACTTGCCCGATTTTAAAAGGAAATTTTCTAATAATTTATGCTTAAAAAATTCATGGGGGTCTTAATCACTGACCAAACAAATATTCCTTGCAGTATACAAAACTTCTTTTTTCATGTGTAAATCCTGAAAAATTCATAAGGGATTGACTCAAACTTCATGAACTAAAAAGCGTTTCAATTTCGTTAAAAGAAAAACTTTTTTTTTTCCCTCCAAAACCTAAACGGTTTCCAAAATGAAGATTTTTTTTTTCTTTTTTTTTTTAATGCGCTAACCAGTGACTAAGAAAAAATAAATTCAGAAAAAAAAAAAAGAAATTTCCCCTCTATCCCGATATCTGCCCAAATTTTTTCATTTTCTAAGCATCATCGGGAGGCTTTGTTAAAATTAAAATGAAATTTTTAAAGGACCAAAGTTTTAAACCCCGGTATCCCCCAAAAAAACCCTTAATTTTTTTCGAAAAATGAAAAAATTTAATCCCCGGGTAAACCATCTACATCTTAAAATCCCTTTTTTTTGTGAAAATATCAAAAAATGATCTGACCAAAAGGGAAAGGCTGAAGACGCGAACAAATTTTTGGGAGGCTGACGTTCAATCTGACGGGCTTTTTACGCCCACTGAAAATTAAAAAAAAAAAATGAATTTATAAACTTAAACTTTTTAACCCTCAGCAATACAATTTTTTCAAAATTTTTTACCAAGCGAAAAAAAACCTTTTTAAATAAAAAGCATTTTTTGTCTTTTTTAAATGACGTCCAACCACGTGACTTAAAAAAAAAAACCTTTGGGGAAAATTTGAAAAAAAGACCTAAACCCGATTTTCTGCCCAATTTTTCCCCAATGCTTTTTTTAGCCCTTTTGGTGGCCTGTAATCCCAAATTTTTTTTTTAGGCCCAAATTTTCGAATCTTTTTTTTTTGCCATGGAATTTTAAAATTTTTTTTCAAATTTTTGGAAATTTAAATCCCAGTGTGCACTCTCCCAATTCTGAAAAAATTTTTTCCGTAAAAATTTAAAAATAAATGGGAAACCAAATTGAAGCCTCTAGAGGGGCGAACAAATTTTTTAAGCTGACGTCAAAATTTTACGCTTTTGACCCCTTTGAAAATTAAAAAAAAATGAATTTATAAATTTAAAAATTTTTTTTAAACCCGCTGCAATAAAAATTTTAAAAAAAATTTTGATTTTTAAAAGTAATGATACCAAGTTTAAAGAATTTTTCAAAAATATGCTTTTTGCCCTATTGTATTTTTTCAAAACCCAAAGTGACTTGGAAAAAAAACTTTCGGAAATAAAAAGCAACCTTTTGGGCCCCAATATGCGTCCAAATTTAAATCTCTAGGGGCTTTTGGGTTTGGCCTTGAAAACTTTAAAAAACCAAATTTTTTTTGGGGACCTAAGTTCAAAACCCTGGGTTTTGTCATAAAATTTCATTTTTTTTTCAAATTTTGGAAATTTTAAGCCAGGGTGCACATCTAATTCTGAAATACTTTTTCTTGTAAAAATATTAAAAAAAATTGGCCCCAGAATTAAAGGGCTCTAGAGTGCGAACAAATTTTTTAAGCTGACGTCAAATTTGCGCATTTAAAAGGTCTTTAAAAAATTGAAAACACTTAAATTTTAAAAAATTTTATAATTTTTTGTCGAGTTTTTAAATTTTTTCATGTTTGTTTTGGGCCTTTGGGAAATATATAAAAAAAACTCTTAAAATTGGGTTGGAAGAATAATAATAATAATAAAATAAGAAACTAGAATTTCTTTTTGTTTAAGATACAAACAAAGCGGTTTTTCCTTTGCTTATTTAAAAGGGTAAAAAATATATAATTTAATAAAAAAAAAAATGAAATAAGATGCATAAATGTTTTTTTTTAAAATACGAAAATCACCCTTTATCTTAAATTTTTAAAAAAAAGAATAATTTTCAAAAAAAAGCTTTAATTTTTTTTTTTATCATTTTTATCTTTTTAAAAGAAGATATTGAAAAAAAAAATATGGAAATAATTTGATTAGGGCCACCCTTTTCTATCATTCAAAAAAAAAAAAAAAAACAAAATTTTTTAAAAGATAATAATATCCTAAAGAATTTTTTTTCTTACTTTTTTCAATCGATTTATTTTTTTTTTTTTTTAAATGTAAAAATTTTTTTTCTTTGTAAACAAAATGCTTTAACATGTATTCATTGAAATTTTGACCCCCAAAATTTTAAAATTGTGAAAAAAAAAAAAAAAAATTTTAAAAATCGATTACTTTAAAACCTTTAAATTGATTTTTGTTTTGCATTTGAAAAAATTAGATGGAAACAAAGCAGAGGTGTAAGAAAAATAGTAAAAACAATTTCTTATTTCTATGTAAAAAACGCTATAAAAGTCTTAAAACCCTTTCAAATATTCATTTTTGCTTTGTAAAATTTGCTTATTTTTAAGATTTAGAAAAAGAAACCCCCTTTTAAAAATTTAAAAAACTTTAAAAAAAACGAAAGAAGATATACTGTATTTTTTCAGTTTTCTTCAGGTTTTTAGAAACCGTGATAGCAAATCAATAAGATGCACTTTATTTACCAAAAAAATTCTCACAATTCCCCCAAATTTAAAGCAGGCCTTCATTTTCTGGGAAAAGGGAAAAATTGGAACTTGCTCAAAACCCAACCCCCAATGACCTCTTAAAAATTTCTTTTTTGCAAAATTTAAAAGATTTTTCCCAAAAATTTACACTTAAAAGAAAAAAATGAATAAGTCATGTTTGATTTAAAGTAATCATTGAAATTTTTTTTGGGTTTTTTTCGCATGTTTAAGGTACGGGGATTATTACTTTTTTTTTAGGTAAAATAACAATTTTTTGATCTTTTTAATATATTTTGCTTACACACAAAGTTGTCAAAAACAAGTTACAAAAACATAAATTCCTTTAAGGGATGCTTAAATAGGCATCAAAACTCGGGCGCGGGAGCTCGAATACGTATTGAAAAGAATGTTTTTTTATTTTTTTAAACGACGTCAAAATCAAGTGGGCTAAAGAAAAAAATCTTTTTTTTTCAAGGACATGAAAAGCTAAAATTCTATTTAAACAAAAAAAAAAAATATATTCAAAAAATTCGAAAAAGGGTTTTTTTATTTAACATTTTCCCAATAGGGTTTTCCCTCAAACATGGGAAAAACTGCCCTGTTTTTATGAAAGTAATCACTTGAAAAATTTTTAAGATCTTTTGAACTTTCTAAGTTTCCCACATTTTTTAAAAGGGTTTTAATTTCCCTTTGGCTTTTTGGCGATTTTAAGTTATTTTTTTTAAAAAAATTCCTTTCTTAAGTATGCATGACGTCCCTAATCACGTTTACAAAAAAAACATTTCTTGCAGTATGCATCACTCAATTTTAATTCTAATTTAAATTTTAAAAAAAATTAATTAAGACGACTCAAAATTTTTTAAAACCAGAAACGAGAGAAATCTTTAAAAAAAAATGCATTTGGTTTTTTTTGATGACGTCATAACCACGTGACTTAAAAAAAAATCATTCAAAAAAAGAATTAAACCTCAATGCCCCATATCTGCCCAATTTTCAAGCTTGTTTAAAGCATCAGGGGGCTTTTTTAACATTTAAATTTCATTTTTTACCAAATTTCAAAAAAACCCGGGATTTCCCTGAAATCTTAATGTTTTTGAATTTTTTAAAATTTTAAACCCAAATGCTCATCTACATCTTAAAATACATCTAAATGTAAAAATAAACAAGATAATCGGGCCAAAAAAAAAGGCTCTAGAGCGCAACAAACTTTTTAAGCTGACTCAAAACTTTTTCATATGACCCCCAATGAAAATTGGGTTTTAATTTAATAATAAAAAGATTCTTTTTTTTCCTGCAATTTCAATTTCAAAAAAAAAATTTAAACCCCAAAATTTAATGAAAAACCAGACGAGAGAAATCTTTGAAAAAAAAAGGAAATTTTTTCCTGTAATGACGTCATAAAACCCCGTGACCTAAAGGGAAATTTTTTCAGAAAAAAAAGAAAGTAGACCTCTGGGGGCCCAAAAGCGTCCAATTTTTCCCTTCCCCTATCCAACATTTGCCTTTTTAACATTAAAAAAAAATTTTAGGACCAAAGTTCGAAAATCGGTTTTGCCATAAATTTTTAAATTTTTTGAATTTGAAAATTTTTTTGGACCGATGCACATTTTACATCATAATATACATCTTCTGTGAAAATATCAAATTAAACATCAAAAAAAAAAAGGGTCTAAGGGGCCCAACAAACTTTTTTAAAACTGGGCGTCCAAACCCGACTCAATTGACGTCACCCGGGAAAAATTTAAAAAATTTTTGAATTTAAAAATTTTTAACTTTTTTTTTCAGGCATTTTAAATTTCATGTTGCTTAGACCGACAACAACCGAAATTTAACCCCTTAATTTGGGTTTGGGAAAAAAAAGGGAAAAATAAAATAAAAATAACTAGATGTCATTCGTCAAAACGAATGATAGGGCTTTTTTGCAACCTGTTTTTAAAGCAAAAAGCAGGAGATAGAAATTTTTATGTAATTTACCCCCCCGCTGGTTTGTTTTTTTATGTTCATGGGGAAAAATTGAATTTTTATTTCCCAGAAAAATAAGCGTTGAGTTTTTCGAAGAAAAAAAAATAAGTAGCTATAGTAGTAAGCTTATGACCTCATATTACGTCACGCTCAAAATATATGTAAAATTTTGCAAAACGCAAACTGTTTAATTTTTAACTTTTTCTAATTTATCCCGAATTTTTTTAAAACCCTAAAATGGGAAAAGTTTGGTCCAATTTTGAATCTTAATTTTTAAAGCCCAATATTTGGTTTTTTTGGGAAATTTAAAGGGTTGGGTGACAAAAAATTCACACTTAAGTTTTTAAAATGTACCATCTGTAAAAAAATTGAAGAAAATCTGATCAAAAATGGGGGGCTGGGAGAGCGTAACACCATTTTTCACTATTTTTTTGCTCCGGGGCGGGGCCCCGTGACTCATAGGGGGCGAAAAAGCCGTTGCTCAAAGCAAAAAACTTACTGCAATAACTCTTTAAATTTTCATTATTCTACAACTGGCCCTCATTCAAATCATTTCCCCCAAAATTTAAAAAAAATGGTATGCTTATGACTCCTCGACGTCCCCGATTCAAAAAATTTTTAGAAATGCTGCAGAAAAATGCAAACTGTGTAAGTTTTTAAACTTTCTATCTCATCCTGAAGCTCTTCAATCCTAAAAAGAAAATTTTTGGTCCTATGGTTCCCAATATTACCTTTTCCCCCAGAACTTTGGGTTTTTTGGGAAAATTTTGGTAAGCTGGCAGGATATTACACCTTTAAATTTCAAGGTTACCATCTTTTTTTAAAAATTTAAAAAAAATCCCACCATAAATGGGCCCCTGAGAGCGCGAACACCATTTTTTTAAAATTTTAAGGGTCTGACGGGCACATATGTCATAGTGTGCTGAAGATGCTTTTTTTTCCCAAAACACATACTTTAAATGTTTATAAATCTAAAATTTTCATTAACTGAAAAAAACCGGGAACATTTTCGAAATCATTGTCCCCAAAATAAAAATTAAGAAAATAAAGGGTTTTAAGGGCCATGACATCATTTTGACGTCAGGAATCAAAATATATTAGAAAAATTTTTTCAGAACTCAAAAAGTGTAATTTCAACTTCTAACTCATCCCAAAACTCTTAAAACCTAAAAAGAAATTTTCGGGCCTAGTTCCAAAACTATTTCACCACAGAACTTTGGTCTTTCGGAATTTTTGGTTTCTGACCCGGAAAATGCCCCCCTTATTTTTAAAAATGTACCATTTTTTGAAAAATTTTAAGAAAAAACCGACAAAAAATGAAAGGCTTTAGAGCGCAAAAAACCCTTTTTACTTTTTTTTTGGGTCTGACGTTTATGTGACGTCAAAAGGCGCTGACAATCATTGAAAACAAAATTTTCCCCACGGAAAAATAACCCAAAAAATTTCATGGTCCTAGGGCTATTTCAACATATCAAAATAAAACTTTTGTTAAAGGAAAAAAGAAAAGAAAATAATAAAATAAAATGATGTCACGTGACCCCTCATAAAAAAAATTTATTTTCACCATAAAGTTTAAAACTTTTAGAGACCCATATCTGACAAAATTTCAACCTTTTTTTATCTCAAATAGGGCAGTTTTTTATAAGCATTTTTTTAAAATTTACGTCCTTGGTTCGAATATTGGATCCGCCCCCTGATGCTTGGACTTTTTTGAATTTTGAAAAAAAGGGCACCATATACAAAAATAAAACGTTAAAAAAACACATTTTTTGAAAAATTTTTAAAAATCGGCCCAAATTTATAATGGCTCGGGCCGTGTACCCAAAATTTCCCAAATCAAATTTTAAATTTGACGTCATATGAATCATAGGCCCTTTTGAAAAACATTGAAATCGAAAATTTTAGGGTCTAATCATTTGCCCTTAAATTTTCCTTGCCCCTTTAAAAAATTTTAACATAAAAAAAAAACCTTTAATTTAAAAAAGAAAAACATTATTTATATAAGACGTCAAGTGACGCATGTACGTTTATTTTTCCCCAAAATGTTTTTAAAACCCCCAAACTTTTAAAAACTGAAACCCAAAAATCACTTTTTTTATCTCAATAAATCCCCATTTTTAAGCATTTTAAAAAAATTTTCGACCTTGGTAAAAACTTGAATTCGCTTTTAGAACCATGGACTTTTCGAATTTTTGAAAAACGGACACCAGATCCCCAACAAACGTAAAATACACATTCTGTTTAAAATTTTTAAGAAAACGGTTCATTAAAAAATTGGGTGTAGACCCCCGTAAAAAACTTTTTTTTCATATTTCCCAAATGGGGACTCATAGACCCTCATAGGCAAAATGAAAACATAGAAAACAAAATTGCCCGCCTTTTAACCCTGTGTCATTAAATTTTTTAAATTTCCCTTTGACCCAATTTTTAACATATGAAATATTCTTGTTAAAATAAAAATACATTATAAAAATAATGACCCCAAAGTGACAAACAATGAACATTTATTTTCACAAAATGTTTAAAAAATTCTTTGAGACCTATATACTGATTAAAAATCAACTTTCTATTTTTAAATAGGGCAGATTTTATAAGCATTTAAAAATTTACGACCTTGGTTCGAATCTTGGATTCGCTATAGAACCATGGACTTTTCGAATTTTGAAAAACGGACACCGGATGCACAACTAGAGCCTAACATACACATTCTGTGAAATTTTGATGAAAATCGTCCAGAGATAATGGCTGTAGACCGCGTACAAACTTTTTTCACCTGACGTCAAATCTGACGTTATATGAATATAAAATTCATTGCATCCGAAAGCTCATGGTTTGAAATATATGCCATAAAATTTCATTGTTCTGAGTCAATGGCAACACCTCGAAATTAACACAAATATAAGAGGAAGAAAAAAAGAATAAGAAAGAAGAAGAATAATAAAACAAGAGGGCCAAGAAGGCCCTAAAGACGCTCACCTGAGGACATTGTGCTGACCAAGTTTGAGGAAGATTGAATCAAAATTGTGCCTCCAGTGTGTAAACAAGGTTTTTCTAAGATTTGACCTACTGACCTACTTTTCAATCGCTTTTTAGGTCGTTAGATTAATGATCTCGATAATTCGTTGAAATTTCTGAAGAGAATCGATACTACCAAACAAAACCCGAAATGGGGGCTGAAATTTCCAAATTTTTCTTTGGTTAAAAAATTTTTATAACCAAAAAACGACCGAATGTGTTTTTTTTTACCAAAAATACAATTATCTGTACTTCTTTCTTTCAAAAGAAAACCTTTATTTAATAAAAATTTGACACAATATTTCTCTTATTTTTTTATATTTTTTTTAAACGTAGAACTGTTTTAATAAAAACAATATCAATTTTAAATTTTAAAAAGAAAAAGTGATTCAATAAAGGGGAAAATTTTAACCATTACTAGTCATAACCTCAAACATAATTTTGCAAATATTTTTTTATGATTTGGCTTTAAATAAATTATGTGGACGGACCACTAGCAATATTTCACATCAAATCATAGATTTAAACCTAGGTCTTTTCCCATGTAACCTATGTAAACAATGACCACGGTCAGGGTCATTTATCACCCTAACTATTTTGAACAACTTGGAAGAACCATTAATGAACACTACCAAAATCTAAACTCGGGGCCCAGGATTTACAGAAAAATTTTTTTTAAAATTTTTTCCCATATAACTCTTGAAAACAAGTGACCCCTGGGGCGGGGCATTTTTCCCATAGGGGTATGGGTTTGAACAATCTGGAATGAACCATTAATATGCTACAACCAAATATCTAAGCTCTGGGCCCTTATATTTACAGAAAAAGATTTTTTAAGATTTTCCCATAAAACTCTATGTAAAACAAGGGCCCCCGGTGCGGGGATTTATCACCATAGGCTATGATTTGAACAACTTGTAATGAACCATTTAAAAAAAGCAAAAATACCAAATACTAAGCTCTGGGCCTTAGGGTTTACAGAAGAAGATTTTTAAGATTTTCCCAATAACTCTATGTAAAACAAGTGACCCTGGTGCGGGGCATTATCCCATGGGCTATGATTTTAACAATCTTGGAATAAACCCTTTAAAGATGCACATACCAAATATCAAGCCTTGGGGCCCATGGATTTACAGAAGAATTTTAAGATTTTCCCAAAAAAACTCATGAAAAAAAGTACCCCCGGGCGGGGGGATTTATCACCATGGGCTATGATTTGAACAAACTTGGTAATGAACCATTAGATGATGCTACATACCCCAAAAATCTAACCGGGCCTTATGGATTTACAGAAAAATTTTTTTAAAATTTTTTTTATAAACTCTATTAAAACAAGAGGGCCATGATGGCCCGGATCGCTCACCTAGACCATTCTACAACTATTACAAGGTTTTTAAAAAAGACAAGAATTCTGATATAACCAATCTTTAAAAATTTTAGCCCTGACAAACACACACCAAATATATAACACGGGGCCCTTTTGGTTTTAGAGGGGAAGACTTTTGCGGGGTCATTTATCCCAAAGGGGGCCCCCATTTTGAAAAACTTGATAAAAACCCTTAGATGATGCTACAACCAAAAACAAGCCTAGGCCAATGGATTCAG
>CM037793.1:41752648-41802648 GCA_021229015.1 Solen grandis
GAGATACCTGTATTTGTATGTTTCCATACTATTCATTGATTGCACTGATAACCATTGCATGTTTAACTAAATTAAGATTCAAACGAAAACAAAATATATAAAATATGTTGATCTGTGAAGTAAAATAAAAAGAAAGAGGGAGGGCGAGAGAAAGATATTTAGAAAGTGCATTTACATCATTCCCAACATATATTAATTACCTTGATTTTCTTAAATAAATGTTAAAAAAAAAGATTCATTACCATAACATTTTAAATAATAATTTGGAATTAATTTCATAATGAGGCAGTGACAGTGGCTGAATAAAAAAAAACAAGAGTGTGTCAAGGACCCTGGTTGAAGAAGTCATTTTATTTTCTCGATTGAGTATCGTTTAACATGACGTCAAGTCAGGAAAGTATATTTCAAAAACAAACAAAATGGCCGCCGATTTTTTTTATTTTATTTTTTTTTTCAATGTCGACGTTGACGTCGCTAAGGTGACGTTAAAGAGCAAAGGGGATATGGAATGTGATGCGGTGGCACTCCTATTGCTGTGCATTTACAAGTTGCTCATACAGATTTTTTCATCATGCACTGAAGAAACGGCGGAGAGTGATGTATCCTTTTTTTCTCTAAACAGCTTCACTGCCTCACAACTTCTTTTGACGTACGTTATCAATACTTGGCACGATTTATGATTAATATCTCGTGCATAGATTGCGCGGGAAAACACTTCGTAACATGACGGCACTTACATTAAAAATGACGTCATATACAATGACGTAATGGCGGACGATGCTTTGACAAACAAATAGCATTATACAATGTATAAATTTGAAACAAGACAGGGCCAAAATCACAATAGAACAATGAAATAGGTTTAGAATTTCTACTTGCATAAAGTTCTGTCAGACGAGTATTCAAGAATGGACGAACAACTGTTAGCAACAAGCACCTTTGCGGAAGGACTTTGCCTGAGGCGACTGATGAAAATGTGGAAACTGCTTAACGATGACATTAGAAATACAATGATAAAATTGCTAATGAGTTGGACATATGTCATGAGTTAGTTGATGAACGTTTGCAAATGCGAAAGATCGCGGCCCGGTGCTTGTTCCCCCACATGAAAAAAAACAAAAAAACTTGTAAACTTCTAGAACTGTAAACTCATGCAGAGGTATTGTGAGGAAGACGATGAAATGTTACAACACATTGTGCAATAGATGAGAACTGGATACGGTCGTTCGAACACGAATGAAACGCCAAAGTAGTGAATGACATACAAAATCTTCGTGGAGAACACACTGGACACAAACCGTTGAGACTGTGATTAAAACGTTTTGTAAGAAGTATATAAGAACTTTTCTATGTGCGAAATCGCCAAGAGCTTATTAACTGCACGTCATTAATTTTACATGTCAACGCCCTATCCCATAATTCAAACATTGCCAAGATACAGGAGTTATTTAAGTGAGTTCTCGATCATCACAGTTCTCTCTCGACCTGAACCCCTGATTTTGAGTGTTCCCAAAACTGAAGGAACCACTACGGGGACTATGCTATGACAGTTCTGGTGAACTAGAGTGTGTGTGAAAGGGAAGGATCAACGGATCTAGCAACCGGTATCAAAGCAATGCTAAAGACATGGAATTATGTCGTGCAATCCAAAGGAGATGACTTTGAAGGAGTTTTAACAATTAAATTACAAAAGGTTTTGAGGTAAGAACCACTTATTATTGCCTGACCCTCGTACCTCTGTCAACCCACCCCAACTGCATAACAATTAACCCTCCAATTCAGCTGCATTGAACTAATATTTACTAAACTACATTCAATCTCTAGATTCGGTGATGAACAGAACCGCTTTGATAACGGAGTTACATAAGCAATGATTATGTATACCAACTTGATCAAAACACACGTACAAAACTTCCTCGTCTGTATGAAAGGCCTTTATCATGGTCTACAAACGCATGTTTTATAAGCGGGGGGGGGGTACAAAAAAATGTAGACAGAAAGAAACAATGTTTTTTGGGGTGATAACGGAGTTACATAAGCAATGATTATGTATACCAACTTGATCAAAACACACGTACAAACAATGCAAGCGGCTTTCTGTGAGTTTCTTGGGGTTTTGTATCTACATTATATATATATATATATATATATATATATATATATATATATATATATATATATATATATATATATACTATATCTACTATAGATATTGTCGGAAAATTTTAGAGGGGGCGTGTGGCTGTTTTGTCATTGTTCTAGAGTGTTAAGGACGTATGCTACAGTTTACCATCGCAATGTTTCTCGCCTGTGTCGGGCACTCAAAATTTTAGGATATAATCCGTCACAATGTCAGCATAACTACGTTTAAAGGATTTTTTTTCATAACATTTCCTTTTCAAATACTTATCAATTTTAAATAGACTTGATACATTTACAGATCAGACTTTAAACTTTGTTTTCTTGGTTAACATTAGACAGTTACCATAGCAACAGCCTAGTAAATTAATTCGGTTACATATTCATCTGTTGTTGTTCTGATCAAGAGATCAATAAAGAATATATAAAGAAAAAGAATCTATTGAAGGATTTCTGTTAAAAAAGATATATGAAAATGAAGCTTTTTTCCCTCCTTTTTCCAAATGTCTATGTTTTCTTCTATTGCTTTAAAAATGAAGTACATGGGAATATTTAAACCATTTAATCAGATAAATTGAAATATCATGAATTAACTGTACGTTTGTCTTCTTTTTGTAGAATATTTTTCTTAAAGATGCAATACTACAGATACGTCAATTAGACTCGTTTTTTTTTTTTTTTTTTTTTGTTTTTGTTTTTTTTGTAACTCTCGGTTTGTAACAAATCATGGACATTCATCATCTATAATGGACCTTCGGTACAGAAAATGTTCATAAAACTCGTCAAATTCCTTATATTAGCTACGGGTTATCTACGATATCGTTATGGTATCAACAAATACGGAATTTTGCAGCCACCGATTCGAACATGTTCCGGAAACTGCCTTATTAATATAAATATAAATATAATCCATCTAAAAATATAAGTGCGTGCACCACTTTATCTGGGAGTAGTACACCTCCATTTTTGTTGCTTAGGAGGTGGGATTGTTTACCCAACAAGAGCTGACACATATAGTATGTACACACACTCAATCAGTCGTGAAATTTTCGTGTAAATATTTGAGAAATTTTCGAGATAGGGTAGGTAGGGTGGGTGCCTTCAAGGCCGTCTTTGACCTCTTCTTTTTCATAACGTATGTGAAAGTCGTGTTTTTATTGAAGAAATTCATATAAACTCTACATGACAAAACAATACCAGTCAAGTGAAAACGACATATCTACAATGGGACTAATCAAATAGTGCTATATTTTGCGTAATTGCGTGTGTTAGAAGATACAAAAAAGCCAAAAAGAACGCCTAGAAAGCAAACTACGGTTATTCTGTATCCGCTGTTACGCAGTAAATACAAAAGTCGGGTACCCCTGCATGGACTCGTTATAGTTTGTCAGCAATTGTAACAAGGGGAAGCACCGTTCATGCTATTTAGACAGTCCCAAAGTTAGGACCTCTCGTCATTATTGAATTGAGATACATATAGCACGAACGTCACAGGAAACGCAATGATGCTTTCTTGGTGTTGTAGCACAATTACCATCTCTGAGAAAAAACCTTGGATGGTCACAGAATAGAATGTGCTAGTTTCTGACATGTACGAATGCACATTTAACAGTAAAAATATCACTAACTCGTACTATACATGTATGTATTATAAAGCTATTACTTTTCTTGAAGCGTTGATGGTTTCCTTAACGGCAGACTCTTTATTGTACGGCATCTCCTACCAATATAATACTTGCGCTACTTTATTTTGTTTTGCTCATAGTTTTCGGTAAGACATGTACGTCGATAGAGTTAACTATAAACACACCGCTAACTAAGGCCGATTCTCGTAATCGGGTTCAAACCCCACTTGGTCCAGTGAACTGACAAGACTGTGGACCAGAAAGTTGATTTATATAAATATGACCTTCCAAAGCTAGTACAGGTCCAATCCATAAGACATATGCGACGATGTTCTACATATTGATGGGAAAGAGAGAAAAGCACTTAAGGAAACAGTGCCAGGGTAATGTGACTTTGTGTGATATATGTGTGGTGAATGCTACGTATCTACGGCGAAACATTTCAGTATGCTTTTCATGTAACGTGGTCTCTCTCTTTCTTGAGTAAATACATTTACCTCATGTAGAGCATTTCTTATTCTTTCAGACATACGTCACGGTACACAGTAACAAAAGCATGTAAAATGGGTGTCCCAGAATTAAATGGACTTGTGTTCTCTTTTCTTTATCTCTCAACAGAAGCCAATGGGAAATGACACGACAAATCTCCATGATTTTTGTTTGCAAACGTTTTTTACAAGATAAAAAGAAAACATTTTTCATGGGTCTTATGGCAAAATGAAGGGGTGAGTGGCAAACAGATAAACGCCATCAAAACAATGTTCACTTCTGTAAAAGCATCAGTAAAATATAAGGAGCTATCCGATCTTCTTAATTCAAACATCGGTACCAAACAAGGGAACCCCATCTCAAACATATTTTTCTTAAACAACATGACACAATATATAAATACTGATATTGAAAGAATATTTACTACCGAAAACTTAAAAATGTTCATCATCCTATTTGCGGATGACGCGGTTTTATTTGCTTTTGTAATCAGTGTTAAATTGTACGATCTAAAGATTAATACACAAAAACTGGAAATAATAATTTTCAAACAAGAGGGCCATGATTGCCCTAAATCGCTCACCTGAGATAAATAGCCCTCAATGCCAAACATGCTAAACATACTGCTTTAGAAATAGAGATGCTGAGGCGTAAACAGTGAAATTTGAGGTTTTCAGAAATTACTTTGAGTGCAAACAAAGCCATGGATCAGAATAATTTTAGCAACTTTGGTTTCAGAGGAAATGTTGATTAAAGTTTTCCCTATATACATATAAGGCAAATAAGCCCCACCCCTGGCGGCCATATTTTTTACGGATCGGAAAATTTTTAGCAACTTTGGTAGAGGTTGACCCAAGGAACATCTGTACCAATTTATTTTAAAATCTGGCCAGTAGTTTTGAAGAAGATGATTTTTAAAGTTTTCTTTTTTTTTCTTTTTGTTGCCATGGCAACCAGAGTTCTACATGGATCAAGTTTATTTTAGCAACTTTTGTGAAGGTTGACCCAAGGATCATCCCTGCCAAGTTTAATCAAATTCTGTCCAGTGGTTTTAGAGGAGATGTTGTTTAAAGGTTTCTCTATATACATATTAGGCAAATAAGCCCCGCCCCTGGCGGCCATGTTTTTTTACGGATCGGAATAATTTTAGCAATTTTGGTAGAGGTTGACCCAAGGAATATCTGTACCAAATTATTTTGAAGTCTGGCCAGTAGTTTTGAAGGAGATGATTTTTAAAGTTTTCAAATTATTTTTCTTTTTGTAGCCATGGCAACCAGAGTTTTTCATGGATCAACTTTATTTTAGCAACTTTTGTAGAGCCTCACCCAAGGAATATTCCTGCCAAGTTTCATTAAATTCTGTCCAGCGGTTTCAGAGGAGATGTCGTTTAAAGCAAATTGTTGACGACGGACGACGCACGACGACGGACGCCGGACGAAGGGCGATCACAAAAGCTCACCTTGAGCACTTTGTGCTCAGGTGAGCTAAAAATGAACAATCTTGGTAGAGAGTGACGTAAGGAACATCTGTGATAAATAACTTTGAAATCAAGCCAGTACTTTTGGCCAAGAAGATTTTTGATGTTTTTACTATATACATATAAGGAAAAGGGGCTCAGCCCCCTGGCGGCCATGTTTTTCAACGGATTAAAATAATTGAACAATCTTGGTAGAGATTGACCTAAGGAACATCTGTGCCAAATAAGTTTGAAATTTAGCCAGTACTTCTGGAGGAGAAGATATTTGAGTTTTTATTATATACATATTAGGAAAACGGGTTCCGCCCCCTGGCGGCCATATTTTTCAACGGATGAAAATACTTTGAACAGTCTTTGTAGAGAGTATCCTAAGGAATATCGGTTCCAAATAACTTTGAAATCAAGCCAGTAATTTTGGAGGAGAAGATATTTGAAGTTTGTACTATATACATATATCAACGGATCAAAATAATTTAAACAATCTTGGTAAGGAGTGACCCAAGGAACATCTATGCCAAATAACTTTGAAATCTTGCCAGTAGTGTCGTAGGAGAAAATTTTCAAAATTGTTCATGTGTTTTTCTTATCGTTGCCATGGCAACCAGAATTCTGTATGGAATCAAATTTTTTGAACAACTATGAAAGAGCTTCACCCAAGGAACATTCCTGTGAAGTTTCTTTAAAATTGGCCCAGTGGTTTAGATGGAGATGTTTTAAGTGAAATGTTGACGGCGGACGCCGGACATTCATCGGTCACAATAGCTCACCTTTAGCACAATGTGCTCAGGTGAGCTAAAAATAAAAGTGACAAATAAACAGCAGAAGAACTATAGGTTCGGGCGAAAACAAAAACACACACACACACACAAGACCAATAGGTTTTCGCACTGCGAGGTGCGAAAACCTAAAAAAGAAATGACAATAGGTTTTCACCCAGATGCACGGGCGAAAACCTAATAAGTCGATTTTCTATGAGTAAACGCGTAAAGGAACACTTATATCTGTATTATGCTAGCTAACTAAGAGATTAAAATTTGAATTTTAGATAACTGATTACTTCAATCTTTGTACAACAATCTAGCAATATTTTTATCTTCATCATCATCAACATCATCATCAGTGCTGTTTAAAATATTTCTAACTACATCATATCTTTAATTTTGTCCACCTTTGCTCTTATATTTATGTCTGATATTAACATGTTTGTTGAACGCAATAAAGTTTGTTGTTGTTGTTGTTGTTGTTGTTGTTGTTGTTGTTGTTGTTGTTGTGAGATTTTTTAACATACACGCCGTCAAATAAAGACCAGAATTAGGTAACGGTAAGAAGGTCACGCTACGTTGGTTTATTTTTACAGGACTTAACCTCTATTCATATACACAAATTTAAAAACAGTTTTATTGACTCACGACGTTTGTATTTCTTATAACCAAAACATTGACAAATGAACCTTCAGAATTGCATGTAATTTGAACAGGACAATATATCGTATATTGAACGTTGCTCACAAGATACGGTCACGGTACGGAGTTATTAGACTTACGTACACATACATGTCACCGAATATTGATTGGTCGTTGTGGAAAGGATAAGTGTAAAATTACACGTAGTGTGGTTCTCTTGCAACAAAATCTATTTTATCACATTTCGAATTATCAATATTTCAATGGGTCTTTGTTTTTTTCATATCCGGGAAATGCCTTTTTAGGTTGAGCTTTAAATAAAGGAAAAAGGCCGCCACAAGTCCTTAACGATTTGTGTAATTACTGGGGTAGACTCCATGACACTCTATAAACGATGCAGATGCTCTAATCACTCGACCACTGAAACGGTTATACTTTTGCTTTAGTACAATCATTTCCCAATCATTTGTTAATATTTCTAGCTTTCATTCTATTTGTGAATTCTATTTGATCGGTTAAGAAACATATCAGCTAGGCTAAACACAGCTGCAAGTTTTAAATATGTTCTATTTTTGCTAAAAATTCCTGTACTTCTAAGTTGATCATATTTTGCCTATATCCAATTCTAAAACAAGAGGGCCAAGATGGCCCTGTGTCGCTCACCTGAGTAAGATGGCTGTGTTAGGCATAATGACAAAAAATCTGGCATCTAAAAGTGTTTTTCTAACATTTGACTAAGTGACCTACATATTGATCCTACCTGAATTTGCACTCAACTGGGACCAAATTTTATGAAGATTGGGCCAAAACTGTGGCCTGTAGCGTGTTCACAAGGTTTTTCTAAGATTTGACCTGGTGACCTAGTTTTTGACCCCACATGACCCAATTCAACTCATAGATATCATGTAGACAAACATCCTGACCAATTTTGAAGATTGGGCCAAAATGTGGCCTTAGGTGTTCACAAGGTTTTTCTAAGATTTGACCTGGTGACCTAGTTTTTGACCCCACATGACCCAATATCGAACTCATCCGAGATATCATGTAGACAAATATCCTGACCAAGTTTCATGAAGATTGGGCCAAAACTGTGGCCTCTAGAGTGTTCACAAGGTTTTTCTAAGATTTGACCTGGTGACCTAGTTTTTGACCCCACATGACCCAATTCGAACTCATCCGAATATCATGTAGACAAAATCCTCAAATTTATGAAGATTGGGCCAAATGTGGCTTAGAGTGTTCACAAGGTTTTTCTAAGATTTGACCTAGTGACCTAGTTTTTGACCCCACATGACCCAATTTCGAACTCATCCGAGATATCATGTAGACAAATATCCTGACCAAGTTTCATGAAGATTGGGATAAAACTGTGGCCTCTAGAGTGTTCACAAGCAATTGTGGACGACGGACGACGCACGACGGACAAAAGGCGATCACAAAAGCTCACCCGAGCACAAGTGCTCAGGTGAGCTAAAAAGTAACAAAGGGCAACAGCTCGTAAATTATGCAAAACAGAGTTATGGCTCTTGTACACTATACTTCTCTTTATTTAGATCTATCTTCCTACAAACTTTCATGATGATACCTCAGATACCTCTTATATTTTTTGTGTTATGCTCCAGACAAAATTATGATGAACAGACGGACAAAGCAGCAACTATAATGCTCTCCCTTCAGGAAGCATAATATGTGTGCTAATAATATTATTACAGAACAAATATTTTATGCAAATTGTAATGTTAATTTAAGACAATTATAGGTATCATAAAGTGCCATGTATAGTGCACATTTATTTGATTTCTAATTTGTGCACTATATATAATAATTCAGTTCATTTATATTTTTCCCAAACTTTACTAGCAAAGTCTATGTATAGGATAGAGTATATTAAGACATTTCTACAGACAAAAGAAGACCAAAGCGAACGTAGAAGTTTCCCAGCTAAACTTAAACCTATTGCACTAAACCTGGGATGCAATATTCATCTTATGCTATTCTCTGTCAATCAAATGTTTCTCAACTGGGCAGCAGGCGGGAAAATTAGTTGCGAGACATCGAAATGGACAATTGCATTCTGTGCAGACAATTAGCGGTTTTCATGTTACATCAACATCTGTGTGTTCAGTTTTAATCGATTGTAGAGAAATGACTCCCCTTTTCAATATAATGGGGTTTGTAGTTTGTCAATGGAACCGGATTTGGAGGTATAAAATCCTTTCGGGTGCAGTTTCGGCTTTTTTTCGTAATAAAAGGGAACTTTGTGCCTAGAATTGAGGGAGCATGATTGAAATAAAAATAACGGGATAATACGCAAAACAAGAGGGCCAAGATGGCCCTTGGTCGCTCACCTGAGAAAGATGATTGCTTAAGAAATAAAGATGCTTGAGTGTAAAAGTGAAATCTGGCTTTTTTTTATGGTGAAATGGGCATAACTCCTAAATTTACAAGTCAATATCAGTTATAATTGAACCCGATTGTGAGATTATGGGATAAACATTGTCTTAAATTTGAAGATGATTGCTAAAAAAAGGAAGATGTAGAGTAAACAAGTGAAATATGGCTTTTTTTTATTAAAAGGGGCATAACTCCTGACCTAATTGACAATCTCAGCCAAATAAATCAATCGAGACCTTATGGTCAAAACATTGTCATAAAGTTTGAAGATGATTGCTCAAAAGATGAAGATGCTAGAGTATAAACAAAGTGATTTCTGGCATTTTTTGAATATTAAAAGGGGCATAACTTCTGAACTAATTGACGAATCTCAGCATCAATCGAACTCAATCGAGACCTTATGGCCATAAACATTGTAATAAAGTTTGAAGATGATTGCTTAAAAGATGAAGATGCTAGAGTGTAAACAACGTGAAATCTGGCATTTTTTTATATTAAAAGGGGCTTAACTCCTGACCTAATCAACTGATCTCAGTCATAATCAAACTCAATTGAGACATTATGGTCATAAGCATTGCCATAAAGTTTGAAGATGATTGCTCAAAAGATAAAGATGCTAGAGTGTAAACAAAGTGA
Source organism: Solen grandis (assembly GCA_021229015.1). Classification (NCBI taxonomy): domain Eukaryota; kingdom Metazoa; phylum Mollusca; class Bivalvia; order Adapedonta; family Solenidae; genus Solen; species Solen grandis. Next base: position 41,762,812 of record CM037793.1, read on the forward strand.
ACTATGGCATTTTTTTTAATATTAAAAGGGGCATAACTCCTGACCTAATTGATGAATCTCAGCCATAATCGAACTCAATAGAGACCTTATGGTCATAAGCTCAAAAGATGAAGATGCTAGAGTGTAAACAATGAATCTGGCTTTTTTTAATTTTAAAAGGGGCATAACTCCTGACCTAATGTTCCAATATCAGCCATAATCGAACTTGGCCGAGATTTTATGGTTATAAACATTGTTTTAAAGTTTGAAGATAATTGCTCATAAAATGAAGATGCTAGAGTGCAAACAAACAAATTGTCGACGACGGACGACGGACGGACGGACGGACGGACGACGGACATTCATCGATCCTAAAAGCTCATCCTGAGCACACGTGCTCAGGTGAGCTAAAAATCTTATTGCGCATTGATTATTGCAGTTTATCACAACACTTGCGATGTTAATTGCATAAACATATTTGAAAGGATTCGGTACATAGACAGACAAAGAGTGAAAAGGAAGTCTTTTCTTCCTTTTCCAAGTGTCGATTTGATTGGACGCTAAGATTTTTTATTAATTTGGGAAGTTCCCCTTATAAGTTGAAGAACATTCTGCTGTATTTAAGCATACAAATAATTGCATTTTACAACAGTGTCAAAATGGCTGTAAGGCTGACTTGCATAACATTTCTGGTATATTTGGTATTTCTACTGATAGGTGAGTTAATGCTAATTTTAATGATATAAATAAAAAAAAATCAAGAGTTTACGTTTTAATGACAATGAAATAAGATTCTATACAAACGTCTGTATCTCTTAAATTACTACTACTGATAATACATAATAATTCAGTAATTGTTTAAAACTAGAAGTCGTTTGTTTAAGATACAAACGAAACGGCTTTCCGTTTGCTTATTTCAAAGTTATTGAATATATAAGTTAACACAAAGAAATGGAATTATGATGCTTAATTATGTAAGATTTAATACATAAATCATCATTATTTTAAATAAATACTTCTGTTCAAAAATAAGCTTTATTTTATTTCATTTTTTATTTTCTTAAGAAGATATTGAGAAAGCATAAATATGGATCTTATTTGATTACGCAACCGTTTACTATCATGCAGGAAAGAAAACGTTTTATATGGGCTTATTTTTACAGATTTAGAAAAACGAACGGTTTAGCCTTTTAAAAAAAAAAAAAACATTAAAAAAATCGATAGGTAGATATACATGTTTTTGTCATTTTCTTCAGGTTTGCGGAAAGCCGTGATAGCAAATGCAATAAGTTATCCGTATAGGTTTTCTGGCTTTAGTATAATTATACTAATTCATAATAAATTTGACTCATTTACCCAATAATATGGCATGTCAGACGTTGCAATATTCCATAACTATATATGTGTTGTATAACTGTATATATATATTGTATAAATGCATTTATATATGGTATAATCAGATATATATTGTATATATTTGCCTATGTATATGGCATAATTTCAAATAAATTTTTTAAGGGGATTGTTTACACTTTTGTAACAAAGGATTTCATTGGACTGTTATTAAGTCTCCCAAACGAAGTTTAGAGACTTATTGTTTACTCCGTTAATTCTTCTTCTTCTTTCTTCCAATAGTAGGGTCATATCTCGGAGGCCACCCAACCTGTCTTTACAAAACTTCACACACTTGTAGTCCTCAATAAGTAGTGGTGCCCCACTCTCTCCCCCTGAATTTTGTAAGTGTTCGGTCCCTGGGGGTCAGGCCCCGTCCACTCAAAGATTGAGTTTTGCATTAAAAAAATGTATTTTAGTTAAATATTTCAAATTTCCAATCCCGAATCATATATTATCTTGTTCCTCATAATGAGAACAAGAGGGCCAAGATGGCCCTGTGTCACTCACCTGAGTAAGATGGCGGTGTTAGGCATAATGACAAAAAATCTGGCATCTAAAGTGTTTTTCTAACATTGACTAAGTGACCAACATATTGATCCTACCTGAATTTGCACTCAACTGGGAATTCATGCAGTCATCATTCATATCAAGTTTAATGAAGACTGGGACAAAAATGTAGGCCTCTAGAGTGTCCACAAGATTTTTTCTAAGATTTGACCTGGTGACCTAGTTTTTGACCTCATGTGACTCATTTTCGAACTCATCCAATATATCAATTAGACAAACATCCTGAACAAATCTATTGAAGACTGGGCTAAAACTGTGGCCTCTAGAGAGTTCACAAGGTTTTTCTTAGATGTGACCTAGTTTTTGATCCCACATGACCCAATTTCAACTCATGAGAGATATCATGTAGACAAACATCCTGACCAAATTTTATAAAGATTGGGCCAAAACTGTGGCCTGTAGCGTGTTCACAAGGTTTTTCTAAGATTTGACCTAGTGACCTAGTTTTTGACCCCACATGACCCAATTTCGAACTCATCCGAGATATCATGTAGATAAACATCCTGACCAAGTTTTATGAAGATTGGGCCAAAACTGTGGCCTGTAGAGTGTTCACAAGGTTTTTCTAAGATTTGACCTGGTGACCTAGTTTTTGACCCCACATAACCCAATTTCGAACTCATCCGAGATATCATGTAGATAAACATCCTGACTAAGTTTCATGAAGATTGGGCCAAAACTGTGGCCTGTAGAGTGTTCACAAGCAATTGTTGACGACGGACGACGCACGACGGACAAACGGCGATCACAAAAGCTCACCCGAGCACAAGTGCTCAGGTAAGTTAAAAAAATAATAGTACTACTTTGGTGTTCCCCGAGGTTACCCAGGGTCAGGCCCCATCCCTAAATTTTACTTATGACCTTATATTTCAAAAACTGTTCAGATCTCCACCACTAAACCATAAAACAAAAGGGTCTGGCCCCACCCCGTCAGTTTTACTTCTGACATTTTTCAAAAACTATTGAGAGCCCCACCAATAAATAATATATATTTTTTGTTCCTCATGATCAAATGAATTGAATGCTACTTCTTTGGTGTTCGCATGGGTCACCATTAGGTCAGACCCCACCCTCTCAATTTTACTTATGACCTTATTTCTTAAACTTCGTTTTGGAGACCTAGTAACAGTTCACTGTTACAATAATTACTTGTTTAATCAAAGATGGCTCCTTCCATTAACTGCAAAAATGCGGCATTTTGGGGACCCCAAAATTAAGACTATTCTAGACTGATAGCGAAAGAAGAGAAGAAGTTATATGGTAGATCTTAAAAGATTCCAGGTTTTTATTTTCTTGTATGATAACAATGTAACAGTATCCATAACAATCATATTTCTTTATTTTCCTCCTGTATAGAAGATTTTACAACATAAACAAATGGACAAATACATTACAAGTTTACAAACATACACAAAAAAAAAGTAACATATAACATGAAAGAGTTACAAGTGTTCAAAGAACGATAATAATAATTATCAGAAATACTCGGTGAGGCCACAATTTAAAGAATATCTTGCCGAAACGAAATGCAAGAAGTTCTATATGGACAATTTAATACCGGTGTCGAATATATGTGTGTATGCAATCATGTATCTCAATGTGTGATATGTATATGTGTGGAGGTGGTGGTGGTGGTGTGTGTGTGTGTGTGTGTGTGTGTGTGTGTGTAAACAGAGATTACATGTGTGCAACATCATAATATACAAAGTACATGAATGAAATGTCACATGAACATGAAACAAAAATACATCCAAATTTTAACAGAAAGAGAGAGAGAAAAAAACAACATGTATTTACATTTCATATCCATACATATAGTACGAATATGCACATTTGAAATTAGATAAGAACATTTTATGTGGTTACAGACACTTACATATATTCAAACACACATTTGTACGTAAGACATGGATCTTGCTGTATCCTATTCTTTTTTCTTATATTTCACCCATAGTAAGTGACAATAGTGAAACGCGATGCCATAAAAATGGTCCACTCTATCCTGCAATAGTCCGACTAAGGTAGGACATTGAACACCTAGAACAGTGTTAACAAAAGTTTTGCGGTCAAGGCGTTGCACTATGTCCATTACGTGTGTACTGAATGTTTGAGAAATTTTAACCATGAATTCTTGTCGATATTCAATCAAACTTACACAATCAAATAACAAGTGATCAGTTAGACTTAATTCTGTCAAAAAAGATGAACACTTTGGACATATTTCTTTAAACCTTGCTGAATAAGCAATCAATTTGGCTACTGATTTACACCATGCGATATGACGCGGGAATGATACAGCATGACGCCATACATAACTGTACGAATAATCAGGTGTATAGAACGATATCGGACAAACTCTACCGCACTTATACTTTCCTCCCAAACCGATATGTAATATTGTCGAATGGTACGCCCTACAAGTTTATTCCACACATTTTTGCTAGGAAAGAGACCAGTTCGTGTGAATGTTGTAAGATAGTCGTCAAGCTTGAGTTTAAATAAAATATCATGTATATCTGACATGAAGCCGATGCTAGGTGACTGCAGATTTAAAGTAAACGATGCAAGTCTAAGTAGAAAGAGCCGTTTAACTGCACAATCTCTATTTAAGCGACACAGTTGACCGAATAAAATCATTTTTCTCTTTTCGATCTCTGATTTAATAGGTAGCGCATTTAACAAACTCAACGCAATATTTGAACGGGTCCTAATACCCAGTTGTTGTATATTCTTTATACAAAGTCTGTGTGCGCGTTCAACGCAAAGTATTTCTCCCTCAGAAAGGTTATAGAAACATTCAGTTCCGAAAAGAGCCTTAGGGAGAACAACTCGATCATATATGCGTTTACATGTTATCGGATTTAAACCATTTTCATTAAAGGCTCTATCGGCATGGCTAAAAAATACACGCCTCAGCTTTGAACTGATATCAGCTGCACGACGAGATTGCGCATGGCTTGCATAACAAGTCACACCTAGGTGGACATAACTATTAACTTCGGAGATAACCTCCTGACCAATTGACCATTGGCGTGATACTACGGATCGGTTATTTTTACTCTCATTAAATACTACGACAGCACATTTCGACGAATTGTAGCGGAAGCGCCATTTACAAGCATATTCAAAACATATATCAATCAATGACTGAAGACCGTGTATGGACAGGGATAGTAGTGCCATGTCATCTGCAACAGTAGGGGCTGCAAAACATGCATTTCCTATATGAAAACCAAAGCCTGAATATGCTAATTGCTGAATTAGAGAATTAATGTAGCATAAATAGAGAAATGGGGAACAGATCCCGCCTTGCCTTGTGCCGCACAGTACAGGGAACCAGTCAGAAGAATGACCTCTATATATAGCCCGACTATAGGTACTATTGTGTAATTCAACTATAGAGAGCCACAACTTACCAGTTATGCCCATGTTATTAAGCTTATGGAACAAACCATCATGCCAGATACAATCGAATGCCATACTTGTATCCAAAAAGCATGTAAACAGCTTACTTCTGTTTTCCTTACAGTAATTTACGCATTCTTTCATTAAGTAACTTGTCATAATTGTACCCATTCCCTTCTGGAAACCTCCTTGAAGCCCATGTATAGGAGTAATAATAGAATGTTGAAGTCTACTCAAGAGGACGCTCTCGTATAGTTTTAAAATACAGGACGACAAAGTTATTGGTCTGTAGCTTTTTGGATCATCCTTTCTTTTGTTGCCACCCTTATATAAGGTAATAATTTGACCTTGCTTTAGGGCAGGGGGAATATAACAGAGATGATACATAGAATTAAACAATAAAACCAACGTCATATGTAAGCGCTCGCCTCCATGTATAATATGTTCATAGTAGACTCCGTCACTTCCGCATATTTTACCAGAATTTAGGTTTTTTATACAAGCTTCTACTTCATTGAGGCTAATTTCATTTAAATGTTTATCTAAAAGGGCAGTATTTTTCATTTCGTTTACTTCTTTTGTTATTTTATCAAAGGATGATTGATCATAGATGTCAGAATCGTGAGACTTTCCCGAATAAATATCTCGAAAGTGATGACCCCAACATTGAGCTATATCATGAGGGTCTCTGACTACCGTACCATTGAATTTTAACTCACTACCCGCTTTGCGGCTATTTGATTTTGTTTTATTAAATAATCGCCAGAATAAACCATTGTCTAGGCATGCCGCTCGGTCTATATCGTCATTTGTTTTCTTAATAAACTCATTGACAGCTTGACGGTGAATGGCGCGAAACGCTCGTTTTGCGGATTTATATTCAAGGTATGTCACGTGGTCATTTCCTCGTGGACGACCACATTTCACCCATGCTTCGCGTTTTAATTTCATTTTATTATGGACAGAACGCAAGGTACTACTCCAATATGGTTTTAAATAGTGTCTATAACGAGACATTGGAAAACATTTATCCGAGGCTTGACTTATAGCGTTGACTAGCGATAAATATAGCCGATCTACCTCTTTCATATTTAAGACAATTTCATCGCTAAAATGAGGTAATATATCACAGTTTTGTGCAATATGCTGCTTGTAAGACTCGTATTGCGGCTGAGTGACATGTTTCCATTTAATTGGTTTGAATGTTGAATCATAGTTACCATGCCTTTCGGTTATCGTAGGCAGGAAAATTGTAAAAATAATTGGCCTGTGAGACGATACATTAATGCTATCATCATCTAATATAGTACATGACTTTAGCAAGTCAACCCATTCACACTGTAAGATAACGTGATCAATGAGAGATCGACATTTACCATCATAAGATACAAATGATGCTTCAGATCCAGTACAGATATTTAATGTATTAACCGCTACCAAATTATTATGAGACAAGAAATTATACATCTCTCTACTCCGTGTATTGTTGGGTTTAATAAAACTTTTACTTTGTAAATGGGCATTAAAATCTCCCATTATAATTATTCGACCTCTGTATGAATAGTAATTGTACATATCTTGCAAAGAACACATGAAATTTCTGTACTCATCTATACTATAGTTTGAACAAGGGGCATACACTTGAAAAATATAAATGAAATCATCATTCGATACTTGAATCTGTATGCCTACTAAACAGGTGCTATCTATATCAAGTATTGTAACATTACTGTCTATATTATGATGCCATAGTAACGCAACACCGCCTCTATCTCGACGGTACGTACCAGTCACTAATGACTGGGTTTTACCACATACACCATATCCTGTATAGTCTTTGTGAATACTATTAAGGAAGCTTATATTCTCATTACTTAGCCAGTGCTCTGAAATTCCAACAACAGATATACAGCTATTGGAAAGTAAACGGCTTAAATAATATGCACTCGACATGAGGCCTGTTGCGTTCCACGTGCATAAAGAAAAGTTCATCAGGAAACAAGGTAACAGACAAATAATACACAAAATATAAGGTGACACAGTATGCATGGACAATGAGTCAGTGTCTATTGGTGACAATTGCTACCGTTACCCCCACGTGATCGATACCTGTTACGACCCCGGTTGATCCATGGTTTACAGATAACGTCTGGCGGCCAGAAGTCGTCACGGGTCATGTCATCGGAATGGTCGGGCTCAGCATTAACACGTATAACTGCTGTTTCGCGATGTTTTGGCCTAAATATAGAAATGGCCGTTACCTTTATACCCCTTTCTCTCACATACGAGGCAATCATGTTCTCATTAATTGATTTGATAAATCCGCCCACATAGTAGCGTTTTGTGTATTTGTGCACATATTGGTTAAATTCGTCACCATAACTATTCGCTCGTGGTTGTTTATTTTGCGTCTCCCTTGGTTTCACAAAATCACTAATATTTTGCCCTGCGATGTTGTTATTTGAGTAATCATGTCTCATTGTTGTTCTTACAGGTATCGGGTTCGAAGCCTGGGTAGCGATATACGAATGATTTGTATTATCGCGGATAAAACTGTCTCGCCTAGCTTGTGGACTAGACTGCAGCACCGCACTATAAAGAGGGTCTCTTGGCGACTGTTGTAGACGAATGAATCTCGCAGTGGAATCGTTACACCTATACAGCTTCCCGACGCGTTCACCCTCAGTAGCACCGTTATGTGTTGTATTGGAGGGGAGGGGAGGGCATGGTGGTGTCTGGGTTCCTTCCGTCATTGTATCGGGATCTGGGTCGTTCACAGTATCATTGGTGGGGCTTGCTGGTGGTGATATCACTGGGGATCGAAATTTACACTCTAATTTACTGATCCGTTTATCAAACTTTTTATTTTCGGACGATACATTTTGAGATAATTTCTGTATCTCCCGCTCTGTGTGATCAGATATGGATGAGAGTTCTTGGCGGATCAGTTTAATGTCATTCTTGGCACTTGTCGCACCATTACAGTGGTTGTCGAGTGCTCGAAAAGCGGCCTGAGAACTATCTTCGAGTTTATATTGTAAATCTCTGATGGCTGCATCAGTTTCCTGTCTGAAAGTGGCAGCATGCTCCTTAATAAGTTTTATTTCAGCCCGGAGATTTTCCTCAAAGGATTGCCTTTCTTGACGCATCAGTATGACGTCAGCTTGAAGTTGAGTTATAGTATGCGACAGTTTTACAAATTCAGAGCTTTGGCTGTCGGAAATTTTCCTCGGCGTAGAGGAGCTATATTTTAGACTTATTTTGGCCGAGTTTAATAAACATTTAAGATTTTCATAGGGGGCACCATCTAGAACAGTAACTAGAGCGTAAATATCATGTGCCAACTTGCAGGTCACAGTCTCACCTGATTGAGTTTGTTTGCGTTTTTTTAATTCGACTGATTGTTTATATGGGAAGTCATCACATGACTTTATTGTTTGGAATAACAGTTCTCTGAGACTTTCCAAGTTTTCCTGTGACGCATGTTGGTCAGTGAGCATTTCTGATATATAATGATCTTTGGTCAGCTGGTGAAACATGTATTGTAAGTGATTTAATCGGCCGTTTATTGGCACTTGGTCATTGAATACGTCACTCACATTTGTTAAGGTTTCCTTACTTAAAGAATCACGTGACCCACATAGCTCTTTCACGAGGGTTTGAGAGGTATCATGATCAGACTGGGAACAATAGCGGGTCTGCCCGGGGGGAGGTTGAGACTCAAAGTGGTCTTGGCTGTTTCCACTCATGATTGGTGAGCGAGGTTCACTCCATGTTTGTAACTAACAGTTAATACAGCGATATAAACGACAAAGAGTTTTTCAAATAACGAATATATACGTTCTTTGTTTTATTACATATCCATAAGATATTTACAAACCTGATCCTGTGAAAATAAGTCCGTACATTTATCCATTAATGTTATGTCCATCTAGATAAAGCACCATATAATTATTCCCATTCCAATGAAAAATATTGCTCAAGCTTTTCACAGGTGAACACAATGGAGCATATGGTGGAATTTTGAATTTAGCCAAATATGACCGCTAGACACGTTCAACCTTTAAATAAGATGCGAATTCTTATAAACGTTACCAAGACACAGTATTTTATCCAAGTTTAACGTGGTTAAGTCCATCCAAAATTATTCAAAATTCACATTTTAGCACACAGTCATCGCCGTAAAAAAAAAATAGCGCGGCCATCTTGACCGGAAGTTAAAACTGTTCAGATCTCCACCACTAAACCATAAAACAAAAGGGTCTGGCCCCACCCCGTCAGTTTTACTTCTGACATTTTTCAAAAACTATTGAGAGCCCCACCAATAAATAATATATATTTTTTGTTCCTCATGATCAAATGAATTGAATGCTACTTCTTTGGTGTTCGCATGGGTCACCATTAGGTCAGACCCCACCCTCTCAATTTTACTTATGACCTTATTTCTTAAACTTCGTTTTGGAGACCTAGTAACAGTTCACTGTTACAATAATTACTTGTTTAATCAAAGATGGCTCCTTCCATTAACTGCAAAAATGCGGCATTTTGGGGACCCCAAAATTAAGACTATTCTAGACTGATAGCGAAAGAAGAGAAGAAGTTATATGGTAGATCTTAAAAGATTCCAGGTTTTTATTTTCTTGTATGATAACAATGTAACAGTATCCATAACAATCATACAAGAATCTCGTTGTCACAACTCCTCCAAAACGGCTCGATGGATTTGGTTGAAACTCGATGTACCATATATAGATGTGCCTGAAGCAAGATCGTCGCCTACAGACAGCGGTAAGGGGAGAGAATCAGACTAAGAATTTCTTCTTATGAAGATGTATATGGAATAAGAATGTTTTGACTCTGTAACCAAGTAAAACCCTACAGCTCCGATCTGGAATCGAACTCGGGGCCCTTAGGTCCCCAAAATACCGCATTTTTGCAGTTCATGGAAGGAGAAAGCTTTGATTAAATAACGGTCCAATGAAATCCTTTGTTACAAAAATGTAAACAAATCCCATGATTCAATTATACAACATATATTAAAAGTTATAAATATATCATTTATCAACACATAAATAAGCAATTATACAATATATATTTGAAATTATACCATAAACATATGCAACTTTATACAATATATATCTGAAATTCAATCAATAATTTCATTCTTATTTCAAATTGATAGATTTTCATGAATTAGCCCTTTTTACAAAAAAAGACACACACATGAATAAGTCATATTTGAGGACGTAATCACTTGAAATTTTCTGGACTTTTTGCGCATGTTAAGGTACGGCAATATTAATTATTTAAAGTTAATAAATCAAATCTTATGGTCTTTTTAATATATTTTGCTTACAAAATATGCAAAGGTATGCTTAAGATTGGCATCAATACTCATGACGCTGGAGCGCGAATACAAATTGAAATGAATGATTTTTATATTTCAACAACGTCAAAATCAAGTGACTTAAGAATTTTGTTTTGCAAGGACATGTTCAGCTAACGTTCTATTAATTCAGAAAAAAATATCTTCGAGAAATGCGAACAGGTTTGTTTTCACATTTTCAAGTAGGCATTCCATCAAACATGAATATCTGCCATGTTTGATGACGTAATCACTTGAAATTTTAAAGACCTTATGAACGTACTCAGTTCCGACGCTTTTGAAAATTTAAAGTTCATAGGTCTAATTGGAGATTTTATATGATTTTTTAATAATTCTTGCTTTAGTATGCATGATGTCATAACCACGTGACAAAACAAACAGTTCTTGTAGTATGCATCACTTCAATTTTCTCTCTATCAATTCTGAAGATTTTATTAAGATTGACCCAAAATTCATGATGCAAGAGCGAGAGAAATCATAACCACGTGACTTAAGAGAAAATTATTCAGAAAATAGAATGTAAACCTCTATGCCGATATGCTGTCCAATTCTTATGCTTCTAACACATCAGGGGAGGGGGGGAGCTTTGTAACATTTAAATATATTTTAGGACCGAAGTTCGAAACTCGGTATTGCCATTAAATCCTAATCTTTTCGAATTTGGAAATTTGAATGCAACGGTGCACATCTACATCCTAACAAACATCTTCCGTGAAAATATCAAGATAATCCGAATAGAATTTATGGCCCTAGAGTGCGAAGAAACTTTTGAAGCTGACGTCAAATCTGACGTCATTTGAAGTCATCGAGAATTAAAAATGTTTAAATTTAAAGAAATAAACTCTTTTGTGGAGGCAATTTAAATTTCATGTTGCTCAGACATTGGCAACATATTGAAATTTAATCTTAAAGAAGTTGGAAGAAGAAGAAAAATAACTAGATTTCGTTTGCATAGCAAACAATAGGACTTTCTGCAAACCGTTTAAAACTCAATTAAACTGAAAATTATTTATACGGAATACGCAGAAAATGTTAGGTATCTACAGCGTAACCTATACGTTCTTTGAAAATTTTAAAATTCATCAATTTATAATGTCTACAGAGCGCTTACAAACTTTATGATCTGACGTCTATTCTGATGTCATATGAATATAAATATCATTGCATATGAAAATTCAGCATATTCAATATATGTCATTTTTTTTTGTAATTCTGGACCATTGGGATTAATTACACTGAATTTATTGCATGAGAAATGAAAACATAATAACCCCATGACGTCAAATGACGTCAGGTATACGAAAACCTAAAAACAACCTTTAATGTGAATTTCAGCTTTTGACCTCGAATGGGGTCTCTAAAATACTAAAATTAATATCGAGGTAATATTTTCGAAACTTGGTTTCATTACAGAACCTCGGTCTTTTCAATATTTTGAAAACTAAAGTAAGGATGCACATCAAAAACCTTACTTATACCTTCTGTGAAATTTACTAGACAATCCATTCAAAAATAAATTCTGCAGAGTGCGAACAAACGTTTTAACTGACGTCAAATCTAGCGTCTTATAACGTCCTATGAATTTGAAAATCATTGCATTCGAAAAGACATGGTCTGAAATATTTGCCATACAATTTTTCTGTTCTGGGCCATTGCCAATTACATTTAAAAATTAAAAAAATTATGAAAAAGTGAAGGTAGGGTATTTTCCGAAAATGCTTAACTTACAGTGTAGCAATACCACGTGATCAGGACGTCACTAAAGGTATCAAAACCAAGACAAAACTGTCAACTTTTGTCTCGGCTTGAACATGTACCTATAAGTAGTAAAGGTTAGTTCATAGTTGCCTTTATCTACACAATATAACCAGTCAGCAGAAGTTATCGGGCCAATATAACACTGATATCGGCACCTATGTCTGCCCAATATCTTGAGGGAATATCCAGGCGATGGAAATGTTGTGTGCTAAATTTCCTAGATATCGTTCGCTGTATAGATGCTATATAATCTATATATAGTTGGATATCCCCTCAACATATGTTTTATGTAAAATTAAGATATAAGACTACAAAGTGAAATTCAACAAGTCATATACATATACTTTGCATGTAAAAAGTAATTATATGCATACAGTGACAAAAGATATCATTTATTAATTGTGGTTTACATACTTGTTGGACAAATAATAACAAATTCTTATTAAACTTTTAATTGTCAGTTTAATAATTTAATCTCACAATTTTTAGTTCTGTTTAATAAATGTGCACTAGTTATGCTAGTATGCATTTAGAAACCCCTATTACTGGAACAAAGTGTAAGATCTTTGCAAACAGTGCAGACCAAGATGAAGCTCTCCCATCAGTTTCTTCAATGTTACTCATGCTCAACAATTCTCGTTAAAACAAAAAGAATGTTCAAATTTTTGCACATATAGACCTTGGCCCATAGCTCTCTCCATTTCCTTGTTGCTGCCTTTGTACCTTGACTTTTTGCAGGAATTATATCAAATGAAAAGGTTATATGAGTCGCTTTCAGATATCACTAGAACTATCACTGAGAGTGATTAATACCCCTGCAAAATGCTTTTATACAGGAGAAGCCAGACTCCAGGCGGAGCATAGATGAGAGCCTGTATACTTAGTATTTCAATTATGATAGTAATTAATAAGTAAGTAAAGTCATATTTTAAAGTGGATAGATAATCAGTTATGGTTGTTTGGCACGGCAGTATAAAAGTGTAGAGTTACATTGGACATTGCACTTCTCCTAGTCACCATCTGTTTACATTAAGTTTCAAGTAAATACCATGTATAATATTCAAGTTAATTTCGGGACAAGAAAAAAAACTATCTAACAAAGGGAGATAATTCAAAAATGGGACCACGTAGAGTTACAGTTGTTGGACACTGCACTTTTCCTAGTTGCCATCTTTTTACATTTTAAATTTCAAGTGAATACATTGTATTATATTTGAGTAATGTTCAGGACAAGAAAAACAAAATTAACAAAAGGGAGATAATGCAAAAATGGAACCAGGGCGATAGCTATGCCATCCTTGAGACAACCCAAGTGATATTTATGACACGCACCTCTCCGTCTGATTATCAATGCATATAAGCTTATATACATGTGTATTGTTAAGTTATATGCCTGGCTTTGATGAAATTGATCGCTATTAGGATGGGAAGACCTTAAAAGGATGAAACTTTATTAGCCCCGGAATGATCATACGTATGTCGAACTCGAAAGGTAGACAATAAATAAGGAAAATAAAACAATGGATGTACTTCCCAGAGCAAACATGTGTATTTTTTTTTCTGTCTCAACTTCTGTAAGTCTGTAATTTGGGTCATCGTGTTTTAAATTAATGACTGAAATCCAGCTCGGGCTGTCCTTCGCAATAATATAATCTTAACGGAGCTGTATTTCAAAAGAGATTTGACTTTTACGTTACATTTTGGAGTATACTTAGTTCATGTAAATTTTAACACCAATGAGTATAGCAGTATAATCGGACATTTGTTACGAAAAGATCACCTGTAATTGGATGGTCGTGGCATTACGACTGAATATGTTAATCTTCAAAAACAAAAACTTTTGGGTTAAAATAAACGTTATTTCAAATTGCCTCCACATACCATCTCTACTACATCTGTTCAGCATTTACTTTTATCCTATTTTTTTATGAACAAAAAGAACTAAATTTAAAAAGATACTTTAGCCACAGGCAGAATTTTCTCTACACCTCCGTGTTACACAAGCACTCAGTCTCGATGTAAACATGTCATGTAATCCGTTTGTGTAATGTCTATATTTAGATATCCAGTTGTGCTTTAAATGTCATATCCAGCTTGATTCACTTCTACAAGTTACTGTTAAGGTTTATGCTGAGTAAATCCGTTTGATTATAGGTAGAACATTGTATTTTTTAAAGTTTAAATCTGCACAGGTTTAACTGTTTACATTTGAGCGGCCATTTTGTATTTACTATATTTCCGGTTGTTGCTATGGTGCTGGTGCTCTGTGTACTGTACTATATTTAAGCTTTACAGCCCATTTGATAAATAATAGAAAAAAGATCAAACCAGCCATGCATTTAGCTACGCGTTCATCTTCTCAAAATGTAAGAAAGACATGGATGCTTATATTCAGTCAAAATATCAGCGTTTTAACGCATCTGGAAGCGATGTAATATTTACGTATTTGAAATTTGACGTGAGTGGTTCGAATCTTTGATTCGCCATAGAACCTTTGCCTAACCGAATTTGGAAAAAACGGACACCGGCATGCATAACAAGAGTGTAACATATTCATTTTGTGAAATTATGATGAAAATCGGTCCAGAAATAATGGTTGTAGACCGCATTCAAACTTTTTGTCCTGACGTCAAATCTGACTATATGACGTCTCATGAATATGAAATTCAATGCTTCAAAAGCATGGTTTGATTATATGCCATTAAATTTCATGGTCCTGGGATCTTTACAACATATATAAATTTACGCATAGATATAAGAATATCTTTTTGACCTTATGACATTATATGACGTCAAATGACATTCACCTTCACAAAGTGTAAAAAACATTTGAAGACTTATAATCTGTCCAAATATCAGCTTTCTAACACATCTAGAAGCGATTTTATAGGCATTTCAATTTTGACGTCAATGGTTCGAATCTTGGATTCGCCATAAAACCCTTCCCTTCGAATTCGGAAAAACGGACACCGGGATGCACAACTAGGGCGTATCATATACATTCTGCTTGAGGCAGAAAGCCCTAATAAACAGTAAAAACCCAAGGTCATATTTCGTAGTTTAAAAAAAAAAACAGAACAAACCCAATATAAACTTTACAAACCCTATACGTTTACCGCAAGTTTGCGGAAAGCCGTAATAAATGACACGGTTTTCCAAGGGAAAACTGCAGACGTCGGCCGCGGGACGGACGAGCGAGTGTCAATCTTTTCCTTTGGGCAAAACTTTTTAAGATATTTTAAAATAACTTAAATGACTTGGTACAATTGTTCAGCATTATGAGACGGTTAGCAGATGCATGACCTAGGTCTTCAGCTCTTAGGTGAAGGTCATATTTCATGGCTTAAAATTGGCTCAAAGGGCGTTTTCCGGGCTGTAACTTCCTCATGCATAAAAGGAATTTGGAAACTTTATTCCATTACTTATTATGATAATACGGTGTACAGGCCCATGACACATTTCCGTATTTCAAATGTAAAGGACACATGTCAAGGTTAATTGTCAAAAAAACTTTTTCTGAGATGTAACTTCTTCATTCATTGAAAGACTTTTAAATCGTTTTGACACAGATGTTCCTTGGGCAACACTCCTTCAATTTCATTCAAATTATGACTCGTGAAAAGCATGGCCACTAGGGTCGTGAGTTGTTTGTCTTATTTGTGTACTAGCCAGATATCAAAATATTTTGGTACACATTCTCCTTGGGTAAGTCTCTACCAAAATTCCTCAATTATTCTGATAAGTTAAAAAAAAAAGGGTCTGCTAGGGGCGGAGCTAATTATCCCAACATGTATATACGTGTAACAAGATTGCTCAATTAATTATGTTCCTATAAAATAACATAGCGGGCTGATTTGCTTTTTATGTACAAGCTTCTAGAACTTTCTTGTCTTGAACCAAAATTCATAGAGCCTATTTTGTGTATAGCTTTGTCTCATTGTTCCCTACCAAGATTTTTCAAATTATGCACCTGGGTTTTATAAATGTTCATCAGACATTACTTCAGAACGTAAAATCTGTGTGTGTGTGTGTGTGTGTGTGTGTGTGTGTGTGTGTTCTTTTTTAATTTTCACATTTCTTGTTTCTTGGCTAATTTGTAAAACATGTACTACATGAATGTTTGCATTATGGACCTTATTCAAAAATATCGAAAGACGAAGATGTTAATTATTAAACGTATTATTGCATACTAACGTTCAGGAAATTGATTTGACTATTTGGTCAATTCAAATTTTACACTTACAATACATATTTCTCGACAACCTGTGTCATTGTCATCCTGATGTAGGCCGATACTTTGATGAAATACCATGCTGTCATTGAATGTAAAAGACTGATTCAATTATATTAACAGAAGAAAGGGGAGACATTGTTTAGATACTGAGTTAAAGATATGTTGCTTGATTGTTCAAACTGCACATTTGAAGGCTTTAAATTCGCCTTAATAATTTCACACAATAGGACTCTGTTGTAGAAGTCGTTGTGGTCAAGTTCAAATATCAAATATAGTGTGACGATCGCCGGTAAATTACTTAACTAAAGTAGTAGAATTAAATTTACCTAGCTAAACGAGCGGTCAGGTCTTGAAAAGTATAATAAAAAATCCTGTATCTACCCGATACTTTATATACGTAATATGTACAAATATTTTAATTTTCCTTTTAGCCTACTTGGCTGAAATGATTGTTATAGAATATTCCTGATTGATTACACATGAACAATAAAATTATTTTGGGTATATCTACCTCACCTACGAAAAACGAACCTAACTAAGCAGCCAACGAAAGCAGGGCAAAAACCCACCTAACACCTAACCTTGGAGCTACTATATGTAATCCTACACAGCTTTGTATGCGAGCTAAGCAACTGGTGACCTGCCTCCCGATCACCAAAATGCATGGTACGGCAGAATCACCTAGGCTAGCTACCTTCCGATCTCCGAGGGGCGTGGTACAGTAGTGTCGCCTAACCTAACTGTATATATACCAGGTTAGCAACATTCCGATCACCGAAGTACATAGTACACTTGCTGCTTCGGACTGGAGACCGTGCGATCGTACCAACTGCTTGCGCAAGACTGAATGATCGTGAGGAGCGCAGCGCCTTATATACCTCAAAATCACGTGACCATTCACAGACAAGTCCATTCCCAGGACGATTCCATAATTAACCAAATAGAATAACCAAAGGGGTGTTGACTTTCTTTGCATCGACATATATACCTTATGATACAAATTAACATACCTAAACAATATGTAGTATTGGCATTATTAAAGAACAATTAATCACTTAAAAATGTATTTCAGACGATATATTTATTGTGGGAAGGAACATCTATAGTCGTTCCTCGCTACTTGCTGCATATAAGACTAGCACCTGAAAATATGTTGGCCCGCTCAGTACTATGTATTATTCAGAATTCTTTCGATGATACGGGGACCATCGTGCAGTTACGTAATATCTCGATCCGCCATTTTATCGGCCATTTAAGCTCTTTTGATCACGTGCACTGCAGCTATGAAAAGGCCGAGAACAAAACCAACCAACTGATGTTTAATTGGCTATAGCAGGCCAAAACTGCTGATATTGTATATATTTAATTTGATTAAAAGCATTGAATGACCCTTTGTTGTTTTCCCTTGTACATTTTTGTTACTTACTTACTTCGATCATCTGCTCCTGGCTAGAATCATATTCAAGATTACCGTCTCCGATGGTTGAGTAATTAGAGTGTCTGCCTATGGAGCGGGAGGTCGTGGGTTCGATCCCTGGTTATGACATACCAAAGTCGATAGAAATGGTACTTGTATAGCTCCCTTGCTTGGCGCTCAGTATAAGGGGGGTTCCAGGACTGGTTGGCCCAGTGTCAGGATATTGTGACTAGGTGTGGTATCATGCCACATGTCTATGGCGTGCTACTGCAGTGTGGTAGTACTATATCTGTCTCAAGTAGACATTGTCTCCAAATGACTGAAATACTGTCGGTGGGACGTTAAACGCAACAACAAACAAACATATTTCAGATTTGTGACAAAGCACGTAGGTGGGGGAATTCGTGTCCTATGGACAAATTTCTAGTTTCTTCTTTAATACCTGGATTTATGTAAGCTGACGTAATCGTTCAGCTTACGTAAAAAAAAAATATTGTGATATGAATTAGGTTATATTTGCATATTAGCATAACTATTTCTGTGAGAGAAAAAAAGTACTTGTTGTTGCGCACCTTTATGGAATTATTACTCAGTAAAATGTATTTACAATCGTAATGTTTTATTGGTATAATTATACCGACGGTTCATATGACTGATGTTCAGCGATTTAACAAACGGACACAGAATTCATGAGTTAGTTTATTTAATAGTTACCAGGGAGACAAAGTTTTTTATCTCTGTGGTTGTTCCTGGGCGAGTCGAATCGCATTTGCATTTGTATGATTTATGCACATAGAACTTTAAAATTTTCTTGCATACTGAAGAGAATGTTTAAATTGATACCATTATATCAGTAATCAGTATTATTGCTGATCAAATATTTTGACCAGGATTCTAATAATTTGTCAACCCGGCTGCTGCTGTGATATTCGGTGTGCATAATCATTCCTCCTCTAGTCATGTATGTGATATTTTTTTGTAAAAAAAAAGTCTCAAATGAAAACAACTCAACAAAAACCCGTTTAATACGATTTATTTTAAGCACAGTTTGTAATAAATTTAGTTAAACCACTCTGACAATTATTAATAGACACTGTTCATCCATCCACGCTGCTAATCCAATGATGTGGCCTAGGTTTCATCCATCATTGCTATCAAACAAAGGCAAATTGTACATATGTATCCTGGATATATATAAAAAAATGTAAATATGTAAGAGAGAAGTACAATTATATTTTATAAATTAGTGATAATCGTAATATTTATACATACAAAACAAAACAAAACATATGTAATAACAATGGTTATGTTTCCAAGAAGTACTAAATTTACATATGGAGTTTACAATGTAATGAACAAAACACAAAAAAACCCAAGGAAACAGTTAATTTTAAAGGCATATATGGATCAACATATATGAAACATGTACATTATAAGCCTCTTTAACATGCTAACATAGGTACACATCTAATTCACAAAAAAAAATTAATTATTATTTTATCACGGCTGAATGAGCGCACCATTATTCAGCTGTAGAACAATTGCAATTAAAGCTTACACTAAAATAGTAGAAGTTTTTTTGTTGCTTTTTTTTGTTGTTGTTTTTTAAACCTTTATTATCCCCGTCTTCAGATGGAAGTAGGTCGGGGAACCATCCTACTCACCACCTTACAATATCTAACTGCATATATCTACATATATAAATTTAACATATAATTTTCATCATATAAAAACCAATAGAAATACAATTTTCTTTATACAGATTAAATTTAGGGTCAGTAAAGGTTAAAAAATATTCTTGAAAAATAGGAAAAGGAAACAAAAAAAAAAAAGAAATATCTACTGACAATCCCCTGAATGTTCTATTAATTTATAAATGTAGGTTAATCTTCCTGCACACAATACCTAACAATTGCCCATTTGTCACTTTCTTTTTTATTTACTTCTGTTAATTTAAAAATGTCCCAAGACAATCTTAGGTTCTTTTTAAAACCCAAAATGGAAGGAATTATTTCTTTCTTCTTGCACCAAAAAATATTTTTTTTCATTTCTAAACTTATAGTATCAAATTTACAATCACTATCACATAAACCTAATATAATATTTTTACTATTTATTATGATTTCTGGATCTACTTTCTTACTTAAGTTACTCACAAATCTTATCAAAGGACTTATTTTTTCACAATCATAAAAAAGATTAATTATAGTTTCCTCGCAAACTTTACAAAATGTACATAAATTACTATTAACAATGTTCATTTTAAAAAGCAGTGAATTAGTTGGAAAAATTCTGTGAACTATTCTCGTTTGTAGCCATTGTAAATAAGTATCTTTCGTACATTTGTAAACATTTCTGTATGTTATATTCCAATTAATTTCACAACTGTCATATAAAGATATCCATTTTTCTTTGCTTGTGGGAATTTCATTGTTTTTTATTAAAATATTATATATATACTTATTTTCATCCGCTCTGGTTAGTATTGGGTGCATATAACAATTCAGACAAGGATTATGACAGGTTAAATGTATGTTACTTTCTTTCATTAATTTAAACTTAATTACAAATTTTTTCACAACATTTATAAGACCAAAAAATTTCAAGTAATTTATTTTTTGCCAATTATATTTTTTATATGTGTTACATCTTCAAAATCACCATTATTGTTCATAATATCTTTAACATATCGAAGCCCTTTTTTATATAAATTAGGCATATAAATATAATTTGAATTTATCATAAAGCTTTCATTATAAAACAATGGCATATTTAATAATTGATCAAAATTTTCAATTTTGAACTTATCAATATACAATATTTAAATTTTACTCAACAAACAAACATTCTACAAGTTTATAACATTTACTATTACTATTACATATCATACTTTAAAACCATTTTATTTTCATACTAATTTTATATTTCTCTATATCAATCATTCTCAAACCACCTTCATTATAATCTTTAATAAAAACTGAATTCTTTATTTTTGTTTTACCATCCCATACAAATTTGTATAACATATCACTGAGATATTTCATAAATGTTTTTGTTGGAGAGGGTAAACTAATGAAAAGATTTGTAAGTATTGGCACAAGTAAAGATTTTACAACAGTAATTCTTCCTAGCGGTGTAAGTTTCCTTCTTTTCCAATATGAAATAATTTTCTTCATTTTTTCTTCCTGCCTTTGATAATTTAATTGCTGTATTTTGTTTAGATCCACATCAAAATTTATCCCTAGTAATTTAAATTGAGTTTCCCCCCATGAAAGTTTCCATCTTGTTTTAATAGATCTCGTGCTATACTTTAAAGAACCTATCCAAATAACTTTTGTTTTATCAAAATTGACCTTTAATTCCAGATATAATTGAAAAATATCTTAAAACATCTAAAACTGTATTCAAGGATTCGTCTGAACCGTCTAGAAATAATGATGTATCGTCAGCAAATTGTGACATAATATATTCTTCTCCTTTGATTTTTATCCCTCTAATACCATTTGAGTTTTTTATTTTGATTGATAAAATCTCTGCACACAGTATAAAAATATATGCCGAAATAGGGTCCCCTTGTCTACAGCCTCTCTCTATAGTAAAATAAATCTGATAAAAAACCATTTAGTTGTACACATACTTCGGTATCATATAAAAACAAATGTACCCATTTTCTAAACATTTCACCAAAATTGAAAAATGATAGGGTTTTCTCAATGAAATTAAACGATAAAGAATCAAATGCTTTTTCAAAATCAATAAGCATCACTAAACCAGGCATGTTATGGTCTTCACAGTATTTCATTATATCATAAACTAGTCTTGTATTTTCTCCTATAAATCTATCTTATATAAAACCTGTTTGATCATTTGATATCAAGGAATTTAAAACTTTTTTTCAATCTATTTGCTATACTACCTGAAGCTAATTTGTACAACACGTTTAACAAGGTAATAGGTCGCCAGTTTTTTAGAAACTGTTTTGGTTTATTTTCTTTTGGTATACATGTAATAGAACCCAATTTTATATTCCTAGAAAAAGAGTTTGAAACAAAAGCATGGTTTAATGCTCTAACAACAAATTTTCCTATTTTATTCAAAAAAAACTTTATAAAAATTACTAGTAAAACCATCACAGCCAGGACTTTTGTCATTCTTCATGTTTTTTAAAGTATTAGTTACTTCTGTATAACTTAACAATCCTTCTAGATTATTAACTTGATCAATTTTTAATTTGTTGACAGTACAATGATTTAACCCCCTTTCAAGATCAAAATCTTGAGTTATGTTTCTTTTACTAAATAATGATTTGTAAAAAACTGACGTTTCTTCTAATATGTCATTCTGGTTATTATTTTTTTTACCATCTTCTTTTTCAATATAAGGAATAGACTTGCTAGAAATATGTTGTTTTTTTTAAGTTACATTAATATTTAGTAACTTTTTCCCCATTTTCTATCCAATTTGATCTAGATCTATAAAAGAACCCCTTAATTTATTATTTCTTAACTCTGTTAACTCATTTTGTAAAAATATTAATCTTTCTTTATTTTCATAATTTTACTGAATATTTATTTTTTTCCTTTACTTTATAACTTGAATAAGCAATAGTTTTGCCTCTAATTTCCATTAACAGTGTTTCTAGGAATAATTGATCGTCAATAATAAACTGTACATTGGATTGTAATATTAATTTAATTTTAAAATTCTTTATTTTAATCAATATCATTTAAAAGTGTGTTGTTGAATTTCTATAACCCCTTCCCATGTTTAAAAGTCGAAAATGACATATCCAAAAACACCATAGAGTGATCAAACTTATAACTAATATCAATATCACAGTTTTTTAAGTAATCTTTTAAATTATCAGTTATTAAGAAGAAATCTAATGAAATGGCGAAAACCTTCTCCAAGTATATTTTTTTGTTTCTCCGTGTATTTCTCTAAATGCATCTATCAAATTTCTATCATTCATCATTGATAACAGAATATTTCTGGACTTTATGTTATGATTTGTTGACTTATAGTTATCGTAATCTATTAATGGATTAATCACAAGATTAAAATCACCACATATAATAAAACTACTGTTATCATCAAAAGTATCAATATTTCTTAATATTCTATTATAAAAACTTGGATCACCTTTATTTGGAGCATAAATATTTATTAAAATAAATTTTGTATCACAAAATAATAATTCTATCATAATAAAATTTCCATTATCATCTTTTAATGTATTTGTGATTTTTATGTCTAATTGTTTTCTGAATAAAATTGCCACACCTTTTGCATTTGATATTCCATGACTAAAATAACAATTCCCATCCCATTCAGAATATATATTTTTTTCTTCTTTTTTAACAAAATGTGTTTCTTGTAGACATAAAATATCAGTTTTTTTCTTTTTGAACATTCTAAAAACATCTTGTCGTTTTTTATAATTATTCAATCCACGGCAATTGTAGGATGCTATCTTTAATTTATCCATAAGAATAGTAACAGATGATAATCATTTCATTACCTGTGTAAATAGAGGACATGGAACAACTACATTTAAGATTTATAAGAAAATACATGTCTGTAGGTCTTACTTGTAAAAAATAAGTATAGAGAACTTATAAACAAAACATAAACACATTAGTAGAAAAAAAAGTAACCTGATTAACCTTAGCTTACAAACAGTTCAAAGCTAATCGCATTAAGTACACAAGTATCTCACGCTAACACCTTTATATGTGAGAAAATATTGTTTCAAAGTGATTTATATATGTGTAATAAATATATCAAATCAATTAAGTATTGATAGATAATGTTTTTATACAATCTTTAATACAATAGGACAAAACATACTGAAAAAAAGAAAGATGTTTCTTTAAATATTCACATGATCCCAAACTGGTTCATATGTTTCTATGTATCTTAGCATATCAATTTTGTACTGAAAAGTAATTTTACAATACAATATATAATAAATGTTGATATTAAAGTTAATAGACTAATAATTATATTAAGGCTATCAAATACATAAAAAATAACACAGGAAAAAAACCCAAAAAACAGAACAACTCTTTTGTCCATAATACCCACATGTACCTATAATTTAAATATAATTCAAAGCACTTTATTTATCTATATAGATGTATACTTAAACGTATACACTCATATATTTAAATATATTTATATGTACACAAATTCTCATAATTATACACACACCAATACATATACAATGACATTTCGACTTGTATTTTTTCATCCCCTTCCAAAAAAAAAACCAAAAAAAAACAAAAAAAAACTATCTTTCGGTCTTGTCGAAGTAGAAAGAAAAGAAGTAGAAGTTCATTCTATGGAAATACAAATATAATCAAATTATTACAAAACGGGTTTTAAACATAACTACCTGATTAATATATCATTAATTCGGCTATTAATACCTTGGTCAATTACAACGTCTACAGGGTACCCGTGATCGTTCGTCTATGAGATAAGAAATATTTTATTATAGTGACTTGTGCATAGTATAAATATATAAACAATAAATCAATGTGGACTATTTAACACACCTGGCCCCATGGGCCTATAAGTCACCTATATAACACAACATTTATACAGTTCATGAAAAAACACACTATTATAATAGAAACAGTCAATGAAAAGAATGGTGGACATTAATGATAAAAATATATCATTTATCACATTTATAATAGCGAATTATTAATTATGTTATATGACATTTTTCTGTATTACATTAGTTAAATTTAATTTCTGTTTAAATACAAAGTGTTACGACGAACTAGATATGCTTTTGTAATAAATTTTGCAACCTTGCGTACATGATTATTGAGCAACATGTCAAAAGTTTCTTGTTCAGATTGATTTAAGGAGACCGAGTTTTGTAAAACAGGACAAAGTATATTATTACGTAATTCATTATAATGATCACACTCTAGTAGAAAATGAGTCTCTGTCTCAACACATCCTCTCGTACAAAACACACAAAGTCTTTGTTCAGGTGTCTCGCCGACGTACCTCCCGGTCTCAATACGTAGTGGAAGAATCCCGTATCTAAATTGTGATAGGAGTGATCGTTCATATTAACTCATATTTATGGTAACAAAATCTTCAGTTTTACATTCTGTTTTAAAGAGTCTATACGTTCTCAATTTAGATACACTGGTTATTTGTTGCCTCCACAATTGTCTGTAATTCTCAGTTATGCGTGCCTGCACTAACCTTAAGTCAACTGGAGATTTATTAACAAATTTGTCATATTGGTCAATCTCAATGAGCACAGATTTGACATCCTTACACCAATTATTTTTAAGATTATGGTTAATATAATCATGATCAAAAATATTTTTAAGAAGTCTATTATTGTCAAGTAATGTAAGTTTGTTCCAAAGTCTTAAATATTAATGCGACGTCTGTACATGCTTGGTATCCAACCAGTATCTCCTATAAGACCAAGCGTTGGAGCAAATCGGTGTACACCTAAGAAGTACATCAATGCTCGATTTTGAATATTATCGATGGATTGGAAGTTTTTAAACCCCCAAACTGCTGAACAATAGTCTAGTACAGGTATAACACAACTGGTGTAAAGCTTTTCGAATGAGAATCCCGCCAAACATCACGTGATATGGGTTAATAAAAGTTAGTAAGCATTTGTATTGTTGTCGTCTTCTGTTATGACAATTTATTTAATGGGGAAATATAAAATTAAAACAAACTATATTTAAAAAAACAATTTTCATTTTATTTCAATCTCACTCTACGACACTAAGAATTTGATTTAAATTACCTGTGTTCAATACGTTTATCAGTACCTATCTACAGATGAATGATTACTGAATGCTGTGATTGTAAAAAAAAATAACGGATGGTTTTCTATCACATATAATAACGCTACGAACGGTATTGAACCTGTATTTAGAATGATAAAACCTATATTTAGAAATTCTGTTTCCGTGTGCCGTCATATAACTGATTACTATTCATGCATGGGCTAATTCCACAGGCTGAACTTACGAATACGACGCCCTGAACTGGTGCAATCACCACGAAGTGGGAACGTGTCACGTGGTACAAGCATCTATTTAGGGGACATAGTATATATTTAACCGATTTATACTGAAGTGAAATTTCTCGAAAATAACATTTTTTCCGTGCAATGTGACATACATTTGCCGAGTTTATCTTTTTGGAGACAAAGACTTCATCAACATTAACGAGGGAGAGTAGTTTGGTTTTTTTCCTTTCTACCGATCATCTGTGAATGAGCTGTTTGATTGCAACCAACGATTATAAAATTACTATTAAACTGCACTATTCTAGATATAACTGGCGTAAATAGATATGTTAGACTTTTAATTCACTTACAGACTTCCAGTTTAAAACTGTATGATAACTGTTACACTCAAGTTGGATATCAAAAATAAAAACACCAGTCTTTACGTGCATTTAATGTTCTGATTCTTTCTTAGGACAATCAGCTCAGCAGACTTGTTCTGATACAGTGGAAACGCTTCAGTATCTTGAACAACGATGGTTGGCAGCTGATGGTGTAAATTATGTAGATGATAGCACATTATCAACTCAGTGGTATCGTACTTTTGACCACGGAGTTCAGTTCCTGATCCCCTATGTATCTCCCGGACCTAGCATCGGCTTTTGTGGGACACTCTACCCAGTGTACCTAAATGGTGAGTGATACTGATGATCACATCCTTAAAATCAGTAGTTCGTTTTTTCATGTCTAGTTAACACCTGTAGCAAACAATGTTTATTACCTCGCTTGTGTGAAAATTATCACATAATTACGCGGCAATGGGCAATATTTCGATTTTATTTATTGATTTAATCATTGAATTCAAAAATTATTGTAAATAGAAAATAACATGGTGAAGTCTTTAAAAAATGAATATAATTCAGAGGATGGGTACATTAATTTACACGGATTGTGCATGTTGGTACAAATGTGTACTATTAGTCCCATTTCCCAAACGAGGTATATATTTATATATTTCTGACCCGTTCATGCAAGTAGTTTAAGCAAAGTAACATACAAATTAGGCGAAATTCAGCTTATCATTGGGACAAACTCTGTGTTGCTTTATAATACTTAATGGTAATATTACCACGTCATGTGAGTTTTACTCTTCATCCTATTCTTTTTCTTGTCATAATCAATATCTGAGTTGTGATTACAGCTCATTCGTTGTATGGTACGCCGTGAGGTAGTGTATTAATACGAAAAAATGATTTTTTTTTATACATAAAAAAATGTTTACTTGATCATAAACTTAATCAATATGGTGGTATACTACTTCTACGATCAGTCTAAAGAGTGTGTTTTACTTAATAATACAATGCATGTAGTCTTACGATATAGGTATTGATAATGGATACAAAATAATTCTCGGCATTGACCATGTATGCGCTTATGACATTAAAGTAAAGCATCTATACATCACCTATCAATTGTTGTATGATGATAATGTATTAAATGTCTTTTATTCTAGAACCTCACCCAGATATCAACACCTTAACGGAAGACCCGGTGGACTTGGTAGTGTGTGTAAGATCTGTTCAGTCCCAATGTGAAAGAACTTACAACATCAAGGTACGGCGATGTGACAGCGAGATTCAGTACTATCTAACTTTCCTTGAGGGCGTGTCTGCGTTCTGTTTCGGTAAGTTCTTATTCCTTTACCCCGTTTATATCTTCTTCTAAGTTATACAGAATCCTGTACAATTAATTTTGAATATATATTGATTTGAAAGAGGCGTATGAATGATACACGGTTCTTAAATCAAAAACAAATATTTATGTGAAGGAGGTTACTTTGTCTAAAGTAGACATACGGAGTGCGGGGTTTGGAAGCGGACATCGGACTTCAAGTGAGGGCTTTTCCAAAATTAAATTGCATTGAATGTTGCATAGCGTATATGGACAAAAGTGTAAGTTCTCGAAGAGCTCTTTCCAGTGGTATTTAGTTTTTGAAGATCAATTGTAAATCAGTTTTTATGCTTCAAATTGTGACATTTAAGGAAAAGAATATCTGACCCATATATATTGTACACCTAATTGAACTATTTGCTGCATTTCTAGGTACCTAATGCTAAAATTGTGATCAATTTTGTTTTTCATTTGGCCGCTAGGGGCGCTTTGCTTGAAATCACTCTTTGCTTATGACTCAAAAAGTTGAAGTCTGATTCAAATGCGGTTTTCAGCATTCTGTTCTTGTTGACAACACAGTAGAATTTGATGGATTTTAAAGTATCGGATATGGGAAAATATTTGCGCTAGAAAAGCTACTCGCATGTAATTAGCTAAAAGTTCAAATATACGACATTTATACTTTCACAGCGACGGTACTCAAGTTTTCTTCACAATGTAATACATACACAGAACACAAATACCGTTTTCTAGAGTTTAAACCCCCAATTTCCTGACAGCTTTTAAGCTTTCCATAACAAAAGTTATGTTCAAAATGAGGAGTTACATGAACCCAACTTGTGTTAGGCTATCCCCTCTTCACTACAATTGGCAAATGATTGCAGATTAATGTGAAACGCTAAATTCTTATAATTTTAAAAATATTATCACATGATCTGTACTAAATTTTCAGTTTGATTTTATTTCGCTAGGGAGAGCGCTCCTTGCTTAATTGCTTAAAACTCAAGAATTTGAAGTACTTTTTCAATGCCTTTTTTTTTGCGTTCTGTTTCATATTGAAAATTGTGTCTGAGTTGAAATAAAGTGTTCAAACTGATTAGGTTAAAAGCGAAAACCGAGATACCGCTTGCGGTTTTAATTTGTCTTGCTTTATGCCACTGAGAGGAAGTAACTGTGTTGTTAATTCAGTCTGGAAATTCATATTTCGTTATATCATTTAATAACAAAAATGCCGGGTTTATTAGCTCCCAAGCAGTGAATGTGACCCCGTGTTTACACAGTACAGAACAGGTAGTTGGGTGCAATTTTAAGGACCATGCGGGGTCGAGCAAATAAGAAAAAAATGTTTCCAAGTTAACATATTTTACTTGATAAGAAAAGTTGTTATAACTGAAACTGCTTAAACCAAATTAAAAATCATCAGGCTTATTTTATTGGAAGATTTCGATTTTGTTTATGGTTTTACGTAGTAATAACCAGTGTAGTGTAACATACTTTATATGAAGGTGAAAAATTAGTTCTCAGTAACACTGCGAGAAGAGCAGATATTTTGGGAAAAGAAAACCTTGACCCCAAAATTGAAAAATGAGCAATTCAGTATTTCTGAGAAGTATCAATCGCCATCATCGGAATCTTATTCAGTGCGTGTACCTCAAAACTATGTTTTTCCGAGATATCTGTGTCTTTGTGTGTGCGCATGCGCGCGTGTGTGTATGTGCGTATGTGTGAATCGACATACCAAAGTCGTTAAAATAGTAAATGTATTGCGATAATTTCATAACTTGACTCTAAGTATATAAGGGTAGTTCCAGGATTGGTTGGCCCGGTGCAAGGATAATGTGACTGGGTATGATATCATGCCCTTTGTCTACGGCCTGATAAAACATCATTAAATATGTAATGTGTATTTCATGAATTCATTTATCATGTATAAGGTTGAAAATATTAAATAAAAAGATGTTTATAGTGACAATAATACTGAATTGCTCATTTTTCAATTTTGGGGTCAACCTACTCAACCACTTTTAAACACTCAGTATGAACTAAACTTGTGACAGAAACATCATATCAAAGATAGAAATCAGTAGCTTAGTGGTTCATTCTGTTTTTATAACAATTTAATGACAGCCTGGTATTCGTGTTCTGGAGCTGAACTTCAATAGCTGAATGCATTAAACACAATCAGTGACTTCTGCTATTGTAACATGTTTGGTGGCCACCTTTTATAATGTGTCAATCCAATCTCAGGCAAGCAATTCATCCATCCAATCCTCATCTTTGCATCTAACACCAGCTGGCCATCTTGGAATAATGTACTGCGATATTTAACCCCATTTCTGGTCGTGTAGATCTTGTCCATCCATGCTCCACCATAGTTGTCTAGGGAAAGTAAACTCATGGCGCCTTGTCTGCACTGCCTTTCTGCAACAATCGTAAACCTTTCTTTCGCAGCTTGATTATGAACCTTTGAAAAGGGGAAAAACTCCCATTTTTTATTTTGGTCTGCACCATAGCTGAAAGCAAGACTCGTCCACGCTAAATCCTTAGCCAGCAGCCACTACCATTGGCTTCTGCGTAGTGAATAAGTCAGTTTTTCTCTTGCTGTAGAATTTTTCTATTCTGTATTTCCCCATGATGTTAGCGAGGTTTAATTCCTCAGAAGGACAGTTCTTGACAAGTTCTTAAATGGAATGTTAGCAACTGATTTTAGAATAAAACCTTAAAGGGACTATTTGCAACAATTTCCAGTTTTAATATAGCAACTGGCATTCGGCAAAACCATATTCGGAATGTAATGAGCAACACCTGTAATGCATTTTTTTAACTCTACTCTCCGATACCATGGACCATGATGTAGAGATGACTTTTTTTGAATGGACTCAATACTATACCGGGGGAAGGGAAGTTTTTGCTTTTATAATTTAATTGACATCAGCTTTCCAAAATCATAGTCACATAAATCCCAATCACTGCTGAATTATAAATTGAAAGAGGTTAAGTCGAAGATAATTTAAGCATTTGTCTTGTTTAAACTTACCGTCGTGAATAATAAAGAAACAGTTTTTTAATCTGAATGCTTACATACTATCGCTCTAGAAGTTTACCTAATACATTTTCTTTGCTGTTGAAATGGTAAATATGACATAAATAAATAAAGGTTGATTACATTACCATCGAATATGTATGTGTACAAGCTAATCAAAAATAAGGTGTTGTGATGAACCTTAATAAATCATTTTTTATTGGTAAGACATTATAGATTCACAAATGATACCTATTCACCAGTTTTCTAATCTTGATTATTACTCGCACATATCATAATCAAAATTATATCAAATCACTGTTTCATACTGCCACGTTCATTTTTAATCCCCCACCGCGAAGCGGGAGGGGGGTATAGGAATGGCCTTCGTCTGTCTGTCTATCTGTCTGTCTGTCCGTCCGTAACGTTTTCGTGTCCGCTCCATATCTCCTATACCGCTTGAAGGATTTTCGTGAAACTTGACTCAAATGTAAACCTAGTTGAGACGATGTGCAGAACACAGGTGGCAGCCATGTGGGCTCAAGGTCAAGGTCACACTTGAGGGTCATGTGTTTGAACCTTCAATTTCCATTTCAAATTTGTGTCCGCTCCATATCTCCTATACCGCTTGAAGGATTTTTGTGAAACTTGACTCAAATGTAATCCTAGTTGAGACGATGTGCAGAACATAGGTGGCAGCCATGTAGGCTCAAGGTCAAGGTCACACTGAGGTTGTGTGTTTGAACCTTCAATTTCGTGTCCGCTCCATATCTCCTATACCCCTTTTAGTTTTTTCATGAATCTTGCCTCAAATATATATCTAATTGAGACGATGTGCAGAACATAGGTTGCAGTCATGTTGGCTCAAGGTCAAGGTCACACTTGAGGGTCATGTGTTTGGACCTTCTATTTCCTTATACAGTGGTGATAACGTATCAGTTGTCAAAAATAGCGTATATCGTTCGTATCGCATCGTATCGTAACGTATATATTACTCAATCGCATCGTAACGTATGGAATCGTATTCTATCGCATTCAATCGTATTAGGCATAATAAACGGGATTGTATCACATCGCATCGTAAGGCAACCGTATATCGGTAATCGTATATCGTAAATCGCATAACGTATATCATATTGAACCACCCAGTGGTTTAGGACAGTTTAAGTTACGGGACACCATCGATATTTCAGAAATAATTAATGTTCGTGTCTTTAAATTTAATATTTGCTTAAGTTTATTAATGGTGGATCATTAAATCTCATTATGCAGTACATTTTTTTCATATTTTACCAATTGCAATAGTTATATTTCTTTTACTTTATTATTTTATACATGTGTTATGGCCTACGTGACTTTCAGGAGCAGACGCCATGCGATGTTATATAATTTGATGCACGTGTGAAAAGTACTATATTAGAGACGTAAATACCTTTAATATAGCTTCGTGACTATATCAGTATTAAAGTGGAATAATTTTAAAATATGTGTGATCGATATGTTTTATCAAAGTTTGCTTTATTAACCTGTCTAAAAACTAACAAATTAAAACTTACCTACTTATGCAAGATCGTCCGAAATGTTGCTTTCGTGTAATTATTTATTTCCCGGACATTTTTTATTGCTGTATTTACTCGAATGCTCATTTTTCTTTATTATTTAATGAATTCGTGAACAAAAGATAATTGTAATTTACGAATATAGTTTATTTATTTAATTATTTCCTATTTTATTTAGGTTTCTCTATCTCTCTTTCATTACGCACACGCGCGCGCGCACACACACTTCCAAAAAAATTGGATGAATGAGTGCAAATTATGTTTCTTTTTTCCCCCTTTTTCATCAGTACGGAGATAATCAAAATTCAGGTAAGTGAAGACTGAAAATCCAAACCGGAGCATTTTTTCCGATGATCGCGTAAATCCTAATACGTATATGATGTGTACAAGATGCATCGGTATTGCTTTGAGAACACGGAGCTCTAAGTACTAGTTCTACACAGGAACATGTTTACAGTATATCGGTGCTATACCTCGGACACGTATATTTCAGGAGCATTTTTTTGCGAAATTAGCACGGGTATCACACCCGAACTTTATTGTACAACTGTCTCTTTCATATGGAAAAAAAACAATGATAAAACGGGACCACATTTTCGTGATATGCTTCACTGCTATGTCTTAATATTTAATATGATAAACCAGGAATTATTGCAAGCCATAACAATAGAAAAATAAACATAAAACCTACATGGGAATGGAAGATATAAAATAACTGATGTATTTTATTCCGTGATAACACAGAGTTCACTGACATGATAATAGTTAAAAGAAAATGATCTTGTTTCCATATTACTACAGTTCGCTAAAGATCTCATTTCCATATTATTACAGTTATATAATATAGAGATATAATAGGTTAGAACATTTTCTTGCATATCCCTAATCTTTTATGTATAATTAAGTGAAAAAAGTGTGTTTCGCAATACCGGAGGCGTGCCATAAGTTCTTATCAGCAGGCACAGCATGTGTTTATTTTGACCGGATATGTCACCTTTATGTCTCGCCGCTGCCGGTATACCACCCCCAGAGGAGAAGACTTTTGACATGTACACAGAGTGAATGTTATTTCCGGTACTAAAAGATTACAATTTTTAGCAATAATTTGAAATTCTATTTTAAACACACCAATATTCATAGAATAATAATAATAATAAAACTGTTTCCAATCTAGGTATGAGGCACAGAATATATTTCGAAGAGAGAAAAAAAAAATCTTAAATGTACACGATGATGATGATGATAATGATGATACATGTATCAAAAATACATTTGTAAGGGAGTGTGCGGGCACACATGTGTGTGACTTATGGACTTATTTTTATATCACAAATGAGCGAATCATAGGGTATTCTTTAAAATATTTTGATCGTTAAAACGGCGAGTAAAATACACAGACTTTAAATGGACTTTTTTTTTTTAATTTGTTCTTCCGATTGAAACCCATTGTGTCTTCAAATCAAAATCGCTGCAAATTAAAATGTGTCTCGAAACCACATACATGATAACATTAATGACCATTAGCTCAAAATATAGGATGAGAGAGAGAGAGAGAGAGAAAGATGAATGCATATTTATGCGGAAGACACAGTGAATTAGTGCGGGGATGATATATATGCACACAATATAAATGTTATATCATAAATATTGAATAAAATATTAAATACTTTACATTTAAATAATTTTACAATAATACTTGGTCAAAAACATGGATACCATTACAAAATATTGAAAGCCCAACACATGATGATATTTCCCTTCTTAATAAGAGACAATTAGTTATATATCCTTTACATGTAGCAATGCATGTGTTAGACAATCTGGAAACATGTCTGGAAAGGTGTGAAATAACTTTATACAGTAGATGAACTGGGTGTAGTCAAAATGAGATATAACCGATTTGGTAACTATTTTATTCTTGTACTCGATTAACGAAACAAATCATATTAAACTGTATACGCATGGCGGCGTATGACATTTCTCACGAATACCCGGTTAAACGGCGGCCTCTTCACTCATGGCATCTTTTCGACAAAGATAGCTTTTCGACCCATGTTAATGTACATGTATTTAATTGTTTAATTACAAAGGTCAATTTCCAACAACAACTCTTCGGGCTTAGGGCTTTTTAAAACAATAGCGGATTTTCCGAGCTTCTGGTTAACGTATATGAAAACATATTTATATTAAATCTATACCTATGACAGTTACCTACTTGTAATATATACGAATATTCTAATAAGAAAATAGATACGGTGCTATTCTCCCACACTCACTCGCGTTCTTTTGATATTTGATACATCCAATAAATTATATATACATTTATGTTTGAAGGGTTAAATGCAAAGTTTGAAAAATGCCCGAAGATATTGTTTTAATTAGCACAAATGACAGCGTACTAGATATTAGATGATTACTGGTATCATTTGTTTTTTTTTAATGTGATTAATATCAAAACACATAATAACAAAGCATAATTAATACATTTTTTATGAGTCCTCATTAGAAAAAAAAAACAGTTTTTCATTACACGTGCTTAGGTTGTTATTGACGGAGACAACAGAGTCCGTAACATTTCTAGAGGAACCGCAATTTAGTTTGTCCCCATTTCCTGTTTCCCGTTTTGTTTATTTCCGCTGTTTATTTCAGATGAAAACACGGCTTGTGATAAATATTGTTAAAAGCTTAGTTGATATTTCATATTTTTGAACTTATTGTAAAATCTAGTTGTATACAGTTGTAAAAAATGCCATTTATACCGTGCTTATCCTGTATCGTATATCGCATAACGTATATCGCAGATCGTAAATCGTATATCGTATGGTATCAGACAAAGAATGCATCGCATCGCATCGTAACGACCCCCCCCCCAAGGTTTTAAAAATTCCAAAAACGGTAAAACAACATGAAGGATTTTAATGAAACTTGCCTCAAATATAAATATAATTGAAATGATGTGCAGAACACAGGTTGCAGCCATGTCGGCTCAAGGTCAAGGTCACACATGAAGGTCAAGGGTTTGAACCTTCAATTTCAATTTACAATTTTGTGTCCGCTCCATAACTCCTATACCCCTCGAAGGATTTTAAAGAAACTTGCCTTAATTATAAACCAAATTGAGACGATGTGCAGAACACAGGTGACAGTCATGTTGGCTCAAGTTCAAGGTCACATTTGATAGTTCAGTGTTCATTCCTGGATATTTTTGTTTCCATGCTATATTTTCTGAACAACGGAAAGTTTTTCATAAGGCAATTACATCAAAATGTTGGCAGAAGCAGGGCAATTTCCATTAGAGGAAAAAACAAATGTCTCCTCTGTCAGCGGCGGGGAATATAGCTGTCCTTTGGACTGTCTTGTACACTTAGCACAGACACTTGTGATATGATGTATAAACCTGTATACAAGTATAATTTGATATGATAGGCCAAATTACATAGATACAACATACAATACTACTCATCGCTCCCGGTGGTCGAGTGGAGAGCGTCCGCCCCGTAATCGGGATGTTGTGGGTTCTATCCCTAGCCGCTAAATACCAAAGTCGTAAAAATGGTACTGGTATAGCTCCCTTGCTTGGCGCTCAGCATATAAGGGTGGTTCCAGGACTGGTTGGCTCGGTGTCAGGATAATGTGACTGGGTGTGGTATCATGCCACATTTCTACGGCATGATACTGCAGGGAGGCAGCACTATATCTGTCTGTCTCAAGTAGACATACGTATACGTATAATTTTCTTTAATATCTTTTTTTCTTCACTTTTTTCTTGCCTTGGGAGCGGGGGTCGTGGGTTCGATCCCCGGCCGCGACATACCAAAGTCGTAAAAATGGTACTGTCATAGCTCCCTTGCTTGGCGCTCAGCATATAAGGGTGGTTGGCCTGGTGTCAGGATAATGTGACTGAGTGTCGTATCATGTCATAAACAAACAAAACAACTATACATTGTCATGACAATAAACATATATTTTTATACAAGATCAGTTGATGAAATAAGAATTAGGGTTTGACAATTTTGACTGAAACAACGCATGCACATATAAATAGTTCAGCAAGAGTCATATATGATGGTGTACTCTTCGTAAGTTTCTGGATGTTTCTAAAAATATTGTGTGCATGTTTTCAATCATTTTAAAATAACTTTATCCCCACACTCCACTTAAAATTGGAATAATTGTATGATCAAACAATTTTTATACAAGGTCAGTTGATGAAATAAGAATATTTATTCTTGTTTAGAGAAAGTGTAATGCTTGATCTGTTCAGTGTTACTTTGCTTGGATGAATGACCCTAATGCATGAAAGATTACTTCCAAGCATATTTAAGATTTCAAGACTTTGGTCACCAATGTTGAACTTGTATATATGTATATGTCTTGCTCCAAATACAACAGCTTTAGATTTATCTATGTTTATATTTGACTTCCACTGTGCACAGTTATTCTCAAAGTCATTCTGGAAGGATTTTTCATCATCTGCAATCATGATTGTGTCATCCGCATGAAAACAAGTGATAATGAGATTTTCAAAAGAGGCAATATTTCTCCCGTAAATTCATTCAAATTTACTCTACTGTTATTTCGTTCTGTCGTGTAATCTTGAAGGTTATTTAGGAAGAGTAAAATAAGTACAGATGATAAATGTTTGCCTTGTCTTGCCCCTGTATTCAAATAGAAAAGATTTGATGTCACAGAGACAATAGCAGAATTATTTGGGTTTTTACTATGTGAAATTTTCATTTCCTGGTTTTGATTGTTTTAATGGATTTTGACACAAGACTGTATATTATTATACATGCTTTGTATTATTCTGAAAATAATGTCATTTATATTATATTTTAATGACTTCTGCCATAGCCCAAACCTCAAAATTGAATCAAAGATTTGCTGAAATCAATATGAATACAAAATAGTTTTTTTCTTGTGATGTTTCAATATTTCTATCAATGTATTTAAAGTAAAGATATGGTCTGCTGGAGAATATTTTTTCTAAAGCCAGCTTGATTTTCATTTAGGATATTGTTTTGTATTATAAATGAGTCTATTATTGAGAACTGAGGTGAATAGCTCACCAACACCGGACAGGAGATTGATTAGTCTATAATTCCATGGGTCCTGGGGATCCCAAGCGTCGGAAACCCACGAGCGCTCATTCCGCTACTAAATACATCGCCCGTGGGTTTTTAGTCAGCATTTTGCTCGTTATTGATTATTTGAAAAGCCGCGCCACTATTCGTAGCCCCACTAGGTAGTGGAAGTTTTTCAACCAATAGAAACTCTCGTATTTACGGCACTTACTGAAGAGTACTCATTTGTGTAAGCAGCATTTGGATTGGCAGACGTGCTTCTTATAGATATCCTTATAACGATAAAGTACTAACCAAGTATCCCACGGCTGAAAGATGTAATAGGCAGCCGTGGGTATCCGACGCTGGGGGATCCCCTTTGTTTCTGTAGTTTGGGATAATTATTCCCTATGACCAATCTGTTAGATAAGTCCAGTACTGAGGACAAGATTAGGTGCATATATACAGGTAACATTTTTCTACTTGTACTCTTGGTATACAGTATTATAGATTTTAACTTGGTCAATACCTGGATTTTTTTTTTTTTTTAAGGTTCCTCAGTATTATCATTTATTTATATATTTGTTCATTGTCTCTTTAAAACTTTTACAAATATATATTTCACATTTAATTTATCATATAAGCTATTTTTTCCTGACTTTATTATATGCTTTCTTAGCTCTTCAGTAATAGTTTGAGAATGTCTTTTATATGTTATTTAAGTTACTGCAATAATACTTAAACATTTCTTATCCGGAAAAAATATGAAAGATGGAATGGGTGGTGATAGTTTAGCATGTTACACTGTGTGTGTGTGTGTGTGTGTGTGTGTGTGTTGTTTTTAGTTTTCAAACTATTTTAATGAATTTACTAAGGTTTATCAATTAACTAACTTCAGTGTCACTCATGAGTGGTTTGAAATATAAAATGTTTCCGTGTTATGCTCTTATAGATGAGAATAGTACATTTCGAATGTTACAAAAATACAGACAACAACATAAGTAATGAGATTTGTCTCCGGTATCATTAATGTTACATTGGTGGCATTTACGTTCATTCGGTCCAGTACCTGTTGACTGGCCGCAGATTAGGGCATAATAAATTCAAAGCGCTGATTACACTGAAGTTGTGTGTGTCTCAGGTGAAAGAGAGTTTAACGAGTTGCAGATCTGCTGGATAACTTAATTTTTGCTAGAAACATGTTGTTGTTTTTTTATATTTCCTTTTTATAGATATACATATTGATGTTTGTTTGTTAGGTTTAACGTCCCACCGAAGTATTTCAGTCATTTGGAGACGATGTCTACTTGAGACAGATATAATGCTGCATCACGGCACTATCACTTCGTAAACATGTAGCAGGATACCACACCCACTCACATTATCCTGAAACCGAGCGAACCAGTCCTGCAATATCCTTATATGCTGAGCGTATACATATTGTTATAAATCTTATATACTGTAGGCAAGAGAAATAGGGAGATTAAGGGAGGCAAAGTTCAAACTTTTAGCAGTCCATTGAAACAAAGTGTTCATCTTTTCTTGTAACGACCTTCTGAATGCAAAGTTAAAGCGGGTTTATAACATTGGGTATATTGGCATCGCTTGACAATTTCATCCCCATGTATTTGATTTATTTTGATAAAGAGAAAAAATACGACAATCATGTTCTCTCAGCGCTATCAGCGCTTTGATTGTATTCAGTTTGTGACGGTACAGTCTCTTTTTATAAATTGAAGTAATTTTGCACAAGTCGGTGGGTGGCTCGCGGATAGTAGATATTCAGGTTTCGGTCATTTATAGTGTAACAAATAACCCAAGGAGGTATCTGAGGTCGATCGCTTGATGTGATTATCAGTATGTCCCACGGATTTGTTCCGGACTTCAAGCTTTTTACATATGTTATTGTAACACCAAAAATGACCGAAATCTGCATATTTACTATCCAAAATTATTTAGGGGCCACCTTTGCATCAAAACAAATATATTCCTCCACATGGTCAAATGATAGTTAAGCATCATCATAGAGAAATTAGTTCTTTTGTGTTTTATACCACGGGCAATTACAAAAAAAAAAAGATTTTTCCACACTTTTGCTTAATCTCAGCAAACCAATGTTATAGATTTATATACCACTCATATTTACAATATTGAGATATTATTTGTTTTTCAAAGTAAAGAAACGGATGCTCAGAATGTAGGTACTATAGTTGGAGTGACTGACATCACATACAACTAAAAATTAATAAGTCCAAGGCGGCTCCTGGCAACAGAAGACACGTGACCGCTGAAAGGACGACAAATTACGAACAGTTTGTTTGGGAGGATCTGAATTTACCGCTTACGTCATGGTGATCATGTATAACTCGTGACCGA
>CM037793.1:41802748-41852748 GCA_021229015.1 Solen grandis
GTTAGTTTCATAAAAATGATATTTAAAAAGTTATGTAAAAATAGTAAAGCTGATGACATTTAGAAACACAACCCATTTCTGATTTAGTTTAATTTGCATGGCTAGCGATAGGTATGCATCTACTCTGCAGTTTGTTACAGCAAAAAAAAAAATCATTACCTTTTTAACTTTTTCAAAAACGAAATCGGCAATTTTTCATACCTGAAAGTTCATCAACCTGCCGGCAGCTTATTAGCCCGCTTTTAATGCAATATTTTAAACTTTGTTCATGTAGAGAAAAGTGAATTAAAAAATTCGCTGAGTAGATTTCGTCTTTTTATTATTATTATTAATTCCTTTTGGCTCTAGTGAAATTGTTTCGATGCTAATTACATTTTAATGTCCAGCTAAGTTGTTGTGTTTAGCTTAACTATATTTATACTATTTCTTAAACTGCATTTGCCTAGAATAGTTTATAGTTGTAACTGATACAAACTTTTGGTAATTGCCTATTTTCCCAATTGTTAGACCGCTCGGCAGACGACATGTAAATTTCTCTCAATCAGTGAACGTGTCCGCAGTACCCTAAACACATGCTTATCACACAGTCATGGACAACTGCCGATTCGGATTACCTACACATTAACAGCAGGGGACCATAAGACAATAGGAGTCTGGCTGGTCAGGTGGTTATGCGGGTGGTTCAGTACGGGGGCCCATGATGGGGATTTCCCCTAGACAACACTACTATGATGTAATAAAGGGATTTTATAGCCTAGAAAATATATGACCAGGGTAGCCCCCTCAACCCCCCCCCCGCTGGATCCGGGCCTGATTCCTTTAGAAATACCAGCTATACATGTATTTGGGAAGTAGATAATCTTAAAATAGTTTATGAAATGTAAACGCTCTATCTTGGTAAAATATTGTGACAGCCACAACAAGTCCCTGCGAATTTTTATCAAAGTGTTATTCATTTGTTATCCAATTTTGCTGCACTATTGTCCTATAGTCAGGAAGGTGTCCGTATTTCGCACCGAAAAGTTACGATATCTCGCCGAATAGCTCATCTTTTGGTTTTAGGTCTTTGCTTTCATGAACTCTTACGATTTGCGATACATCTGTACTTCCAAAACTCTATTTAACTCAACAAACTTAAAATAATGAAAAAAAAAATCATGTTTAAATCATTTTTTATCGTCTAGTCAAAATGGGAGGTATTCGACTTGCAAGTTCAATTTTCCAAATAATGGTTTTCTGCAATATGGGAATAAATTGTGAAGCTATGATGTCGTCAACTATAACGCCATTCCCATCGACGTCTTCGTCATCAACGACGTCTGAACCGGAAAAACGTTCCCTCAAAACGCGCGTAACAGATATGAGCACTACACTGGACAGTACAGTAACGGACATGAGCACATCACTGGAGTATAGTAACATATATAAGCACTCACAATACAGAAACGGACTTCACGGGAATTGGAAAGTACAGTTAAATTAACGAGCACAACACCGGGCAATACAGTAACGGACATGAACACCACACCGGACAGAACAGTAACGGTAACGAGCACAACACCGGACAATACAGAAAAAGTAACAAACACAAAGCCGGATAGCATTGTAACGGACATGAACACAACACCAGATAGTACAGTAACGGTAACGAGCACAACCGGGAGCAACGGACATAATTAGACCACCGGATGTAACGGTAACGAGCACAACACCGGACAATACAGAAAAAGTACAAACACAAAACGGACAT
This sequence comes from Solen grandis, assembly GCA_021229015.1. Classification (NCBI taxonomy): domain Eukaryota; kingdom Metazoa; phylum Mollusca; class Bivalvia; order Adapedonta; family Solenidae; genus Solen; species Solen grandis. The sequence goes on from CM037793.1 coordinate 41,804,499, forward strand.
GAACACAACACCAGATAGTACAGTAACGGTAACGAGCACAACACCGGGCAGTAAACTTATGGACATGAACAAAAAAATGGACATAACAGCAACGGACAAAATTAGACCACCGGATAGTGCAGTAACGCTGACAAGTACAACACTGGACAGTACAGTATCGGCAATGACCTCAACTTCATATAGTTCAACCGGATTCGGAGACGGTCTGTTAGTTTTTCATTTTGTCGATTTATGTTAGATAATTAAACGCCTTTGCTGCTAGTAAGATATATATTGATGGTTTCTAAATGATCCAATTTTGTGTATTTATTCCAGAATAGCTAATGTTTATTATATATATTGTTTTCAATTTAATAATGAAATTTCAATTTAATGCAATGGTAAACGTTAATATTGATTATTTATATTGATTTTAAATAGTAAATTATTCTATGGGCATTGTTTTTTTGTTTTTCAGTACTTTCAAAGGTAAGATTCACACTCTTAGTATGTTTCAATTTTTTTCTTGTTTAAATGGAAAAATGAACAGAAAACAAAAATAAACAATCTGTGTCAATGTTAAGATAAAGATAAAATATGCAAGACACACACCTAGTAAAAACATATTACAACCAAAGCATTCATTCATACTCTTATATTATTAAGTGTTTTTTTTTTAATATTTTCCTTCCTTATATTTCCAACTCATTTTTCTTTTCTTATAGTTTCGGTGCTTTAATTGTTCTGACGACAGCTGTAGCCAGGTTTATAAAGCGGAAGTGGTTATATCTTGCAAAATAGGGCATATGTATATGGTATGTACGACCTTTCTGTTTATTTGTCTGTTTCGTTAAACAGTCGATACGAGTCATGTTGATGACTTTGTCTACACGAGAAAAAGATGTCACAGCCGCACTAACGCATCGCACTATATAAATGTTGCAAATCGGCTTGCCCTGTTATTCAGGCACCCAGGTCAGCATTAGTGCAAACAAATGTTTCTTTACTAGTGCCTAAACGACTGGTGTTTGAACCCACGATCTCCCGAACCTGAGGTTTGCCTCAATCCACGTCAAGTCAATACCGGTATGTGACCATACTGTTTTATGTTACAGAGTAGAAACTGTTTACCACTAACATTATCTTCGACATACCAACAACTAATAAATCGCTTCCATCATTATCAATAAATCACTTCTATCCTTATACTCAGCCAACCAGTAACTCATATCATTAACCCCATGCAGTCGATACCTATCTAGAACCCAGTGTTATCACCGTTCTCTGTCAATCGGCATCTACTCTATATTACCATTATCCTCGACTTACATAAAACAGGTCCAGACTGACTTCCTTCATCTTCACGGCTTAAGGTTTTACTGCCCCCTTTGTAGTCTGATTTGTATTGCCTTAGACCAGTCAGTTGATATAGGATTAAAAGACATCATATACTGTTATTTTTGTAGGCAGCAAGTGTGAAGGTGTTGAACGACACAAAACATGCCGTGCAATCATCGAAGGAGTGCGTTACAAATATGACTGTTATGTGTATGAACATCAATTCTATCGGTATTATATGGTTGACCAGTTCTTTTATTAAATATTGTGAAACGTGTTGTGTATCACCAGATTGTCGATTCCATGAATGGGTTGAAGAGGTATCCACACCACCTTTGGCAGAGACACAACATCTCTCTAGTGGCATTATCTGTACAACCGAAATGTTTCCTTTGGGTTTGATTGCAATGTGTTTTCTTGCACATTACTTTTATGATATCCTTTGAACAGTGTGCCGTATGTGTTCATTTAAATATACATGTAAATTAATGACAACTTCTTGTACTCATAATTTATGAAAACAAAAAGTAGTAATGCTTTTTAAGACGTAATCGTTATGGATATTTGATCGTTTGTCGGTATCTTCATTTGGCGTAAACATATGTAGGATTATTTTCTTTTCTCATATGGCATGTTTTATTACTTTTGTTGGTATTTATATTTGTTTTGCTTTTATTTTGTTATCAGTGAATCGGTAATATCACCTTCATTGCATATATCTTAGTTACATGGTTTATAACACACTTTGGCATGCAAGTACATCTGGCTTCATGACAAAATTAATCAAATAAATTCGTAAAGCATTGGAAATTATTTACCTTTCATTTTTTCGACCTATACTGGAATATGCAGACGTTGTTTGGAGAAATATAACCGAATATGAATCTGATGAACTGGAAAAAAATACAAAATGGATGTGCAAGAATAATCACTGGAGCCACTAAATATCTAAAGAAACCCCTTTACAGGACGTTTGCTGGGAAACATTATCAGAAAGACGAAAGAAACATAGACTTATTTTTGTTTTTTTAAAATGCAAAATAATCTGACCCAAACTCATTTAACAACATTAATACAATTAGATAATCATAATAGAAGATATAACTTACGTTGTTATTGTATTGGGGTTTACCGTCGCTGCAATAGTATTTCAATCATAAAGCGACGTCCAGCTAATTACAGGTGGAGGAAGACCTATAACTTATGTAACAATGCAGATGTTCCCGGTATCCATGCTAGGACAACAACTTATTTCAATTCCTTCCATCCGACAGAAATCCGCGAGTGGAACACTCTGTCCATAAATGTGAGGAACTCAAGTTCACTTAATTTTTTTTCAAATCGCATTTGTTCGAAAACATTTCTAAAACACCGTCGTTTTATTACGTCGGCACAAGAAAACTTCAAATCCTACACACAAGATTACGAACAAAATGTAGTTGCTTAATTTTCATCTTTTCTTGAAAGGCATCGTCCAGGATCCAAAATGTATGTGTGGGCAGTTAGAAACATCATATCATTACTTCTATGAATGCCAGCGTTTTACTCATTGTCGTACGGACCTCCTAAGTAGTCTATATCAATACCATGTAGATTTAAATTTACTAATATTTGGAAACTTTTTTCTTCCCTGCCAAGAAAATAAGTTTATTTTTCAGTGTGTCCAGAATTTTATATTTGACAGTAAGCGATTCTTATAGTATAATGCTGGATCTCTCTCTCTCTCTCTCTCTCACACACAGTCGCCCATGTACTCAACTTATTATATTTTCATAGACAATCATTTCCAAACTACTACTTTTTCTTTTTTTTCTTTGCAATACATAATGTTGAAGCAGTTGCTTATATAATTTTGTCCACTGTTGCATTGTTATCGATATTTGGTTATTTTTCTCTTTCTCTAATTTAATATACTCAATCATAAATATGTAGTTTAAATGTTTCTTGCCATAGAAGGTAACATTAACTTTGTTTCTAGCTTAAAGCTTTCGTTTTTATCCTATCCCTTGTTTGTGTAAACATTTTGAAATATTTGATGTATGTATTATATGGGAATAAATATGTTTAAACTAAAATTAATCAAATTCGTATTGAAAACAAATATTTCAAATTAGATTTTTTTCTAAAAACTTGAAATATGCACACGTGTCATTTATTCCGGCTCTCAATGATCGGTAAATGGTACGTAGGGCTAAGAGACAATCGAAAGGATCTGACAACTACATTCACCAGCAATGTCCTAAATAAATGCCGACCGTCGCAAATCCATACTTCAAAAAACCCCAAAAGCAATCTATGATGGAAAGCGGACGTGAATAAGCTACACCCTTTATGAGGATGGGAGACCCATGCAGGACAGTAAATAATAGCAACCAGCTTTTGTAATTGCGGTATTTGCTTATATGTTAAAACAGTATTGCCAGCGGTGTTTCTGTTATAAAATCTTATGTAGATAGTTTTATATGGTTAAAATTGGATCATGAAATGGTTTGGTTTTATATTAATATGTTCTTGGTTGGAGTAAACATCTGGTCGGAAAACATCTCACCGCTATGTAGATATTTTCTCTTTGTTATATAGCCATTTTTAATATTGAATGTCATATAATTACATTTATTAAGTACATTTAGCACGAGAAATAGGGTGAGTAAGAGTGGTTATTGTTAGAAGTCCATTGAAATAAATAGTATGTTAATCTTTTCGACTGTGTCTACGTTAGTTTAAAACGGGATTATAACATTGTTTTTTTTTTGACATCGCTTTAAAATTTCATCCTTGTTTATCAAATTTACGTAGAAACAATGCGACATCCGCGCATTTAAAACCCTGTTATCTGAGCCCTATCAGCGCTTTCATTTTTCACGTAGCACATAAAGTTAAACAACTGTTGTTAACCACAACTGCTCAATACTTTAATTTCCCTTGCCAAGATGTTTTAAGTATATGAATATATAAGATATAGACAATTACTACTGGTCATTATAGATGAATAAATTAGTAAATGATGAAAATGAAATCATATCAAATGTCCTAACCGTTTTCTTTCATTTAAAGGAAATCAGGTAAACCATATGGACATCTAAGATGAACACAAATTATACTATATATAGTTTATTTATTGGGTAACTCTGCGAGTTGTTTGATGATGTGTTTTCGAAATACCTTAAAATCTAAATAAAAAAGATGTGTTATGCTTGAGGATTTTGATTCGTAGTTTTATAGTTATGTCGATCGTGGTTTTCTTTTTTTTTATTGTAAGGCAGTTGTGTCAAAATGCAAAACAATTATCCCATCTTGTACAAGAAGTGACAACTATTACTGTAACAATAACAGCAATTAGTTTAGTGTAACCTATGTCACCGCTCGTTTACATCCGCCTCTACATCACCTACGGTGGCACTGAGGTGACATGTTCAATAGTTGTTTTTTTTGGTATTGTTTTCCCGAGTTAATTTTTTTTTTAACTCGGGAAAACAGTCATTTTTGTTTTCCCGTGTTAAATTTTTTTTTTAACTCGGGAAAACAAAAAAATATTGTTTTCCCGAGTTATTTTTTTTTTAACTCAGGAAAACATATTTTGTTTTCCGTGAAAAAAAAGTAACACGGGAAAACAAAAATGACTGTTTTCCCGAGTTAAAAAAGAAAATTAACTCGGGAAAACAATATTTTTTTGTTTTCCCGAGTTAAAAAAAAAATTAACTCGGGAAAACCATACCAAAAAAAACAAACTATTGCACATGTCACCTCAGTGCCACCGTACCTACCCCTACAACAACAGCAACATCTACGACTGTCACTATCACTTTTACCAAAGCTATTGCGACAATATCAACAACTTCTGTTACCTCATGGCAGATGTTGAAGTTTTTAACTTTCTTCTTTTTTAGAAGGTAAATAACCTCGCTACTGTTATGAGTAGGAAAATGAAGTAGGAAAGAAGAGCTTACGAATCAGTACTTTTTTAATATATTATCTTGTCTTCTTTTTTTAATATAAATATGCAAACAATTATTGTTACAAATAAAAGAGAAAGAGAAAAAGTGCTGGAACATCGATTGATAACAATTTCTAAAAAAGAGTCAATATTTTGTGATAATAAAGATATAGTGTATCATGCTAAAAAAATAGTCTTGAAAACACAAATTACAATTAATTTGATAATTTAAGTTGTAATGAGAAATTTATTTTTATGATGAGCTTGTTATCAGGCCATCTCTTGGGTTCGACCATTGCCACATGCTTTTACTTGGTTAGAAGTTTATGAGATTATTCTACACCTGTATATTTTCTGATTTTGACCCATTAAACGAATGGAGGGGACCAATGAGTTCACATTAAAATAATTAATCCTCCTAAAGCTACCTCCTCCAGTGCATATAAGCTGATATCAGTTGAAAACGGCCATTTGTCATTGATACACATGACAAATTAGACTGCTCATGTATATATCATTATTTAATTTACCTTAAATTATGTTTTGTTGGTGCATTAAACATCAAAGAGTAAAAGTTATCGTGCGTAAAGTAAAATGACTAAATCTGATACCAGAGATGAGTTATCAAAAACTATTCTATCTGATATTAAACGGTACACCTCGTCGAATTTTGAAACCATATATCTATCTAAGTATACAATATATATGAATATATAGGCAGTTATACATGTATATAGTTATTGAATAATGCAACGTCTGATACGTCATAGATTTGTTAAATTTGTTCAATACAAAATCCATGACTTGTTAAATTTGTTTAATACATGAGTAATGTCCCTTAATTTAAAAAATTTGCCTGTTTGATTCACAAATAAAGTCGTGATTTGTTAAAGAGGAAATACTTCAGATACGTCAATATAGCTTGTATATTTAATACTCAGTTTGTAAAAAATCATGGACTTTTATCATCTATGATGAACCTCGCCTCACTTATATTATCTACAATACCGTGATCGTATCATTAAGTAAGGAATTTCACGGTCACACCGATGTGGCTGTTTCTAACAAGTTCCGGAAACTGCCTAATTTACATAGATATAAATACAAGCCATCTACAAATAGAAGTGTATGCACCACTTCATCAGGGATGAAAAACAAATGTTATACAACTAAAAATGCATAATTCATTTTCTCTAAAGAATTGTTGTGCCTTAGGCGGTGGGATTGTATGAGCAACAGATGCATATAGTATAAACACACATCCCAACTTCCACAAGGGATTCGTGTTAACGCGCACGGGTTAGACATGGGGACACTCGCCAGATACCTATTTGTGTATAATCGCTTATGATTATGCATAACCTACAAGGGCCGATCTTACTATGTGACAGAGCTCGATCAATCCCGGATATCTTCGTGTAAATATTCCGAAATCCTCATGAGGAGGCAGGAGAATTATTTTCCTAAAGTCATTTAATATATCGGTAGTTCTATCGACATATATCGGGCTAATCGTTTTGAACTACAGAGGCAATAGTTCGCATATCGTCAAAAGAAGATTGAATTTCACATTTCACCTTATTTTCTGTATCAATGATTTTGGGTAATATTGCAACTTTAAATTTGCTTTATACATAGGTGATGACCACGATTTTTAAGTTTGATTATTCACAAACAGTTATTATCCCTGATTTGTTGAAATCTGTTTTTATGATACACATGTAATGTCCTGGCGTGCGTTAAGTGTGACAAACCGTATGCAACCGTACGCTTTCAGTCAGCTATGAAACTATCTCAGTGTCATAAACCACGATGTAGACGTATACCCATGTACCGCATAAGGAGCACATGGACAGCATGCTATATGGTCCTAAGACAACTCCATAGATGAATGTAAGCGACCGGTTGCATACGTTTTGTCATACTGAACGCACGCCTGATTTGTTTCATTTTGTTTGCTTCATACACAAGTCATGTTCTTGACTTGCTGAAGTTTGTTTATTTAATAAATAGGAGAACTCCGTGACTTTTTAAATTTTGTATGTTAATACACAATTAAAAAACACACGTAATGCCCCCGAGATTTTGTAGATCGTTTAATTTCCTATGTTATGTACTTATATGTTAACCTTTTTATGGCACCCGAAGTGAGAGCATATAGTTGCCGCTTTGTCCGTCCCGTCCGTCCGTCCGTCATAATTTTGTCCGGAGCACAGCACATAAAGTATAAGAGCTATCGACATTAAACTTAATAGGTAGATAGATCTCAATGAGGAGAAGTGCAGTGTATAAGAACCACAACTATGTTTTGCATAATTTTGGAGTTATTGTCCTTTGTTATTTTTCAGACTAAAATTTTGTTCGGAGCAAAGCACAAAAAGTATAAGAGGTATCAACATGAAACTTCATAGGTAGATAGATCTCAATGAGAAGAAGTGTAGTGTACAAGAACCACAACTCTGTTTTGCATAATTTTGGAGTAATTGCCCTTTGTTATTTAGCATTTTTTTTCGGGGAGCATCCATCGGTTCTACCGATTCCTTTGTTTAATAAAATACAAAATTAATCTTTTTGATTTATTAAGTTTATTTGTTAAAGCATCCCTAATTTTAATGTCCCTAATTAAACTAAGTTTGCTTTTAAAAATACACATTTGAAGCCCTGATTTGTTAAGTAATGTTCCTGATTTCTTAAAGTTTGTTATAAATAAATAAATAAATAAATAAATAAATATATATATATATATATATATATATATATATAGGTACGCTCGTAATTTCCGTGACTTTCTAGATATTTGTTTAATACTGTTGTATTATTAGTTGATAAAAATGGCCAATATAGGTAATTTTATTTTCATAAAATCATTCTGATATATAATCTTTACAATAATAATATTAAGTGGCATACGGCTGCGGAAATACACGTATAGTGTGATCTCTGTGATAGCTAACATATATATATTAACATGCACATGCTTTTAAGTATAAACTCACATGTGATATTTAAGTTAAATTACACCTATAAGGTATAGCAAACAAACAAACAAACAAAAACATAAAAATAATGACAGAAATTATGATTTGCTTCAAGTATAGGTTATTGTTTTAGAATTATTATTACAGCTGATGGATTATTCATACAAAGTTGTTCGATTGCTTTCGTAATTTTCTGGTGTGCCTCATCTTATCAGACCTGTTCATTTGTTTCAGACAAATTCCGTTTAAAGCAGCTCGCTTACAGATGATCGGTCGAATTCAGTTCTTTTTGCTTCTCTATCTCTCATCATGTCGCTGAAATCTTTGTCTACTGTCAAGTAAACTCTGCAAATGTAGGTCACATTATACGGAAAAACGCTATTTTCTTAAAATCCACTTCTGAGAAATCGATTAATGAAAAATACGGTATTCCCGGAGCAGGTGTATGGTACCCCGTGACACGTTCTGCTTTGTGACGCCATCACCAGTTCCGGGTGGCAAATTCATAAGTTCAGCCTGTGAAGTGAGCGCATGCTCGAAGAGTGAATGTAATCCGCCATGTGAAGGCACAGAAAATAGAATTCTAAATATTGGTTCGGTGACCATAAGTCTGAAGATGGGTATTGATAGATGTTACACACACAGATAGTATAAATCAAATGCTTAGTCAATGACCATCTGTGAACAAGCATCTTCAAATAAACTACTAAAAGTAAGAAAGGTCGGAAAAAAATAAGTATGATAAAGATATTTTGTATTGAACATTCACTATACTTCATATACATCAGTGATTCGCTGGCTTTCTTTAATTTCGCGTAATGAAATATATGGTATTTTCCGCTATCACGTTACAAACTCTATGAAACAAAACTGCTTGATTGAAGTCATAATATTCCAAATCAGTGGCACAGGTTAATTGAATTAAACAAAAAAAAAACAAAAAATACAAAAAAATAAATAATAACTACCAAAAAAACCAAACAAACAAGTATTTAATCACTGGAAATGTGAAATACTGATCATATTTAGTCGTGAGGGACAGGAATAAAGACGTCTTTTTAAGGAAATTAACTTTATTGATATTGAATATAATTTGAGTCATTGTTTTCAAGAAACTTAGATATAGATCTAGACATCGAAAAAATAAGCCTTTTAAATGTGAGATGATTTTATTTATTCAAATTATTCCCTCAAACATATTTGATGATATTTATGAATTTGCGCCAACAAGTCAACCTAATTATCTACATATCAGAAACTAATTCCTAAACAGAAACTAATTGCTAATTCCTTCAGATCATTTAATAAACATTAATGGACGACTGATAGACATTTAATTCTTAACAGCAAACCTCAGGCCAAGACCTAAAACATAAGAGATGCGCTACTCAAATAATCCTACAAATACGGAAGCCTATAAGGGCCATTGTCCTAGGCGTTTTGTGTTCTGAGTCAGGTATTATACGTTATGAGCTATGTCTTATGATTTAGTCCTTAGGTCTTAGGCCTTACGCGATAAAAAGGCAAAGCACTGGCAACATGACAAAACGATGGCGGATAAGTCCTCAACTATTCACCAATTTCAAAGGGAATGAAAATGAAAACGATTTTTAAGTAGGCGTAAGTAATAAGATACCTTGTTTGTGTAGCCTGATAAAATTTAGTAGATCTATGGAAGTCATATATTCTGAGCGCGTTCGGAAATTACACTCGGGTAAACTCGGGATAATCCAAGTGATAACTGGTCAAAACCCAGGTAAGACAGGTTAACATTTCTTACCCTGCCCTGTGAACAAGGTAAAGCGGGCGATACTATCCGAAACATGTTACACTTATAGTTTAGACCAACATAAACTAGTATATTAAATTGTCCAGAAATTAGGCAAATATGCTAATATGTTGACTATTAAATTCAGAAAAACTATACATGGACTCTATATACTGTAATTCATGATATGAGGGACATGGCCTCGTCTAATTATGCGGCTGATAAACAGGACATCATTCAAAGCCAGCATAAAGTTGAAATCCAACTTGGAACTCAAAACAAATTATATCATAAAGCCTACAATATAAACTGACTTTGCGGCAACCATATTTCCGTCCCCGGTGGCCGAGGGGTTAGAGCGTCCGCCTCGGGAGAGGGAGGTTTTGGGTTCAATACCCAGCCGCAACAAACCAAAGTCGTAAAATGGTACTGGTATAGCTCCCTTCCTTGGCTGGCGCTCAGCATATAAGGATAATTCCAGGACTAATTGGCCCGGTGTCAGGATAATGTGACTGGGTGTAGTATCATGTCACATGTCTACGTTGTGATACTGCCGCGTGGCAGCACTATATCTGTCTCAAGTAGACATCGTCTCCAAATGACTGAAATACTGTCGGTGGAACGTTAAACCCCAAAAGCAAACAATCCCCCCCCCCCCTAGCCGTTCGGATCAATCGGCCTCACCTAAGTAACCCGAATTATCCTGGACAACCCGAGTAATAAATCAAACGCACCCTGATATATTGGATCTATATTCCTATGTCATAAGACATAAGTCATAACGCATAATTACTAATACGTAAGTCATAATCATAAGACAAAATTGCAGCCTGAATCGTGTCTTAGTAATTATGTGTTATGAATTATGACATATGTCATATACTTGTTTATATAAAAGTGCGGCAAAACCCCCACATTTGCTTAACATGGCGGAGAAAAGGAATGGAAGTGAAAAAGATTGTTTGATAAGTAATGAAATGTTTTTTTTTTTCTCTTTGGAATCACCAAGTGGTAACCTGTTTATTTTCTAAAAGAACACAAAATAGCGAATACACATTACATAGATAACAGTAAATTGACAAAACATGATCAACATGTGTCATAAATATTAAAAAAACAACAACCAGTAAACTGACATTTGAGTTATCATGATAAAGCGTTAGAAGTAATAGTATATAAAATATATCTCTATCAGTAAAGGCGTTCCTCAGCTGGTCTAGCAAGTTTGAATAGTATGCTACGGTTATTGTACTTCTCTTGGTTAAAATGTCCAACAAAATAACGCCCTTTGTGTCCCAAAATACTGTGGCCATCACTTTGCCAGCAGATGGTTGAGTCTTGAACTTCTTTGGCCTTTGAAATCCCGGCCCTACCCACTGACGACTCTGGGCTTTATTTTCTGGTTCATAATTGTGCACCCAAGTCTCATCCACAGTAACAAGACGCAAAAGGAATTCATCTTTTGACCCCAAACGCTTCAACAACGCACTTCATACTGATGCTTTCGTTGCCATTTGCTCATTGCTAAGGAATTTTGGGGCCCAACGGACTGTAAGCTTGCGCATCCCTAAACAACCATGCAAGATTGTTGAAACGGTACCATGTGAAATGCCTAATGCCTGTGCTATTTCTTCAACCTGACTTCGCCTATCTGAGTATACCAGATCTCTGACTTTATTACACATTTCTTCGTCGGTGGCATCAACTGGGCGTCCAACCTGGCTTCATCTTCTAAAGACATTCTACCGCGTTTTAACTCCCCAACCCAGAATTTAACTTGAGATTAAGATGGTGCAGAAGACCCATACACATCAACTAACTCAGCATGTATGTCCTTACCAGTTTTACCTTTTAAATGCAAGTACCGAATTACAGCACGGTACTCCACTTTTGATGAAAAGCTTGCTTTTACATCACTAGCCATGTTTGACATTCAATATCTGACAAAACAAATGACCGTACACATGTGTAGTTTTGTACACAGGTACAGTACATGTATTGAAACAATGCGTGAAAATCGCGGATGTCTCGGTTGATCGGAGATGTCATAGGCTGGTTATTATTGACTCGCCCTCGTATATATTGTTCATTCATTAATGAACATTTAATGCAATGTTAAACGCTTATTTTTATTGTAAATATTTCAAATAATAAGATATTGATGATAACTAAAATTATAATAACACCCCTATATACTTATATTGTATTTTTGGCAATAAGTTATTATTTCACTCAGTAATGCATTTTTTTTCTGTTTCATTTTTCAGGAATTCATAAGGTAAGCTTTACACTAACATTATGTTTTAATTTGTTATATTTTTGTTTAAATGGCAAAATGAACAGAAAATAAACACACACAATATAACAAGGTCAAATCACAACTGAAACGTCATTCAAACTCTTATATTATCAAGATGGTTTATTCTTTTTCTTTCCTTTTATTTATTTCTTTCCTTGTAGTTTCAGTGCTTTGATTGCTCTGATGACGGCTCTGGACAGTGTATAAAGCAAACGCTATCATATCTTGTGAGATAGGACATATGTCTTTGGTATGTATGACCTTTCTGTTTATTTTTCTGTTTGTTTAAACAACACCTCAGTTTCCATCTAATGACGAGCTAAGTCATTTGATGACTTTATCTACATGAGAAATATGTTGCTGCCGCACAAAGGCATCGGACTATAAAAATCTTGCATATTGGCCAGCCCTTTCCTTCAAACACGAAAGTCAGCATCAGTTTTACATGCTTAGTGAAAACAAATGACCATGTACTGATGCCATTTAAACGACTGTGATATGTCGCGACCGTTGTTTGAATCCACGATCTTTCAAATCTGAAGCCTACTTCAAACAACTTCATTCAATAGGCCGGTGTGTGACCATACTGTTATATGTTACTGAAAACCAAAATGTATCAAGAGACTATTTACAACTAACATTATCTTCGACCTAATGACAGCCACTATCGCTTCTATCATTATTCTGGACCAACCCTTAACCTTATAGAACTAACATAACCCTCGGCAATCGGCCTTCTTATCATTAACCTCTGTCGATAGGAACCTACTTGATACTACCATTATTCCCCACGGCAGGTCAAGACTAACTTCCCTTCACCTTTACGGTTATACCCTATATTATCCTTTCCTTAGTCTGATAATTAAGGACTTGGAAAAATTAGGTGATATAGGATTAAATCATCGTGCATTGTTATTATTTGTAGGAGGCAAGATTGAAGGTGAAGAACGACATATTGTATAGACAGCAAACATCCCAGGATTGTGTTACAAATATGACCGTTATATGCATGGACAAATTTAACATGGATACTATGGATATTGTATGGAAATTACAGTATTTTGTTGACTATTGTGAAATATGTTGTATATCATCAAAATGTCCATTCCATGGAATGGTTGAAGTGGTATCCACACCTTCGGCACAGGCACAGCATTTCTCTTGTGGCATTATTTGTACAACCAAAATGTTTCCTTGGGTTGTTATTGCAATGTTATTACTTTCACATAAAGTCTATGATACCCTTTGAACGTTGTGTCATATGTATTCAATTAAACGTAAATTCACGACAATTTCTTGTTCTATGACTTTTGAGAAAACAAAGAGGAGTGATACTTTTTCAAGACATTATTGTTATGGATATTTGACCGTTTGTCGCTGTCTATATTTGGCGCAAAAAAGTTTAGGATTAAGCTATTTTATTTTATCTCATAAGGCATGATATATGACTTTTGCTGGTATTTATTTTGTTTCTTTTTAATATAAATGAATTTATGGATTCATTTTCTTTGCATATACCCTAGTTATATGGTTTATAGCACAATGTGGCATGCAAGTAAATCTGGATTTATTACAAAATAATGAAAAAGATAGATCTTTCGAATTAGATTTTCTTCCACAAAACTTGAAATATGCATACATTAAACACAAATTGCTATGTTACATAGTACTTTAAGTAAATCATTCTTAATATGTAATGACCTTTTCATGTTTTAGCAAAATGTAAACAATTGAACTCATATTCTTGGAGCATTTTCAATTCAGCCAGCGAGATATTATCTGTTCTTAAATAATATTATTACAGAATATAGATTTACAGCAAGTAATTGTATGAAAAATGGAATGAAATGAATTTAATATAAGTTAAATTTTGTATCACCACAGAAATTGATTCATATTGATTTTTATACATGTTTAAAAAATATGAATACATTTGTTTTACCTATAATTCGTCGGCAGAGAATCCAATTGTTCAGTAAGTGAAGATGTGCGCAATTATTGTTTGTCACATATTTATTACTTATTGTCTCAAATGATTGATATATTACATACGTATATGAACCCACCCACTGCCTTCTGCACTCTTTTACCAAACGCGACATCTAATTTTAACCAAAAAAGCCTTTTTATACTGAACAATACATATTTCCCTGTCAAATAAATAATTTATTTTATGTCTAATTTTGAAAAAATGGAGTTAGTGTATCTCCGTTTGTCCGTCGTTTCACATTCATGTAGTATAGTTGTGCACTTGGGTTTGTGTTGGAATTTATCGAGACAGAGTGGATATAAGGTCACTGACTAGGAATAGGAATCAAAGCTCTGAATGCACTGAATGCAGAGGGTTTGACAGGCTGAAACGCTTGATAAAACCCTTCGAGAATTTACCAATCTGCTTCTGTACTAAGTTCCGATGGTGAAATCCTATCTAACCATCGCTTGTTGCTTGACCATGTACTGCTGCGGATTTTTGTTTTGAAAAAAAGTCCCTTTGCACAAATCACGTGATCAAAACAAACTATGTTCGTCTGCTTTTGAGATAACATGATTAAAACAGTTACGCAATAAAATAGAAATTGTAATATATATTTATAAGAATATCAATTAAGAACTGAATTAGTATCTATTTGACTAAAACTGTATTATTATTGCATATCTTTGATCGAGAGGTTATAATATGTATGTGTTACTTATTGATGTCATCTCTCTAAAGGTTTAGTACTGTAGTAATAAAAATATATCAGTACCTACCCACAGATTATTGTGTTGTCATTATTCCCACATACTACAACAGTTGCAGGGTAAACCTTCCTCATCCAGCAGTATCTCTATGGAAGGGACTCCATTATGTTAAAATACAACTGACATTGCAGTCAGGTATCCACATCTTATTAGGTATAGAAATGCAGTGCAAAAAAAACAACAAAAAAAAACAACAAAACATAACACTAGTTCATCAATTTTTAATTAACCCCTAAGTTGACTTTTAAAAGAAAAATGTCCGGAGTTAAACTTCAATACTATATGATGGATTCCTCTAAATTTGACTAAATACCTTATGAGATGTAGAAATGCGGAGCTTGGGATCCGTAACTCTAGATTATCTAAAATATTGAATTATCCACCTTAATTTATGTCACATTTCTCGTGCAGAGCATAAATTCAACACTATTGCATGATTCTCTAAAAACTTGGAACCTGTGTAATTTGTGAGGTGTTATAGTGTAGTACACAAAAAAATAAAACTCTAGCTAACTAAGTTCTTGAACTTAATTTTGACCATTTGATGCTCACCATTTCATCTAACAACAGCTAGAATGCAGGCAACAAATGTGTTCCAATGAACACAAATCTATTTTCCTTATTTTAACTTTCAACTTTCAAGTTATGGCTGCCTAAATAACGTACATTGTATCATTATTGCTTTATTCTCATAATATACCTTATTTTGCCATTGTTAACTAACCTAGGCGTTTATTGACATTGCTTAATTATCTAACGTGTTTTTTTTCTTTTCCAACTTCTTTTCTGTTCATGTACTTTTATGTGTTCTCAATGACTTGGAAACGCCTCAGCTTTTTTAAAAAAAAGTCGGATAGTATATATTGTACTTTTCAAACGAATTTAGATTATTTAAAAATATAATGAAATACATTTAAGCAACAGATTGGCGCATACTTTATGTCCTTACTTTTAATCTATCATTAAAGAAATAAAGTTAAAAGAGGGGTCCTGTGAAAAAAATATGACTTAAAATTTATACCGAATTGAGGCGTTTTAAAAGTCCTGGAATATGTATATTTACAAAAAAGTTAAGATTTCAATAAAAAATCATGACAGAAAAAAATGCCTTTGGTAGCACTTCGATGAGATGCGATAGATTTGTAAAAAAAACAACAACAATCAAACTGAAACTCCAAACAGCTTTATTTTTTTATTTTGTTTACAGAAACAAATAAAAGATTACTCTATATTCCACGGCCTCGAAAAAATAAATTTATATTGAGTCGAACAAAAAAGAAAAAAATTCTCGCAGGGTCAGATTGACAAAGTTGATATGTAATAGTTTGTTTCATTGTATCTATATCATTAACCACTCATATACATTATTCATCATCCATCTACATCATTTGTGTCTCATACCTATTTCTCTCGTATATTGTCATCCATACCTAACTTATTTCACCATAATCTGTTTAGTAACCCCCGTCTAGAGGATTAAGTTCAGTAAGTGGTGAAAATGGCCTATTATTTTCGGGAAAATCAAAATACATTTTAGGAAGATAAATGTAAATAACTTTCAAAAATATTTAACAAATTTATCGATATGGATTAAAATGTTCTCCCTAGCTAGTTTTTTCATTAATTCTATGTGAATCGTTTGCACTTTGCATCTTTGTTCAAACAAATAAACCGTTGTAAATGTCAAAGTTACACTATAACAATACATCGTGGATAAAGAACGTATTCTCTTGGAGAATCAGGTAACGTGGGTTCCGCTGTAGTAATTTAAGATTATTTCTTGTGATATTTGTAAATCCATATAGATACATATAATTTATCACAATTCTTTAAATTGTCCGATAGGACAATATCTTCCTTAAATGTTTTATAATTTCCTCGAAAATAGTAGGCCATTTTGTGTTCAATTCTTTTCCTTCATCCACTTTAGAGAGGTTTTTATACGCTGTGCTTGGATAGCAATATGTCAACTTTTATTTTAATTTACCCATTGTATATTCTTGATAAGGCCTATACAATTTGCCATATCATTTCATGCTAGGAAATGAATGGACTGATTGTCAGTATGGCATTTTTTTCATTTATCTGCTTTGTACCTAAAACTAAAACAGACGAGCGTTGGTATCCGCATAAGATACCGTCGCCATTACAGATTAGCGTAATTGAAAACCATAAATTCGGTGATAAAATAAATACTTATAGTGTACGATTGAGAAAAAACACTGACAGTATAAGGACAGACATATGATATTTCCCAATTTAACAAAATGTGCAAGTACACATATAAGAGCAAGTTTAATAAAAAATATTTTGTATCTAAATTACTTCCGAGCATAATTTTATTTTTACGTTTACTGTATATGTTTACCGTAAGCGTGTTTTAAAAGGTTACATGTGTGTGTTTTTTTGTTTTTTTTTGCTTTGCTTGCTTAAGTTCCCTTGTTAACAGTTTTATAATCAATATTATGAAGTTTATGCATTATGTTATATGATATATCATGATAAAATTAGGAACTATAAGGGTTAAAATTATAAAATATATGGGCAGTCTCGACTAATTAATGATTGTTCCTGTATATTTTGTTTCTAACTGGGTATGAATATTAAGTATGTTTGTGTATGTATAGTTATTATGTAATCAATTTTAAAATCGCTGTACCATTGTTGTTTATGGCTGATAAAAACTTCAGAGACTATTTTGTAATTAAATTTAATATTTGATTAAAAGTTAGCTCCTTTCTTCCCAAAATAAATTTAATATATGTTCATTTGATGTTTTGAAACTTTTTTGTGCTAATTTGAATGTAAATGAATATATCAATTCCTTATTTACAAAGAATTATTTATTATTTATATATTAATACCATCAACATCAATAAAATAATTGCTAGGTGCTACAACCAGGTATGAAACGAAAAAAGAAAACGGTATGAAGATACAGCGACAATATGTAGGTAAGTGAAAAGAAGATACTGACCGCGCAGAATGGTATACTTAACATCCGATAAGACAATATATATGAAAACAGTTATTGATTTTAAATATACGTAAACATCGCATGTTACTGGGTATACATTATTTATTCTCTTCATTGATTTTAACTCGGGTCTTTATCCTATCCCCAGCAGTCTTGATATTTTGCTCACACAGAATAATATTATGAATAGTTGTTAGGAAATATCTTTTGACATTGTTTTGCAAGGA
The DNA here is from genome assembly GCA_021229015.1 of Solen grandis. Lineage (NCBI taxonomy): Eukaryota > Metazoa > Mollusca > Bivalvia > Adapedonta > Solenidae > Solen > Solen grandis. The sequence goes on from CM037793.1 coordinate 41,822,741, forward strand.
GGACATCGACTGTTTCATCAGTAAACATAGTCATGAGGACAAATTTATTGTTCATACTGCTTATATCAACAGTGAAAATATGTCTTACCATGGGAAACATGAACTTTGGTCGTAGTTTTCAAACTATTGACATTGTTAGAAAATTCTACGGAATTTCCTTTCAAGGATTGTAAGGACCGCTGTTCTAAAAAGGAATCATGTGAATCAGTTGAGTTCATTAAGCGTGGGAACATGTGTCTGTTAACCAGGAATGGCTTGTCTGATGTTGTTGTGCGGAAGCCAGTGACATTGCTTGTAACTGGCATCAAGACAACGGCACAGGTTGTGCGGAAGCCAGGGACATTGCTTGTAACTGGCATCAAGACAACGGCACAGGTGAAATGCATAAAAACTATAATTATACCTGGATTTGAATACGGGAAAATGTATAATATTAAAATAATTTGATCCATCTTTATAAATTCAAGAAAATCGGTAAACTTAAACAAAATCATGTAATTTTTTTCTGGAGATACAAAATGATATTACACGTATGTCTATCGCTGTCGCAAATATTGAACTTTTTTGTAGATTTGAAGAAAAAGTTTAAGTAATGTAGTTAATTAATTAATAACAAAAGCATGTGGTCATCAGACAAAACTTAAGTCAATTTTGATAAATTAAAGCTATTTAAGGGAACTTGCATATTCAAATAATAAATCTTTGTCAGGCAAACAAATGTGGTGTTATTACATGCGGGGTAAGGGAAACGTGTACGTCACATGGGCCAGGTTCTACAGCCTGCGTTGTGGAAGGTAAGAAAATCTTTGATTATGACTTCATTCAAATTATATATTAACGCAAAAAAGAAAAATCACTTTTATTTTCGCTATATTTGTTTAATTACAGTGATTACATATATACACTTGTACCCACTATACTCATTTTCCTAAGATCTTTCAAGTGTTGTTTGTCAGTGACCGATTTACGCAACCTTTATAGAGTTCATCTTCAAAGATGCCACGGCAAACTGATATGAAAGAGTTTCGGCTTTTGAACTCCTTGGTTCGGACGATAATAAGACAATTTCACGGAACGCTATTTTTAATCTTTGACACCGTTTACAGCGAGAGTTTGTGATTTGTTCAGGAAGGTAAAAAAAATGTCCCCAGATCAAGATTTTTACATTACGTTAACGCATCCACGTATTAGGTGTAAAAACGGCAACAAGATTCGGTATTCAGTTTTGCATAACAAGACAAATTGCTCTGAATAAGACCCAGACGGTCATATTAGGGCACATTATAATATTCGGTTGCTTTGGGATCAACGTAATTTATGTTAGCCTCGAGCCAAACGGGTGATCGGGTAGTCTAGTTTACAGATTAGTCCCGTTTGCTGAGGGACGAATGCAGGTTTTTCGCCCTTTTGGAGAACATTTCACCGATAATTGTAAGCAATGTAATTGTTTGGGAAGGGATAATGGGGCGGTAGGAAAATCGACCTGATCGTGATTCCTTGTATTCCCAATACGCATCGTCATATCAACGAGGTTCTACGTCCAGTTTTTGTCCAGTTTCTGAACTAAAATCCTGATACCCGGATGCAAGGACACACACACACACACACACACACACACACACACACACTCTAGCCCGACATAACGTTAACGTGTTTCAGTGACAGGCTTGCATTCCGGAAATGAACTCCATTGAACACATGTTAGAAGTTCTTAGACACAGGTCAAGGAAAACAACAACAACAACATTAATGGCCTGCCCAAGTATAGACCATTATTCCAAATGCAAATGATGTTGTACGTCCGGTCAATGCGCTTTAAAATGAATGCTTTGATTTGACGAGATGGACACAACTCGGTATTGAACGTGATTCACATTTTCAGAAAAATCCTGAAAGTACTGTCAAGTGAACATCAAAAGTTGCGAATATTGACCCCCAAGGCACTTAATGTCGAAAAGCAACATATTTTTGTACTGATGATTTTAAACAAAGATAAAACGTTTTATCGTTAAACCAAATTGCAAACTTCTTTTATCAAAAGAGAATTGTTCGGACAGAGTGTTAAGTAAAAATACAAATTGCTATTATCATTTTGTAATATATAGTGGAAGTAACAACAATAAATCCACGATAGTACAAGATTCTTAATGTGATGCTTAATTCTAAATATACTTCCTGTCCCGCAATGAACTCAATTACTGAACTTTAAATATAGGGGCGGTTTTCTAAATTGCTATAATCCGCGTGTGTCGTTCTCTTTCATCGTTTTTATAACTAACAGTACACTTCGTAATCCACTTGCAACCCAAGACTTATTTCCGAGTGTGTGCGTGTGCTAGTTTTTCTTGTTATGAAAACCGGCATAATATATATATATATATATATATATATATATATATATATATATATATACACTTGATTTTAAATCAGTGACAATTTTTGAATAGATTAATGGTCGTATCTACATACAATGAATATATGATTGCTTGATATTTCAGTAAGGAAAAATTTTCCAATTTTTTTCAATTAATGTTATTGATTTAGGTATTATTTACGATACCAAGAAATGATACACGTGAATACCAGACTTTTTTCCCCATACATTTGTTTTCTTCCCTTTTAAGAACAATGTCAGTTATTTGCATACACAATGTCTGGCTACGCCGAATATTTCATATTTACCTTTGTCCTTGGATTGCCATATTTTTTTTTTGTATTTGAAAATTGTATTATACAATCTCATTCCCAAAATCACGCATTTTTGAAGATATTTTATCAGCAATAAAATAACACTCTAATAGTATATACGTATAATAACATACATTTTAATGATCTTAACATTAAGAAAATATGCCTATCACAGAATGCCCAGCCACACTATTTAACAACGACAAATTAGAATTCAATGGAAATACGCAGCCCTTGGGAAGCCTTAGACTCTCATCAGGTTTTGGATTTACTATACAGTACACGTGTGGTGCGAATGGAAACTGGGAACCCTCAGCTGCTGGTTGTCTCAGTAAGTCTAGAAAAGTTCATGTTGTTTAACCCTTTCCCTCATAGAGGACACCATGAAAAGACCTATGCGAACAGCATAAAACCAGATCAGCCTGCGAGTAACTCGCAGGCTGATCAGGTTTTATGCTGTTCGCTGCTCCTCAGTGGTCTGGAAATGAGGATTTTATAATTAAATTTGGTAAGGTTTAGCTGTGGTTTTCTGCAGATCAGGCTTTATGTGGTACCTATTGAGTGCGTCAAAATGAGTCTATATGAGGGAAAGGGTTAAGTATACACTATTTGCAGGATGCATCAACGATAGATAGCGTAAAACATAACGATGCTATACATTTATTCAGACAAAAAACATCACCTACAAAAGATTTGTTAAGTGTGCCAAGTAAAACGTGTACGAAATTGTATATCTGTATTAACGTAAACAAATGTTGCACCCTTACTATGCTGCGATCCCCAGAGTGGGAAGGAAATGTCTACTGCCATGATTCTATTTGGCTTAACTGATCCTATTCATACTATTTCCAAAAAATTTTATACAGACTAATATATCTCTAGTTATATAATTTTAATAATTTAAATGTTTAAACATCAAACATTATGAATCAAAGAACAGAGATAAACTTGCTATTATTAATAAATGCTTAAAGTTTAATTATATTTCTCTGATGTTCACGATGAACTAAAGATAAAATTGTACGCGAACATGTTAAAGCATCTCTAATTTTATCTGTTCTTCTTGTATGTTTACTTTTAATTTCCGGAGCATGGTTCTTATTGAAGGTTTCTGTCTTGTGTGTTTTCTGTTGGACAGTATTGTGTTTTCAACATTAATAATATAATACAAAACAAAAATATTAAAGACGTTAAGTCATACACATACACGCACACATATTTAAATACGGTTGAAATTATGACATTAGAAGGTATCATTTGATGTTCACGTGATACTTTACCACTTATCATTACCATTATCTTTACACTCTTTTGTGTATATTTAAATAATAACTGCTTTCTTTCGTTCAACAGATGTGCTTTATTAAATATGTTTAATGTATATTATTTATTTAAATTTTTACTTAAATGCAATCCTTTCAAATCCAAAAACTTAGTTGGTCATTACCGTTTCAAGCAGTTTTTTAATTTAAAATACATATCCTACTTAAGCATCATATATTTTAGACTGTCAAAACTGCGATCAGTCTGATGGAGAATGGACTTCCCATATAACACCCGTGTTTGCCCTCCAAGACTACAAGCTGGCTGGTACATTGATAAAAAGTTGCTTCAATACAACAGGATATGAATGGCTGGTATGCACTGGAATTTAGAATCAGCTAACTAAAATATTTGATATAAATTGTGAGATATGAAAAAAAAGTGAGTTCTGAAAAAATGGGTAATACTTATAAGAAAACTTATGTTGTTTTTAGTTGTGTGTGACGTCAGTACTGCGTTTTCAACCCAGATTCTCCTACATTTAAAACCGAATAACCTCTCAAAAGTGTAAATATGATCGAACAATTGTATATATCTCTACAACATAAGTATGCTGTAATTAACCAAAATGCTGAAAAATCAATGCTGTGTCAAAAATAAATACTTACAGCCTACAGGAATCGTCTGAGACATGAAAACATTATAGGACTTAATTTTCTATACTGATGTAACTGTAATCGAATGATGTAACTGTTTTTATCACGTGATCACTTTACCAAGCGCATGAATGTAGTATCGATGCAAAGGCTGTTCGCAAATACATTTGATAGTAAATGTGCAGCGTTCGGTCATTTGTTGTTACAATAACCCATGTGAAGCCCAAAACAAATCATTTTAACATACTAATAATCACATCAATCTTTCGACCTCAGATATTTCCAAACTCACTGTGCTTTTCGTCTTACCCATACTGTCCTGGAATTATTTACATACCCTTCCAAAATTTACATCATCTCGATCTTCTATAAATTTCCTTTATACAATAATGTATAGTTAATTAACATTCAATATACAAAAGTGTATGTAAGAAAGAGAAGATATGTGCATGTAAAATACAAGTACAAAACGTACACAAATCCATCCATTCATCCATCGTGCATCCATACTGCAGTCGACACAACACACACGTACGTATATATAAACATGCATACAAACTTACTCTTAGATACATCTGTGCGCGCAAACATGCATACGTACAAACATACTCTCATACGCATGCATGCACGCAAGCAAACATACATACATACATACATACATACATACATAGAAATACCACACACATGCACACATACATATTGGCACATATGCTTTTAACGTGCCACTTAACAAAAAAACAAGATCATGCTCAAATCCATCTTATACTTCGTATGTGTGTCGTCTTTAATTTTTGTGTTACATCTACTTCTTATTGTTATTTCTACTTGTATGTCCAAATTACTGTTAATTAGACACGCTTACATTTCCATATAAATGCTATGCTTATCTGTCCATCTTTGTGTAGACAAACGCAAACGCTTGTTGCATTGTTTTAACTGCTTGCTTATCTGTTATATATATGTATGTATCCGATCGTCCGAATGTGTCTTTTTCTCGTTGTTAAATTTGAGGGGCCAATAAGTAAAGCAATATGTATGGTATTGAAGCGACTCTTTGTTTTATTACCTTGTACAGTTACCTAATGTGCAATTCTGTGCATATTCAATTGTACAGCCTATACTGAGGTTCCCTAAAATTCTATTTGATGATTTTCTCGATGTCCCCATGGATTCCATATAAAATCCCTGGTGCCCCTAAAAATGTTTGCTCTTTGTCTAATTAAGCATAATAAATATAAATATAAATTATCAACTATAACAAATCTTAGGAGAGAGGTGCAATTGCCACGCGTCATTCATCGATTGTGTTTATTTTACCCAATGGGTAATGATGTTGTAAGGTGGCGTGTGGCCATTGGGGGTTTCTACTGCAGAACACATTGTTCCTTGAGGCGTCTGTTTACGTTGTTTCTAATCATGTATCGTTCGCATTTAAAACCGTATGTTTTTTGATGTTATGATATTCAATCGACTTACACACATTACACATACTTATAATTCTACTGTCAGGAGGTATTGAGGTTAATCCTGGACCTAAACCTACAGTATTAAGTTTTTACACTATAACATAAGAAGCATCCGCAATAAACTTGATTATATTTCTGATCATTTTATATCAGATCACGATATTTTATGTTTTACAGAGTCCATCTTAGACAATAATGTACCTGATTCCATTTTAAACGATTGTTCAAATGTAACAATTTATAGGAAAGATCTTTCGGCACACTCATTGCGGATTTAGGGGGAGAATACCACGATCTAAAAGAAATTTCCAGGTGGTCTAAATAATGGTTAGTGAAGTTCAATCCTGATAAAACTTAAGTTTTATCTTCTGGAAATCAGCAAGCGCCTTTTCTTAATTTTGACGATAAAATCCTGACTACCTCAGATATCCACACACATTTAGGTATTACCTTAAGCAGTGATTGCAAATGACACACTCACATAAATAATATAATAAAATCTGCATTCAAAATTATTGGTATCATGAGAAAATTAAATTCATTGTTAAACGCAAAGCGCTAAATCAAACATATGCATCATTTCAACGTTAAATTCTTGAATACGCTTCTTTTGTATGGGATAACTGCACTGAATATGATAAAGAAAAAACAGAGAAATTACGAATTGAAGCAGGCAGGACAGTCACTGGTACCACCCGTTCCATCAGTTTGAGCAATTTATATAAAGAAACTGGTTGGTTAACTCTAAGTGAGAGAAGAACACACCAAAAATTATGTTAACGTTTAAAATAAAAATGATATGGTACCTGATTATCTGAATGTCCTCTTTCAAAGACCCGTAGACGAAAGTTTGAGTTATAACCTCAGATGTAATATCGACTTCATAGGTATCCGTAGAAGAACATCACTTTTTGAAAAGTCTTTTGTTCCTGCATTAATTGATTTATGGAACTTTTTGCCTACCTCACTTAGAAACATTCAGTCAATTGGTTCATTCAAACATGTGAATTAACCCAACACATGTTCTTCCCCACTTATGTACCTTCTCATTTTCTTCACGGGTCGCATCATGTATCGGTGTTACACACCAGAATACGTAATTAGTGCAGTGATTTGAATAATGATTTATTCCTAAATCATGTAACTGAAAATAATTAATGTTCATATTGTAATGTACCTGAAAACGCCGAGCACTATTTTGTCCGGTGAAGAAAGTATAGAAATGAACTTATCCAATTCTTCCAAGAAACAAGACATTTTCATCCTTAAAATTGCAATTTCCTTCTAAACGGAAATGTAACCATTTCTCAAGAAGACAACATAATAGTAAACGCTGTCCATAAATATATCAAAAACACAAAACGCTTCAGAGAATATTAGGATTATAAATCAGACAGACCATCCAGCTCTTATATTCTTCTTCTTTTTCCTCCTCCTCTTCTTCTTCTTCTCTCTCTTTTAATTACACGTTCCATGTTTGTTTTCTTTTTCTTTTTTGGTTATTATTACTAAAACTATTTTCATTAGTAGTTGTGTTACCATTATTACTATCTGCCAAGTACATATACATGTTCCCGTCATATAAACTTATTTACATGTATTCTCTTGTCAGGGGTTTGAGAACTTGTGACTTAACCCTTTTGTCAACAAATGTAACATCTATTCTGTTTGTAAATTGTAATCTGTACCAATATTTTGTAATTGGCAATGAAATTTGTATAAATCAAATCAGATATCTCCAAGGGTTATTTCTTACACTAAAAATGACCGAAACCTGTATATCTACTATCCGAAAAGAGTTCGGAGCCTTTGACTTGTGCAGAAAATTTGCATAATTACTTCAATCTATAAATAAGTCTGTTGTAGATAAGGTACTGCATAAATACAAATCAAATCTCTGAATGCGCTGGGAGAAAAGGAATGCCGCATGTCTTTTGTTTATCAAAGTGAATTTAATCATTGGTGATCAACTTGTAGCTCTTCAAACACTCTTTCATTTGAGACACACACAACTTCAGTGCTTTCGGCGCTTTTATTATACTAAAGTTGTTTTCATCATTGTCATCTGAAAAATATGTTTGTTAATTCATCACTATGATTACTATTGCTCATGCTTCTGCTTGTGATATAAACGCTTGTTAAATAAAAAAAAAACCTGCAGCTTAAGATATATATTAAGTAAAATAGTTTGATTTGAAACAAATTATTTACCATTGTCATAGTCGAAAAAGATCACGTCTGTTTTTCCTTTTATATCTATTTCAGATTTTTCAGCGGAGAATGGATGGTTCGGTGAATTTTGAGCGACCATTTGCAGATTATGTTGCTGGTTTCGGAAACGTAAACGGTGAATTCTGGTTAGGTATTGTTCATATTATATTACACATTCTGCGGACCTGTTTACGTACATGTATTTTGTTTTTCATCGACAATATTAAGTACTTAAAAAAATGTTGTTTGATATATTTTTGTTCCACTACACTTTACTTAAGTGTATGTGATCATGATCATTCTATGGCTACACAATTGCCGTATTATACAAAAGTATGACACCTACCGGTACTTTTCCCAAACTCTGTTTTATTCAGGTTTAGAAACCCTTCACAATGTTCTTAAAAGCCACCCAGGACAGTTTGAACTAAGAATTGACCTTGAAAGTTTCACTGGTGACCTTTGCTATGCCACCTACAGCAGTATCTTCATTGCCGGTGCAAGCGACAATTACCGCCTAAGTATAGCAGGATTCAATGGCGACTGTGGTAAGGAATCTGGTTCCTAACACCTAACATGAAATTCGAATGTTAATTCTTCAACTGTTAATGTCATGTGACACTTTCAAGTCGGCTGTTATCCAAACGAAACCATTCTAAATTGCAATGTTCCCACTTAGTCTCTATTACATTGTATCTTTTTAATTAATCAGTCACGTGTAGCAAATATATCCCTTATGTGAAATGGAAAAAAAATAATGCAAAAGTAAATTAAATCACATCATATTTTTTACAGAATATCAACACAGAATATTTATCTACACCACGGAACAAAATGTACTTTCAGGTGATTCGATGGGTCGACAAAATCGAATGCAGTTTTCTACTTTTGATTTCGACAATGATGTAATCAAAGGTGAATGTGCAAATAAATTTAAAGGTGCATGGTGGTACAATGACTGTCACGACTCAAATCTGAATGGACAGTATTACCCAAATGGAGAGAGAATTAGTTCCTATGCAGATCATGTTCATTGGAAAACTTGGCTCGGATATCATGTTTCTTTAAAAACAACAGAAATGAAGCTAAAAAGAAAGTAACAAATAATTTCGTATATGAATATTTAAAAAAAAGTAAGTATGAAATAATGAGAACGATAATATCTAAAACAGCTCGATTTAGCAGTGTTAAATGTGTATAGTAAGTTTACCTTGTTTATCTAATTATTCCAATAAAACCACATACTAAAATATAAATGTCACAGGTAAAGAATTCCATTATTCGGAATAATCCAAAAATAGTTCATATATTATCATTTGTTTATCGGCTTTTTTTTTCACAGAAAAAAGTCGAGGTATTGTCATCACTCCGATATCGACGGTGGCGTCGTCGTCATGAAAAAAAAGATAACCTTGGCAATAACGTCTTATTTTTTTAACCATCTTTCATTAGACTTGTTCCCTAACGCAAGAGCTACATTCCCATCAATGGCTAAAACTATTAGGCCCATTTAAAAATTTTTTTTTTAAAAAAAAAAAATAAACAATTTACCTTGGTTCTTAACTTTTAAACCTTTTGACTCAAACTTCACATACTCGTTCACTATCATTAGGGCTACATTCCTATCAAGAAACATAATTCTTAGGTCCAATTTGATCAAATTTATCTCCCCTTTTACACTTATTTATCATAAAAAATATATTTAAATGTTTCAAAAGGTTTTTTTTTATGGTGTTCTCTTATCACTTGGTCATAACCTCCTTTTCCTTTTCCCATTTCGGATAATATTTCATATGCTGTGAGCATGTAAGTACTTGGATAGCAATATTTCAACTTTTTTTCATATTTTACCTAATGTGTATTCTGGATAAGAACCTATACTCTTTGCTAGGAAATAAATGAACTGATTGTCAGAAAGGCAGTTATTTCATGTATCTGTTTTCTAATTAAGACAGAAACAGACAGCGCTGGCATCCGGATGGGGTTCTCTTGTTTTAGTTTGCCGTCGCCATGATAAATAAGCGTTAATAAAAACAATAAATGTGGTGATTAAATAAGTCCTTAGTGTTCGATAATTGAGATGAGAAAAAGATTTATTGACAGTATAAGCACCGACATATAATATTTCCCCATCTTAAAGTATCTACAAGTATAAAGAAAACAGGAAATTATAAAAAAAATTATCTTAAATTTAAAAGGGTACATTTTTTTTTTTTTTTTTTTAAATTATGACGTTAAACATTTACACCCTTCATAATTCCTTTTTATATCATGACATATTATATTAAAGGTATAACTAATTATTTTTGTATCTTTGTTTCAAATAAGGTAACACTTGTATGTATCTGTATGTATAGTTTCAAGTGTAAACATTCTTAAAATCGCTGTAAATCTACCATCGTTGTTTATAGTTGATACAAAAAATTCAGAGACTAATGGGCATTTTAAATCTTATATTTGATAGAGAGTTAGCTCCTGTCTTTCCCATAATATATGTAATATATTTGCATTTGATGTTTCAAAGATGTGTTCAAATGAATATTAATTTGATTATATCAAATCCTAATCATATTTATATTTATGTATTATTGTTATATTGATACAAAAATAGTTATTGGTAGGTTTGTCATTGCCAGAATTTGTAGCAAAATGTGTATAAACTATACTGTTCATCAAATTCTTATTTATGGTCAAGTTATACCTTAAAAGAATAAAAGAAAATAAATTAATACGCTTTAAAGTTATACATTGTTATGTAATTATTCTCTCATTCATTTTAACATGTTATGTTATTTGTCTTATTTCGATAATTTGAGGGATTACTTTTACGTTTAAATAACTCATGACACCGCGATATGCGAAGATCCTGTAAGCGTTACAAAGACTGTGTGAAGGGAATACCAAGGCTTTCAACATAACCACTTCCACATGTGAAGCTTGCGTCAAGACCTGACCGTATGTGACATAATCACCACAACCTGTTAAGCTGGTCTCAAGATCTGTCAGCGTCATCCTGTGACATAAACACTGCGACCTGTGAAGCTGGCGTCAAGACCTGTCAGCCTGGGAGATAGACACTACAAACTGGGAAGCTGGCGTCAAGACTTGTCCGCCTGTGACATAAACATTACAATATGTGAAGCTGGCGTCAAGACCTGTCAGCCTGCGACATACATACTACAAACTGGGAAGCTGGCGTCAAGACATGTCAGCCTGCGACATACATACTACAAACTGTGAAGCCGTTGAAAAGACTTGTCAGTCTGTGACATAAACATTACAAACTGGGAAGTTGACGTCAACCTCTGTCAAACTCCAACATAAAATAACACTACCTTTGAAATTGAAGTCACGACCTGTTAGAAACAGTGCATGCCTTGTTCATTTTATAATATGTATTCATACAGAAATTAATATATCTAATAAACTTTCTTAATTTTAGCAAATTTCTATGTTTAATCGATGATATACCGACATAAGTATATTCATGCTATTAGTATATAATCATGGTGAAGCAGATTATAGATTATGAAAACATAATCAGCCATCCATCTTTATTTAGTTATGTGTTAGCATTCATATAGGTATTTGAGCTCAAGTCATGAATATCTATGCGTATGTGTGTGTTTAATTGTGAACGTCGTTAAATAAACAACAAAATACCTCATGTTCGTCCGATTCGACGAAGACCATCTAGTCATCCTGGTATCGGGGGAAAATGGGTGCGTAGATAACTTGTGAGGCCAATCCGCTCACGGAAAGTGTGGGCATGGAATGTTGGCAGCATTTTGTGATAAGTTTGCACTGCTGGCCTTCCTCGCCTGCCGCCGTTGCTCAGCTGCTACAATCCTGTTGGCTTCACAGGACTAGTGCACCATTGTCGACAGCTGCTTGCTATCCATCTCCATCTCTGTCCAATCCTATGACGACTGCCTGATGCTGAATTTTTCAGAGGAGCCTTCAATGTGTCTTTAAACGGTTCTTCTGGCCTCCTTGAGATCGTTTTCCATGCTGCAGTTCGCCGAACAGAAGTTTCTCTGGAAGCCAATGGTCTAGCATGCAAACTACATGACATACCCATCGAAGCTGTAATTTTGTCTTGTCGTTTTATGTCAATGGTCTTTTTTTCGCGTCTGGCTGCCCGTTGATGGTGATGTTTGGCTCAACGTACGGTTTTCCTGGGGCAGGCTGTTACATCACTTCTGTCTTCTTCGTACTGATTGTCAGGCCGTAGTTGTTGCAGGCGTCAGAAAACTTGTCAACGCTGTGCTGCATGGCTACTTCGGAGGCAGCGTTGAGGACGAAGTCATCAGAAAACGGGAAATCAATGATGGTGTCATTTGAAACCTTGGTTTTCGCTTGAAACATCCTGAGGTTTAAGATTCATCCATATGTTCGATATCTGATGTCGATGTCTAGGTCAGTGTCACCGTGTCTCTGAATGCATTCGTAAGCATGACTGAAAACATGAGGTTGAACAAAATAGAAACGAGCACGAGCCCTGCTTCACTCAGTTTAAGATTGGAAAAGGTTCAGAAGCCTCCCCATTGTAAACAACAAACTACAGAAATATACTGAATCTTAATTATATATTCCACTGGTAAAGAACCGCATATTCCCTTGATTAATGTAGGAAAAAAGAAGGAACGGGGATATGCTTTTCTCGAGCCAATGTTCAATTCCAACTAGATATTCGTGTTTATTGTTTCTTCAGACGCGTGACCTGAAACCGAGTTATTTCCATTTGGCAGGCACAATTGCCACGCTCCTAATAAACAAAGACACGAATAAAAACATTGTAAATTGTCGAAATGTTTTATTGTGACTTATTGCACTTTTTTCTTTATTTAATCATGTTTAATGTCCCCTTAAACAAGAATAAATAGATCTAGTTATCTTACTTCGTGATAATACCTTACCAGGGATACGCAAAAGTTGAACAACAGGTGCGACCTGCAGGTACGTTTCTGACCATATGAACATAGCATACGTAGTTTAATTTTTCACATAAGTAGAATCAGTTATTTTTTTATCGAGATACATGTAATTCTTGATTTAGAACTCCTAAGTTTTGATACAACTGTTCAACTGGTAGATAGCTATCCTATACATTACGTGCCAATTAAGAGTTTTGTTTTGTAATTTAGTATTTCAAGAAAATTAAGGATTTGTAAAATTTTATCAGAGTTAAGAAATATATCAGGAAGTTTCGAAATACTTGCACCTATGCTTTACGCAGATTAGCTCAGAACGTATATCATCCTTAACCTACAGATCGTTATGATAAGGTAGGCTTGTCGAGATGTTCTAACAACTAAGTTACTTCTTCTGTAAGTTCCTTCAACAAAAACTATAATTGCGCAAATAAATGCTAAGGAAACAAAAGTAACTATGATCATATTCTAAAATTTAAAACGTTTAAACATCAATACCACAATCATCGAACGGAATATTTAGTAGGCAACAAACGTTGTCTTTTTTACAATCATCCTTCTCCTCAGAATCCATGAGTATAACACTGATAGTACCCTCAAATGAACAGCTAAATTGGGTGTTTTCTGTTTATCAGTTTTATTTGAGATTGCACATGAATGCTGTGAAATATAACATGATGATATGTCCAATCTATCCTGTTTTACCCCGTTTACTGATCTATTAGTGGTAATCGAATTAACAAGACAGTAATATATTCCTACGCACCGCAAAATAAAAGTCAATAACTATCACGGTTAACATGTCGATCTGTATGTAACATAAGACATTTTGGGGTCATTTAAAGATATTATTCATATTTTCTGTTTCTCTCTCTTCCTCATGTTAGCAGAACGTGTATACACCAGAACTATTTTCTTCGTGCAGATTGCTAAAAAGGGTGAATCGTTTCGTATACTGAGGTACGGTTGAGGTTGTAAATTAAAAAAAATAGTGAATGACAAAAAAAAAGTAAAAAAAGAAAGAAAATGTAAAACAACCTTTCTTCCCAAAGCATATCAACTTTCTCCATATTGGCACAAACCACATGCTCTCTCTATATACAGAGATGCGCTTTTTTGAATACATTTCATAACCTTTAAACGAATTAAGAAAAGAAAAGCAATTGTAATGAAGACATGGTGACAATATTTAATTTTACTCAAAAGAAGATACTGACTTGCAGAATGGTATATGGTAAACACCCAATACATATATACGAAAATAATGTATATATGAAACCATAAAGATATAAGTATACATCGCATAACTTAACTGAGTTTACTTTGTCTATTCTCTGTATTGATTTATTTTATCTTTAACCTATCCGTAGCACAGCCTTGAATTATTGCTCACGTGGAAACGATAGCATACATACGAGGTTGTTGGGAACTATCTTTTGACATTGTGTTGCACGCCAGGTCTCGATAGCATCATCAGTCAACATGGACATAAGGACACATTTACTATTCTTACTGTTCATATCAAAAGTGGAAGTATGTCTTGCAATGGTAAACACGCACTTTGGTCGTGGTTTTAAAACTATAGACATAGTTGAAAAATTATACGGAATTTCCTTTCGTGATTGTACGGACCGCTGTTCTAAAAAAAATTCGTGTGAATCAGTTGAATTCACTACACGTAGTAACATTTGTTTGTTAACCGGGAATAAATTGTCTGATGCTGTTGTGCAGAAGCCAGGGAAATTGGTAGTAATTGGCATCAAGACAACGGGACAGGTAAATGAATATTTCTGAATCTAAATATGTTTTCCCGATTAGGAATTGTATAAAATTGTTTAAATAATCTATTTCATGCTTGTTAATTAAGGCAAACATTTTCATGTCGGTGAAATCAAAAGCATTTATGATTCTTAATGATATACTTTATCGTAATATTTGAAATATGTTTGTAGGATTAGATAAAAACTAAATAAAAGAAAACGCTAAATGACACAATTAATCAATCAGACAAATTATTTGCGACAACGTTCGCTTGCCCAAACCAGTTTAAGTAATTAACCTTACATTTAACCGGTTTAAATAATTAACCTTACAGTACACCGGTTTAAATAATTAACCTTACACTAAACTGGTTTAAATAATTAACCTTACAGCAAACCGGTTTAAATAATTAACCTTACACTAAACTGGTTTAAATAATTAACCTTACACTAAACTGGTTTTAAATTAACTTTACACTCAAGACAAAAAAGTAATATGATTATATCTGCTAACATATTTCAATAAATCTTTGCCAGGATATCACATGTGGTGATAGCACGTGCGGGTTGAGGGAAACGTGCTCGACCCAGACGTCTACAGCTTGTGTTGTGGAAGGTGAGATAATCATCGAGTTTGAACTAACCTAGAGTAATCATGACCTTAAATCAGATCAACGTTCATGCTTTTCTATTGATCATTATTCGTTACTACGCAACGACTTTTTTCTGCCAAATGTGTGTTTTAAGCGCAGAGCCTTTATTAAAAAATAGTTATATTATCATGTAACATATAATCTTACAAAAAATCATTTCCATGAATATTACTGATGTATGTGGCAAAATAATTAATAATCGTGGATAAGTACAAGTTAAACCGCGGTAACTCGAGGACCGTCTTTACAAATACCCTAACCATAATCCTAGGTTAGATTTCCTATACCGCAACAAACTCCTTTTCATTATTTTAATATACAAACCTTTTTCCAAACTGAGTTCATCCATGTGTGTCGTCCCCTTTGGTTATATATAATCCGAGAATGTTCCCGATTAATTTCCAAGAGTGTGAGCATGCAATAAAATGTAAGAATATTATAGAAAATATTTTGGATTTTATTTATCCTTATAAACAAACACATGTACACATCAGACATTAAATCACCCCATTATCAATATCTAAAACATTGTTAACGCGTTTACATAGTTTTTTTATGAACAAGAAACCTTTTTTTATCATTTATCTTCTTTTTTTTTAATTACTTATAATCATATCTTTAATCAAAGCTTGTTTATTTTATATTAAGAAAGCTTCAATATTTTTTTGAATAAGGGCTTCAATCCCATCCACAATAGTTTCTTATTTAACCTATCTAGCTACGTCTGTCATCACCAAAAATGTATTCATTTCATTTTATCAACTTTCTAACGTGACTTGACACCATCAGTCTCTTCACGGTGAAAAAATTGTATCGTTATTAAAATGATCATCAGTAAGTAAAGGCTTAATCACGTAAAACTGGGAATCTATAACAGGAAAAATTTCATATAGAATATTTCGAGTATATACCAATGTAAAAAGGTAAGGCTATACGCACTTCAAAGTAAAGATGTATTTTCTCTTGGATTTTCAAGCTTCGCAAATACACAATTATCTGAGCATTTCAAATTCTATTTGTTTCCGTCGGTCCTCGAGATACTGCATTTAACTGTCTTTGAAAATAGGTTAATGCTATATTGTATCTTTAATGACATATTTACAAGAAAAAAAAATAAATGTTTTATTAAGACACTTTCCTCAACCGTAAAATAACACTATGGATTTTTATTAACATTAAGAATGAAATGCTCTTATCACAGAATGTCCAGAAATCCCATATTACGGCAAGTTAGACCTAAGAGGAAATACGCAGCACATAGGAAGTATGAGACTCTCGTTAGGATTTGGATTTCCTATACAGTACGAGTGTGGTGCGAATGGGAACTGGGAACCCTCAGCTGCCGGATGTCTTAGTAAGCTCGTGTTGCTAAAGTATACTTTGTCTCGCAACATCAATGTCAAACAGCATAGATAATTAGTTGATAATAAGTGATAAAGTAATAAATAAGACACAATAGGGATTTACATTCATCAATAGAAAATTACCAACAGCCTAGAAACAAAAGAGCTATCGAAAGCGCTTGTAAAAATTGTATTTCTGTATTAACGTGAGCAAAACAATAAACAATGAACAATATCTTGGAGTTGCATTCATTTGTTTTTATTTTGTTTATAAATAATACGAGTACTAAGAGTACTTTCATTATTCAAAGAACCGTTAAGAAATCTGGCGCTATTTAATGTTTGTTAAGGATAAAACACATATAAAAATCAACAGTGCTTTGATAATATATTCATAAACAGCATATAGACTGCCTTCAAACGACACGAAACATATCAAAGATTAAATCACAGAAAAGCAAGTTAACGGTAAAAAATATACGTGCGAGACTAATTATGGAATCTCTTTCTCTATTCCCTATATATTATATGATAAACAGTAAACATGAAATGACAAAAAATGTTTGACAAAAATTATATCGTTATTGGTTATGATGAAAACTAATCAATAAGTTGACTCATTTATCTTTGTTACAAAAAACATGATTAACTAGTTTTTAATGTTGCGTAGTTTACCATTGCCCGATGGATTTATAATACCGGATATTCAAATTCAATACCCTCTGGCGGGAAAGCTATATATGCATCTGTTTACTTGAAACATCGTTATACAATAGATAAATGTGATTGCATGACGAACTCCTGTTAGACGTGTGACATCTTTTTATGTATTTTACATGAATAAAATACACAACAATCTTCATTTTATGACTTTTTATCATTTTATCAAAGAAGTTGTCACAATACAACACAACGAACGATAACTATGCAACGATATGTAAGCGGGAAAAATATCAATGAAGCAAAATAGTACGAATTAAACTGTGTGACATAAGCCAATGAATTTTCTGTACATGAAGTGCATCAATTCACGCACCTCTGGCATGTAGTATATTCTTGGTTAATCCAATAGGTACATTAAATATTATGGCAAATAGAATTATGTCGTTCATTAAAATATGTTCTGCTCTCACAGTAAAATGATATACTAGTTACACGATCCATTTGATGTGGAAAAACAGTAAAAGAGTTGTTCCAAATTACAAGCCAGGTGCTTATCTACTTTACTATTTCAGTTAATGGTTAACGCAACATTAGGACTCTCAGTGCTTTGATTACTTAGCTTAAGAACCAGCTTTGATTTGAGCTACCCGCATTAGGTTCGTGAAAAGTGAATTAAATCTGTATAGAGGATCTTTTTTATGGTTTTGATGTTTTAATGTGCAAACGGTTCTTCAGATCGTATCAGATTTGTGTCCTCCTGCTCTTGAATAAATGTCACGGAAGACATTCTGTAAAATCGTGTCCATTTCGTAATGTAAAGCAGGATCGATTACTAGAGCGTAATTACGAGTGTCATACTGATTTGAGTAATACTTGATCACACACATCAAGTTAAAATCATTATTTAATATCTCATGAGTATGTATTTAATGTGTATGATTAGTTACACAGTCAACATTTAATTATATATTTGATTCATTTTGTAATCATTAGCCCATTTATCGTCGTACATTACGAATTAACATTAGCAAACTACTTATGTTCTATAATTGAATATAGCAACTAATTTGATTAAACATATTTTATTTTACTTATGTTGAATGTACTAAAGACGTAAAGCAAGATAAAGTTAAATAGTCGTATTATGCGTGACATTTCAAAAATACGAAGGTAGAGTTGAAAGGTTAACAACAACACGTTCCTTCAACATTTATTTATTGGAAAGCTTTTCAATATTTAATGTAAATACATGTAATAAATATTTTGATAGAAGAGATATAGGGGAATTGCAATTTAATGGAACAATGATAAAAGCAATAAAATAGTGGTTTGAAACGGCAATCCAGTGAAGGAGGATTTAACAAGTCAACATATAGATGGTGATGAAATGAGGAGGAATTTGATATTGACTATGCATAACTCCATTGTCTGAGTCTGCCTTCAAATAACCAAAGCTCACTAACATTTTTTGCTGGCAACATTACCATTTATTATTACATTTGAATACGTTGATAAAGATAGCGTTTTTAGTCCTATATCGCCGATGAAAAATTGAGATCTATTATTTTTGTTCAAATGATTTGATTAATTGCTTGAAATTTTAATTTTCTACTTCAGTCGAATTTTATTTAAATGTTTAATTATGTGCACGTTAAAAATGAAAACTATTTTATACATTATTATTTATGTTTGATTTTTTAAATTTTTTTCTCACAATAAACTACTTTTTTAACTGGCTGTCACTTTTTTTGTAATATTGATATTTTAATATAAAACATAAGTTTCATCTTATATCA
This sequence comes from Solen grandis, assembly GCA_021229015.1. NCBI lineage: Eukaryota > Metazoa > Mollusca > Bivalvia > Adapedonta > Solenidae > Solen > Solen grandis. The sequence goes on from CM037793.1 coordinate 41,842,174, forward strand.
TTCTAGACTGCCAACACTGCAATGAATCTAACACAGATTTGACTTCTGATACACCACCCTTGCTTGCCCTCAAAGACTACAAGACGGCTGGTAAAGTGATGAATAGTTGCTTCAACACAACAGGACATGACTGGCTGGTACATACACTGACACTACTAACAACCTAAAAAGCATCACTTATGTAAAATATGGTCCAATGTTATATTTTGTTACGCGAAATTGTCATCATGCGTGACAAAAAGTCATATTTAGTTTAAAACACATTGGCAACTCTAATTATAAACATTTTCCTGTATAACTCAGATAACATTCTAATTCGAAAATCAATTACATGTACATTTCATTTAAACACAATTTTGATTCCTAAATTCTGTAATAAGTATTCAATAGTAAAAATGACAGCATGAAGACTAATTACGGAATATATATCACAAAAGGGAGAATTTATCCAACACTATTATAACAGGAATAGTTTACTTCCTTTATACAAATTCATAGTCACCACAAGCAAGCTAATTTAGATCATTACTGTTCATATATTAAAGTAGCAATTTGATTAATCATATGAAAAATGATGTATCTGTCACGAAAAATGAATCTTTAAAGTATTTTTTCATTTTTTTTCAATTGAATTTATCACAGATTTTCTATTCCATAAAACTCATAACGATACAACAGGTAAAGCATCAACTTTAACATTAAATGTAAAGAGTGACGTCGTTTAGAACGAAAGTGTTTATTCTTTTATCTTCGTTTTGTTTCACACTGGATTATGTTCACAATTTTTTTTAATTAAGTCTAACTTTAGATCTTATACACTGGAACTATTTTTCAGGTCATGATCTTATGGTTTAAGACTTAAGTGCAGGTCTGGTATAGTTTGCTGGAAAAAGAGAAAAAAAGAGTCCATATCAGGGGATTTGAAATTAATTTTTCGTTTGTTCAACATTATTATAAAATGAAAATGATTTAAATACACTGGCTAGTTGTAAACGTTGGTGATGATCTGGAACATATTCCGCACTGGAGTCGGTTGAAGAACTTCATCTGTTGTAATTATTTTAATAAAAATAGAGCAAATTAGAATGTCAACGAGAATCAAACTGGCCATTATACTCATAGAAGTATTGTCATAGATCAACGTATCATTTTACCAAATGTTAGAGATTACCAAGAATAGACATTTAACATTTTAAATATAAACCAAATGGGAAGTAACTCCTCTTTTTTCAGGATCGTTGGTTGAAAGATAAGTTTGATTTTGTTTCATTGATACAGCTTAAATTATATTGTTTAAATCTTTCATTACACAAATTTGGGTATTTCCGACCAATCCCCCAACTTGCTCGAGGATAAATTTCGAGTTTACAGCCGAGTAACAGAAATAGTTTATACTCAAATATTTTACTCACTTAAAATTATAGCATTGATCAGTTTGTCGAGATGACAGGTGATTGTGTTTAAAATTAGATTAGATAGCGTAACGCCACAAATTGTAACGTTCGTGTTTACAAATACAACCAAACTTCCCCTCAAACAGTTTTAATTTACGTTACACATGGCCTGCTACACTCGTTATTCAGTGTTTGTATACCGCCCATAGCCGCAAAACATATTTCTCTTTGCGAGATTATAAAAGTCACTTGATGACAAGGTATTTGTTCATATAATTTTATATTGCTGACATTAATTGTGATTTTACCAGAAATTGATGTAGATTCTTCAGGTTCGTATAAAATATTTCGGGATTTACAGTTGCTTCATGTCATATCGTGTTCAAAATATCACAAATAATAAAGATTGTAGAGTCGGTAAAATCAGAAAAATAATCACCCGAACATTCACATTTAACTGACATCCTTCTTATAAGAGTTATTTGTCATATCGCCTTAAAGTCTAAAAAGTTTTTTAAGATATTTTGAAATAAAAAGGAAGAAAAAAAAAGATTTGAACAAACAATAATTTAGATATATATGTATATTGATGGACAACCTTATTTATGACTGTACATATTATATTGATTTATCTCAGACATTCCAGCGGAGAATGGACGGTTCGGTGAATTTTGACCGATCGCTTGCCGATTACATTACTGGGTTCGGAAACGTCAATGCTGAGTTCTGGTTAGGTATTGCATCATTCGATACATAGAGTGTAACGGCACTGTTAGTACCTAGCGCTAACATATTGTTCAACACAAAACGTTTGATATTGGGTTTTTGTTTCATGTTAACTTTTTTTTGTAAATTTTCTTTGATGGTAAATCTTCATAAGCTACACTCTTTTTTGAAAACAATGAGAACAGGGTATTAATTATTCTTCTCCTACATACGTACCTTTGATTAATTTTGATAAAGAAGTTGAATTAACTCTTCGTTATATATATATAAAATTAAATTAAAAGTTATATATCTTTATACTTATTTTAACAGATGGTGCTTTTATTTCTATTTTCAGGTTTGGAAGTTCTTCACAGTATCCTAAATCGTCACCCAAATCAATATGAACTTAGGATTGACCTCGAAAATTTCGCTGGAGAGCTTTGTTACGCTACCTACAGCAGTTTTGACATTGGCAATGCAAACGACAATTACCGGCTGAAGGCTGAGGGGTTTAATGGAAACTGCGGTAAGAAATACAGTTTTTCAGTTTGCACTTTTATGTATATGTTAATCATAATAATCATAATATAGAGACCATAATATAATTGTTTCAGATTCACACCAAACATATGTTCTGTGAAACAAAATAACCTATGCTTGTGTATGTGTGTGTGTTTTTTCCAGGTGATTCTATGGCATCTCACAATCAAATGCAGTTCACTACTTTCGATTCTGACAATGATAAATACAGATATAACTGCGCAAAAAAGTTTAAAGGTGGATGGTGGTACAGAGGCTGTCACATGTCAAATTTGAACGGACGGTATTATCCAAATGGAGAGTATATCAGTTCTTTTGCAACTCATGTTCATTGGAAAACTTGGCTCGGACATCATGTTTCTTTAAAAACAACAGAAATGAAGTTAAGAAGAAAGTAACTTTTCTCTTTCTTTCTAAGGGTGGAGGCTAAAACGATTTTAACATGTACATTTGGTTTGTTTTATTCAATTATAGATTCCTTTTTTCTGAAAATATTGCGAAAGCATGAAGTTAGCTTTGTAGACCAATGATGTAAGATAAGTTTGAGAAAGGAAAGAAAACTACCCCTTAACATTACTAAATAACATTACCCATGACGTTGCCTAATTGTGTTTAATAAAGATTAAGTCATTGCTTGTTAAATCTTTACATATTTATTTATCTCTCATTACTATGGTGAACATATTAAACTTTAAAACATTCATGCTCGATGTCGTTGTTTGCTTAATTCAATCTATACGTGCACACGTGATATTAAGTTAGAAGGAAGAACAACGCTATGATATCCGCCCATAATCTTTACGCAACTGAGAATTATCACTTCAAATTGTATATAAGAACTTCTAAACGTAGATAAACCAAAAGGGAACATAATCAAAGCACTGAGATCACTGTCAGAAGCGAGAGTTAAAATGTGTGAATTAAAAAGTCAATCCCTCTAAATTTTTTGTGGTATGCATGTAAAATATCAGGGAAGTTATATCTTATAAAAACAGCAGGTAAGATAGATTATTTTATTTATTGGTCTCTGTCAAATTAAACAAAAATGGATAAGGAATAGTGGTTCTTAGTATTGATCCTCTCAATACGTTTAATACTTCATGAATTTGCTGCAGACAGAAATAATATTAATAGAAAATCAAGAAAATTGGACAAGATAAAGTTATTGTTCTTTGTAATTTCACATCCTTCCCATGTGTAAAGAATGATATCCATGCCTTCAATAGTTTTTAAAATATGTTCTAGAAAAATATAATTTCACCATACAAGTAAGTAATAGAGATGAAGCAAGGTAGAGTTATTGTTCTTGGTAAGTTAAGTTTGGCCATTGTATAAAGTATAAACTCAATCCCTAAGACACCTTCTGAGTTATGACATACAGATGCGACTAGAGACACTACAGTCATTTGAGACTCTAACAAGAAAAGATTAAAAACAAAATGTTTCAATTGACGGCTTACATTAAACATACTGCCCTCCCCTTTTTATTTCTACTGTTTTGACCTTATAACCGAACCTGTCTATGCGCAGGATCCTCATATTAGAAAACCGACCTCTCTATAAATAATTTATCTATAGAGATGTCAAATTTGTTACTGAATATCAGGGTCCTGTGGTCTATGATTTAAATCAAAAGGTTAACAAACGCAAAATAATGGAAGTATAAAAACTAGAATAAAAACAATCTAAATATACCCAAGAATATAAAAAATAAGTATTGCAAAAATAATAATAATAATAAAAAAAAAAAAAAAAAAAAAAAAAAAAAAAATGGTTTCAGCTGGACTAGGACTCAAGACCCATTGGAAGAACAAAATAATGAACGACGCTATTACCGATTGAGCTAATTCCGCAGCCGCAAATTTGTGTTGCAAATAAGTTAATTTATAGGTAGTTTAATGAATGAAACTGCAGATGAACACTGAATTATAAACTTGCTTCTTTTACAGTTTTACTTGTACGGAAATTGTGATTATACCCAATGCTTTCAAAAGCCTGCAATATATCTAACTTTCATCAAAACTACAATGATGACTTATTCAACCAGTGGTATTATTTTTCAACGCGAATGTATGGATAAGTGGCGGTAATGTGACTGTTAGTAGAAAATCCACTGTCTGACTTTAGAAGCTTTCGCTTCTGAGAATGGAAAATAATTCATTTTCAATGTTGCGTTCTATAGAAAAAAAATATTCAAGTAAAATAAGACCTAAAAATGATTTGTTTTTTTGCTATTTCGTAACTGGAAACAAGTGAGCTGTCATATCAAAGACGTAAGTAGTGGTCTGGTGCTATATGAAAGTATAAATGCTACCGTTAAAAAGTTCTTATCTTCCAGTTAGATTTGAATTTAACACACATTTTGGTTAAAAATCTAAGAAATCGACAATCTTCGATAATTGCTTTCCGATAAATCGATATAGTTGATAGGCAATAATGAAATGGGTAATTGTCAATAACTGGTGTGTAGCTATTTAGCTCCGGTTGAACTATACGTTTGAAACGTTTTCTTTCACTATATTCGTGTTTGATTTCATATTTTGCATACGGATTGCATGTTAATGTTTATAATTATTCATTTCAACGTTCAACATAAATCGGCTTTCAGTTGCTTCCATATTACATTTTCACAAATCCTTCTAAAATTTTGTTAGACCCGTTTACAATGTCGGTTTTCACATATTAGAATAATTAGAATTTATTTTCAAACATGTAATATTTTGTTTAAGTTGTGAGTGCAATTTTCAAAATTTTCAAATATTCAAAACAATTTCTTTTTATTATGTAGGTTTATTGAATGTGTTGAAATGAAACAACAATATAAAGTTTGAAATATGTTCGAACGTATCGAATCTTTTTTTTTCCATCAACCGAATTTATATGGGATTGTATTTCGTTTGAAATACATATTCATTGGTGTTGAATATCAGTTTTTATCAGTTTAATCTGGTATGATTCTTGTCTTTTTATAATTTGGAAGCCATCGGAATATATTTTAAGGCTTGCGACATTTTCGCCACAACCCAGGAACATCATGCTCAAGACAGATCGGCACAATATTGCTCTACGGTTGTCATGAGAAAAGAACTGCTACATTGAAATGAAGAATGTAACGGTGAGATTATGGCACATCCTTTAACCGACAGATAAGGAAAACACGGGGCTCCAAAATATGCTCTTCCACATTGCGACCCAGTGGAACAGATGATCTTACTCATTTGTTTGTTTGTTTGTTGGGTTTAACGTCCCACCGACAGTATTTCAGTCATTTGGAGACGCTCTAACCACTCGGCCCCCGGGGACGGTCATTATACGTTTTAAAGTAACTGTATGTACTACATCACAAGGACAGCAGCGGATACACGGCAATATAAGTGTAGTATTATTTGGTTATCGAAAATAAGCATCATATTGACCATAATGTATTGTTTGACCTAGGCAAATAATATGCTTAGGTAACACTGTTATTCGTGCGCGAAGTTCTCTGTGAACATCTTGAGAAGCAATGTCGAGGTGTGTAGTGCGACAGCATACAACTGGTATATAATGTAAAATAAAATTTAGAAAGTAGAAAATAAATCAACAAAAAGTATGTTTGTTTGCTTTGCTTTAATGTTCCACCGCGAGCATTCGGTCATTTTGGGACTTTACAGTAGATATGGTGTTAATTGCCGTATAACGCCGTACACAAGTGGTATGATGCAACTAGAGACGACTATGACTTGACTATTTGAGTTTACCGTCGCTTCGACAGTATTTCAGTCATATAGCAACGTCCAGCTAATACCAGGTAGAGGAAGAACCACCGACCTACCGCAAGCCAGCCGTAAGGCTTCCTCACATGAAATTCCGAATGACCCTGCCGGGATTCGAACCCTCGAGGCGAGGGGCTGAGTGAGTGTTAAAGTCAGTGATTTTACCCTCTCGGCCACGGAGGCCCCCAACTAGAGACGGGTTAACCACCATAATAGTGCAATGTATTGCGATGATTCAGATTTTTTTTCTCAATAATTATCTTTCAAAAGAGTAACACCAAACTAGGATCACTGCATCTAATGTTTAATCATTCTGTATACGATTGATTTGTCCAAATTTAAGTACAATCCCAGTTATTCGGTGATTTATTGAGTATAAAAATAAACTGTGATGTGTTACTTAACTTATTTTCTTCTTTCAAAATCCTCAAAACTATGATTACCAAAGTTTATAAAACCATTTATATATTGCTTAAGGTAGAAAACTTGTAATGGGCATTCTTCAGGACCATAAATATATCTATTTCATACTGAGATACACCATTAGATCAACTTATACGATTTTTTTTATAAAGTTTGACCGTCAAAAATGAAAAAAAAAACAACAAAAAAAACAACAAAAAAAAAAACAGGAAAGTTTCTGGTGGGATTTAAACCAGCGACCCTAATATTTCAAAAAGGTGCGCTTTACACACTAGGCCAATATTAGTTTCAAATGAAAGTTTTCATCACATATCAAGTATTCTTCCTTAATTCCACAAAAAAAAAAAATAAATAACGAGGCTCATTCATATTCCTATATATCTTTTATATGTATTGCTTCTTGTTTGCTTTTCCACATGTTACAGCGATTTCTGCTAACAGCGTTTGTTTATTTTTCTTTCTTCTCTACCCTGTTTCTGGTTAAGTTCTTTTTTTCAAACTTAAATAAATAAATAAATATCTCAGTGAGATTTATCCCATTAAAAAGAAAAAAAAAGTCAAATATGTAAATCACCAACATCTAATTATCACTAAGACATTTACTAATAAGCGTATAGTTTAAATGAAAAAACGGGGACACTTAATAATTATTCGATGTTCACCATTTCACCTTAGAAGTTGTTCTTATTAAACTTCTGTAGTATTGCTATTGGTTCCATTATACGATATACATAATATCATAATTTAATTTAATTTAACAAGCCTGGATGGACATAAGATACAGCACGTTTTATACTTCAACTTATCTGAAGGTCTTGCTAGATGACCCTCTCGTGATGGTTTCAACTGGTATATTTAGTTGACATACCTCTGCCTATGACATACCTATGCATATATACATCTATATAGAAGAAAATGCATTTCGTAAAAATATGTGCTATCAGACCTAATTATTTAAGTCAAGTTAAGAGCAAAAACAACCTTTGAACAAACGCTTTCGGTCTACTTTTTGAAAAAATCCAGTTAGATCGGGACTCAAACTTGAGACCAATCGATTATTGAGCAAGCACTTCACCGACTGAGATACCGGAACGTTTATACAAATCTCTCACCTAATATGGTTACTTATTTGCCGTTACGAGTACATACTCCAAAGCCAGTTTTAAAATCTGTCTCCGAATTTACAGAACAAATTGATATGTTCTCGATGAACCCACTGGCAGTATTTATTGGAGAACCATTCGGTAACGACTGCGCATAAGGAAGTTAGAAAAACGTGCTGGCAGATTATGCAAATTATGCAGATAGGGAAGTTGCTACCAATATTAGTGGATAAAAGAAGTTTCACCTCAGTCTCTATCCATCCACTTCATACGTTTTTATACCCTCACCCCACCCCATAATCACATCTGTTAAATTTGATGGGGTTTTGTTTTTGGTCAGCCATCTCTACATTGCATATACAAGGTACAGTGTTCATACTGGTCACAGATACAGTTAGTATAATTTGGGTCAAGTGCTCCCAGATGAGGTCAAGGGTAACAAACTTGTGTCATTGACACTGTGACATGCATTGGGCCCAAGATGTGGGCATAGTATTACATATATATGTCCATGGTTTAATATCGTATATTTCCTATCACATTATTGTGCACTCTTATTGCCTTATAATTGGTTTTTACTTAAAACTGATTTCAGTTTAACTTGTACAGAAATACATCTAGATCTGTATGAGTTAGAGAGGAAGAGCTGAAGAAAAAACATGAAAAAGAAAAAGAAAATAAACGAAATGAAAGAACTAGAAAGAAAAACAAAAAAAAAAATATGTAAATAAATAAACAGAAAAAGAGACAGGAAGAAAAAGTAAAAATCACACAAATATAACAATAAAAGAGGAAAAGACAAAACCCCAATGAACCATAAACATGTACCTCAGAAAACAAAACATCCATTGCCGGGTTCCAAAAGGTTTTCAGTTTCCCGAGGTTTCACTGTACGTAACATATTACTTAGAGTCTTGGTTCATCACATATTACTTAGAGTCTTGGTTCATCACATATTACTTAGAGTCTTTGTTCATCACATATTACTTAGAGTCTTGGTTCATCATATATTACTTAGAGTCTTGGTTCATTACATATTACTTAGAGTCTTGGTTCATCATATACCCTTGTCCTTACAATAACCTCTCGTATAGGAGTTTTTACTGCATATGCGAGGGAAACAAATGATTAAAAAACGTAAAATAAGTTATGTCAGGTCTTATGAATAGGACTACATATATCCTTGATATAAATCCGGAAGTCTTGTTGTAGAGACCACAGCAGCTACGTGAGGCGTTCAGGTATTGATCTAAATAAACTATGGAATTAGCATTATGCAGATCAGGTGTAATGTTGATTGCTATTCATTGGCGGTATTGAGACACGTCATTATATCGTCTGGGCTAAAGCTCTGGTTCCTGGCCCAAGCGAGAATTCATACAGCGACCAAATCACTAAATTACTGTTTTGATGCATGCGCGTTGTAAATTAGCGTGGGGAAGCAATTCTTGCAACGTCAATTTTTGAAACACATATTTATGCGAACGTACACACCGGAAGTGCAGAAAACCTGCAAGAATCAGGTAAAATTTTCTAATATTTTAACAATATATTATCACGCTCCTAGATTTAAGACCTAGCCTACCGACCTCACCAGTTCATTACCTTTCAAAGGATGTAGGCATTGTCTCTCGGCAGTTTTTAGTTTTTGAGAACATTCAAATACTATTTTCCAAACACGGCATGTAAACGTACACACTTCAGACTTAATTATAATAAAAACGACCAAAGGTACCACGCCTATACCTTACAACAGTTTTGAATAGTATTGAAGGTGTCAAATGCGCTTTTCCTATTCCTAGATACTTCCGAATGCAGGGATTTACAAAACAACAACAACAACAAAAAAACAGCAACAAAAAAAACAAACAAAAGAAAAACAACAAACAACAACAAAAATAACATCTAAACCGATAGAACTGTAAGGATGTCAACGTACACACTTTGTACCTCGTATTCTGACGTGGTTATTTGCTTAGGTTAAAATAAGGTTAAAAGTTGTATATGCTCTCCTGTTACATAAAATGCTTTTCGATGGACTTTAGAAAAATATTGATAATATTCACTGTTTCAATCAGTGAATATTACCATTTTTATTATTTTCACTGTTTTGTAAGGGGTTACTGAAAGACACTGTCGTAATTTTGTTTTACGACATTTCAGCTGATTTCTACATTGAATAAATATTTTCAAGAAACAGTGTGGCCATATCACTTGGTATATGATCGCAAATTTTGGTTGTTCTTCATGAACACACACGACTTCTGTGCGCAACATCTGATCATTTTGATTTAACGTTTTTAGTGTTGAGCCATGTTTTTACATATTGTATAAAATACTGTAAACCAGGAAACTTTCGCGCCAAGAAACCTTCACGTTTTATGCGTCCAGGCATATTCGCTGCGTAATACTTTCGCGGATTTTAGCAGCCCGCGAATCCCGCGAAACAATACACGCTACGAACAAAATGTATTCACTGAATGACACGGCATTCCAATACACTTAACGAGTATTTTTCTGGTCAGCGGTCACTGTATGAGTGAACAGTTTTTAAATGATAGTTTGAGTAGTTTTTAAACTTGCTGTTGTTGAAAGGAGTTACTTGTATACTAGTATTAATGGTTAGTTTGGCAAGATATCCATGCGTAATTT
>CM037793.1:41852848-41880487 GCA_021229015.1 Solen grandis
TTTTTAGAGTTTATGCCCCTTTGATGATTTTTGCTTACAATTCTGCGACTACTCCCTAAACTACTGGAGGATTTACATTCATCCTTAGACATTGTAGAAGCATGTGTTAGTTATATAACATTGGATTACCTCCCTTTATTATAGTTATGCCCCTTTGATGATTTTTGCTTTACAATTTTCTGCAGACTACTCCTCCCATTGGATTACCTCCCTTTTTTATAGTTATGCCCCTTTGATGATTTTTGCTTTACAATTTTCTGCAGACTACTCCTCCTAAACTACTGGAGGGATTTCAATGAAACTTGCTGTCATTCAACCTTAGACATTGTAGTGCGCTTTTTCTTATAATTTTAAAGATATGTCCCTTTGATGTTATTTGTTTTACAATTTTCTTCCATTGATAGATTTCAGTGAATCTTAATGATATTTATCCATAGACATAGGTATATCCATAGGTATGTGTTACAAAGGATCACTAGATTTCCATGTAGTTGGCACATATGTCCTCTGTATATTAAGATGGAGTGTTGCATACAAGAATTCTGATTTCATGCTCCAAAGCCATGTTTGACAAAAACACTTGCGGGGGGGGTATTAGTAAGCCCTTAGGCGACAGTTCTAGTTAAGATATGTTTAATTGATTGACATAGATAAGCATCTATAAATTAAAATTTTATTTATCGTCGGAGACATATTTTACAAAACAGGAAAAACATTAGCTATAAATTGTTATTTATCGACAAATATATTTTGTCATATTGATTGAGATGTAATAAATTAGTAGACACATATTGATAAACGTAATATTTTATATTTATTAACATATTTTTAATTAATTGACATATCTTGATATGATTGACATAACATGATGTTGTTTTGAATGAGGTGCTGTATTGAATGACAAGTGTAATAATGAATAGCATGTGTTAACCCTTTCCCTCATAGAGGACACCATGAAAAGACCTATGCGAACAGCATAAAACCAGATCAGCCTGCGAGTAACTCGCAGGCTGATCAGGTTTTATGCTGTTCGCTGCTCCTCAGTGGTCTGGTAATGAGGATTTTACAATTAAATTTGGTAAGGTTTGAGTTTGGCTTTCTGCAGATCAGGCTTTATGTGGTACCTATTGAGTGCGTCAAAATGAGTCTATATGAGGGAAAGGGTATGTATGTCAAGTTGGTTGACCTAATATGTTAATTGATTAACACAACGTTATGTTATATTGACTGTTATATTGATTATATGATGATTATTGTTTGAAAGTTGTGAAGTTAATTAAGCCTTGTTTGTACTTAACTGTAGTTTGTATTTAGTAGTTTTAGGGTTTGGTTTGTTTAAAAATGCATGTTTCATTGTAAACACTCTCTTTGTAAAGTTGACAGCTATATCTATCCTAAGTCTATTTCATAACTAGTGTTCTAAGTTGGAATTAATATACAGTGTATCACTTTCTGTGCTTTCATAATTTTTTTGCAGCTATTTTATGCTATATATAGGGATGGGGATTTATTATCAGTAATGTTAAATCTGTGATTTTATTCTTGTCTTGGGTACTAATGGCCTATACATGTAGTCTCCATGTGCTTGGCACGTGATGATGTCTGCACGTGGACATACATGTATAAATAAAGCTTCATCATCAATAATAAGGTAACTAAGTTTCTTAATGTAATATTCATGTCAGAAGTGTCTGTATCGGGTCCTTGGTGTGTCATGATTCACAATGTATTGTTTTTATAAACATTATATGCTACATGATATTTTAATAAAAATATTTATTGTGAATAGTGTTTAAGTATTTATTTTGAAAACGGTTGATGGATTGGTGCAAAAATGAGGGAACATTTGTAATTAAGGTTGTTTTGCACCAAACCCTCGGTATATAGGATGTCATAGTGTTATTTGGAAAATACGTCTTTTATAAGTCCATTGAATGAGACACGTCATGGTATAGCACGGTCTGTCCGTAGACAGAGTTCAGCCCAGTTACTTTTGAATGTCCTCATCTATTGAATTCAGATTTGATATGCAAGTATATAATATTAAAATACATGTCTGTATTGATTTTGGTTACAATCCACTGATTTAGGATAGAGTTATGTGCTCTTTATAGGCACATTTCATATGAAATGACCGTTTTTGCATAATTAAAGTTGAAAGACTTAATGTATTGCATTCACATTTGCTGTGTAAGTGTTTAATATTAAAATACAGGACAAGTTCAATTTTGATTACAATCCATTGAATTATTATCGAGATTGATCTTCTATAACTGGTAATAGAATAAGTTATTATTGTGCTCAAAACTGAATATATGATTTTCTTTCACCACTTTTACCAAAGATCACTATCCGTGACATTTGAAGCAACAACAACAACTACTATACCGCTTACCCATTTCTCATATTTAAAACAGCACTTTTTACTGTGACCCTCGTATGAAATTGCCCGGGGCCCTAGCGGCACTCTTTATTACTTACACTGACCTCTTCGACGGTTTCTATACTTAACATTGCACCGGGAAGGTCTTTAACTCGCCCTGGCGGGGATTGAACTGGCAACCATATGCACATAGCCATTTTCCATCGGCGCCCAAGACTTATAATGTGGTGAATATATCATTATGCTCCAGTATTGTGTTGTTGGTTGACAGATCTGAGGTCTAAGTTTTAAGTCAGAGCAGGCCCCGTGTTCTCGAAAGTAGTTAAGTACGATCTCAGGCTCAAATTTGAGTATCATACTCGGAGCACCAATAATGGGTATAATTTGAATTTGAGTATGAAAATCATACTTGAGTACCATTTTTTTATTGTCGAGAATAGCGATAGCCAGATCATACAAATATTAAACCTTTCCCTCATATAGACTCATTTTGACGCACTCAATAGGTACCACATAAAGCCTTATCTGCAGAAAACCACAGTTAAACCTTACCAAATTTAATTACAAAATCCTCACTTCCAGACCACTGAGGAGCAGCGAACAGCATAAAACCTGATCAGCCTGCGAGTTACTCGCAGGCTGATCTGGTTTTATGCTGTTCGCATAGGTCTTTTCATGGTTTTCTCTATGAGGGAAAGGGTTAAACATCTTGTCATGGTGAAAGTTTGTTATTTATATCTGAATTGTATGTCACTGAAGCAGAGTAACTAGGCTGTGGGTTTGATCACCGACCGCGACATGATACATGAAGCTTTTTTTATATGTGTCTATGATTCACCAGTCTTAGAGGCCAGTTTGTTAGAGCGTCCACCCCGGAGAGGTTGTGGTTTCGGCCCCCGGCTGCGACATTCCCAAAACGTAAAACTTGTAGTGGCACAGTTCCCTTGCTTTGCGATTGACGCATAAGGGTAGTTCAAAGACCTTATGTTAGGACAATGTGATTAAGTGTGGTATTATATGGAACGCCACAGCTGTCTTATGTTCGGTATTGATGTTTAGATCGGTCCATATAGCATTTTGAGGGATCGTGTTATCATCATGTGGGGGTTGTTATGTCATCTTGTTGGGTTGTTGTATCATCATGTGAGGTTGTAATTCATCTTGTGGTTGTATATATCATTTGGTTGTTAAGTCATTATATGAGACTGTAATATCATCATGTGGGGTTGATTTGCCATTTTGGGTAGTGCAGTTGTCCTTCTGCGATGTCCACTTTACTTAATGTGTGGTGCAGTTGTCCTTCTGTGATGTCCACTTTACTTAATGTGTGGTGCAGTTGTCCTTTTCCACTTTGATCGGTTGATAAGTATTTCATCCTGTTCATTATTATGCTGACATGTACAGGTAGTGTGCTGTGATGTTCTCTCCTATGTGGTTCATTCGGCACATGTACTTTCGGATGAAGTCCGAAATGTTGCGAATTGACGATACCAAGTATTTCCTTATTTCACTGTTTTCCTGTTTTCATTTATTTAACGTTGCATGTTAAAGGACAACCCAAATTTTATGATCCCTCGTGTTAGACAATATACAAGTATATTTGCCAACTTTTGAAGTTGCAAAAAGTCACATTCTAGAAGTATTTTTCAGGGGCGTAGCTTGGATTCACTAAATGTGTAGGTATGTTTTCCTACCGCGGAGGATCTGTCGGGGGACTTTGGATATTTGCATGGCCGTGTGAAAAATCTGATTGGTTTTGAGGCTTTCTTTTTAATGGGAATATACCCATTTTATGTGGAATTTCAAGTAATTAATTATTAAATACTCATAAGTAGCCTTTACACTCATGACTCTCACTCATAACGCTCTGAGAACAAACGTGCATCTAGATCAGTTGTATGTAAGCACCTAATATCATGAATTTGTAATAATTATTGTTACGTGTGTGTGATTTTATTTAATACTTTCTGTTGAAATACTGTGTTTTATCAGTGAGATTAAATCTACATCTCACGTGGGGCCTCAGTGGCCGAGAGGGTAAAGTCGCTGACTTTAACACTCACTCATCCTCTCACCGCGTGGGTTCGAATCCCGGATTTTCATTCGGATTTTCATGTGAGGAAGTCTTCCAGCTGGCTTGCGATAGGTCGGTGGTTCTACCCGGATATTTCTGTGCATTCGGGGTCTTCCTCCACCTGTAATTAGCTTGACGTTGCTTTATGACTGAAATACTGTCGAGGCGACGGCAAAAACCAAATAGGCAAGTCATATCTATATCTCACAATGTGGGTGATATAGATCTGCCGGGACTTCCTATTTACATATAAAGGTAAAGTACATGGATATGTAGCAGCAGTAAACATAAAAACAAAATTTGTTTTGAGTGAATATGGAATACATCTCATCTCGAGGTGATACATGTACAATGTTATCATTTTCGCACTCTTGAATATATTAAATAGAATCACTTCTCGATGAGATATTTTCCATTTTCACTCAAAACAAACACATTTCCTCTATGTATTAATCAAACAGTGAAACCTGTTAACGTACTCCCTATAATATAAATTTAATAACAGAAAACACATAATTAACGCTCTTAAGCATCGTCATATCGATGCATAAATATTACATAAGTAGAACATATAGTTTCGTGCATTAGTGCATTTGCATTAGGAAAAACGTAAGTCTGAAAGGCAATATACAAGTTTCAAGCAAAATTATTAACTTGTTTTAGGTCTGTCGTTTATAAAATATGTACCCTTAAACACCCAGAGGAGAAAAGTAAATTTATGTATTTTGCCTCATAAAATCAAATTACCGCAAAGCAGACTTTTTATTACCTAAGATGTGTCTTTTACGTCTGCAGTAAATGTCATTTCATTTTTGAGATCATATAGATTGTGGTTTTGTCAGTTTACTGAACTGGAAGACCAATTTTCAGTATTTTTAATAATTTAAAATTTAGATAACTGTTGAGATGTTAAAACAAAAATACGTTTTTCCAACTCACTCTTTATTGAAAACTATATAATTTTACGTTACATATAAATATAATATTGTTTATAATAATTCGAAAGTTCACTTTGATACCATAGCACAGATTCTTTCTTTCTAATTGTTTGACCCCTATTTCGCCTTTCCGGGCTGTTTTTATTTTTAGTCTTTGGAAAAAAAAATGTGTAGGCATGTGCCTAATGTACCTATAGAAAGCTACGCCAGTGTTTTTATGCAAACTCTCAATAAAAATGCAGTTTATGTTAAAAAAGCAAATATAACTATGTTTTGCTTTTTAGAATTTTCTTACATCAGTGGATTTCATCTGAAAAGATAAAGAAAGTATCTCCTGATATAATACATTGCATTTTACAACATGACAAAACTGTACTTAGTAAAAAGTATTGCAAGTGAATGGAAATCGAAGAAACCTATCTGTTATGTTCAATTGTCTAAGCGAAATGTTTATATTTTATTATGCAATTTTTACTTAATTCTCAAAAAAAAGTTTTAGTTACAAGAAAATGCGTTTAAAAAGGGTGTTTTATTGATCAATATAATAATTTCAACAATTTTATAAAAAAATTGTTGAATACAGTTTATCCTATCACCAGACTTACATTGTGGTATAAACTGCCTATCGAACTTAAACACTCACTCAGCCCATCACCGCGTCGGTTCGTATCCCGGCAGGGTCATTAGGATTTTCATTTGAGGAAGCCTTCCAGCTGGCTTGCGGTAGGTCGGTGGTACTACCCGAATGCCTCCGTGCATTCCGGGTCTTCCCCCTCCTGTAATTAGCTGGACGTCGCTATATGACTGAAATACTGTCGAAGCGACGGTAAACTCAAATAGTCAAGTCAAGTCTTAGTCAGAATTAATAGGATAAATAGAATACTTGGTAAGTGTTGAATGAAGATAAGTTTATCCTGCTCGGTTTAGAAAATATAAAACGCTCGCCAAGGATCACGGTTTATTTTTAATATTTTTAATTAAAAAAAAAAAAAAAAAAAAAAAATACAATGTGAGTCTTCGCAACTTTAAAAGTTGGTAAATATACTTGTTTGTATATTGTCTAACATAAAGGAATCTTAAAACTTGGGTGTGTTCCTTAACATCCAAAATAAAAGAAATGAAAATAAGGAAATGTCCAACTCGGTGTCGTCAATGCGCAACATTTCGGACTTCATCGGAACAGTACATGTGTCGAATGAACCAAAAAAGAAAGAAAAAAAAATCAGGGTCAATAAACCAAGTAAGGAAAAAGTGGACATCACGGAAGAAAAACTGCAACACACAGCAAGTCAAGTACACATTACAGAATGACAAATGCATCACACAGCAAGTCAGGTGAATATCACAGAAGGAAAACTGCACCACACAGCAAGTCAAGTTGATGTAACAGAATGACAACTGAATCACATAGTAAGTCAAGTGGACATAACAGAAGGACAACGGCACCACACAGCAAGTCCAGTGGACATCACAGAAGGAATACTGCACCACATAGCAATCCAAGTGGATGTAACAGAATGACAACTGCATCACACAGCAAGTCCAGTGGACATCACAGAAGGACAACTGCACCACACAGCAAGTCCAGTGGACATTACAGAAGGAAAACTGCACCACACAGCAATTCAAGTGGATGTAACAGAAGGACAACTACAACACACAGCAAGTCAGGTGAACATCACAGAAGGACAACTGCACCACACAGCAAGTGAATTGAACATCACAGAAAGAAAAATGCACCACACAGCAATTCAAGTGACTGTAACAGAATGACAACTGCATCACATAGCAAGTCAAGTGGACATCACAGAAGGACAACTACACCACACAGCAAGTCCAGTGGACATCACAGAAGGACAACTGCACCACCCAAAATGGCAAATCAACCCCACATGATGATATTACAGTCTCATATAAGGACTTAACAATCACGCATAATGTCTTTATAACCTCACACAATGACATTACAACTCCATATGATAATATTACAACCTTACATGATGATACTACAACCCCACATGATGATTTAACAACCCAACAAGATGACATTACAGCCTCACATGATAATATAACAAACCAACAAGATGACATAACAACCCCACATGATGATAACACGATCCCTCAAAATGCTATATGGGCCCATCTAAACATCAATACCGAACATAAGACAGCTGTGGCGTTCCATAGTATTATGCCACATGTATCCGGTGTTTCGATCACAAGGCCTCCAAGTGACCGAAACACTGTTGGTGAGATGTTAGACCTAAATAAACTTCACAATCATTTTATAGGTCCAACAGATATGTCGGTCCGTTGACGACCATATCGCCAATGAATACGGTGTCTCGATCGGGCCAGTTTCATCCTCGCCTCTCCAACAGGCGACAACACGATACTTCTCGCGTTGTCGCATGACAAAAATAATTATACACATGTGATATGCGAGCTTTTTATGGCGATAATTATCGTTTTCATTCTCGCATGTGTTTCTTAAATTTTGATATATCGGCGATAAATATCGTGTTGTCGCGTGTGGGAAAGACGAGGATTAAACTGACCCGATCAGGACACCGTATATAAACGTTTTCAACCGACTTCAGTTTGAAATGAACGTAATGCCCCTAAGAGCACGACCTATGTGCATTATTAATGACTGGATGAACGCGAGTTAACTTCAAATAATCACAGCAATAACGTTAATAACGTCAGGTTCATCAGTTAATATGGTACAAAGGAAATTGACAATGCAGGTGATAAAACTGAATCAGTGACATCAAAATTCAATCACTTATTAAAACGAAGTGTAGCACTGCTTAATTATCTTAGAGTGGGGAGAAAGATTACATCTGAAATTTTAAATGGAAATGAAAAATATAAAGTTGACACAATTATACAGTGTAATTGTGCTCCTGAGTATCTGTAGTGTTCTCAACTAGACATTAAGGGCGAAGACGGCACGTGTAGTCTGGCGGCTAGACACGCAGCTCTTTCTCTTAATGAGAAAGCGTATTGAATCTTTAATGAATTTATGAACAACTTCGCCTATAACTCCTTTTTTTCCATTAGTATGTTGTCAGCTGCATTTAAAGGGTGAAATCGCCGTATACTAGTAGAGTGAAATAATGGACTCTATAAGTAGACATTTTTTAACTTTTAAAAAAGAAATGTTCAGCATCCTCATTTTGATTACAAATGTTTTAAAATATGGCGTATCCGATAAATGGTTTACAAACAGCTCATGCTTCAAATCACTACTACGATTTCTTAGTCGTGCATGCATCATAGCCATGATAATAGTGGTCTGGAACATCGTCGATAACCTATGGAATATATTTCGTTATCATACCTGTATTAAGAAGCAAAGCATATTGAGCGAATGTGGGTTTTCCGATGGATCTGGAATAGAAAATTTGGATTTTTTTTCTTCGTGGTGTTAAATTTTGAAACTAGCTAAAGACGGGGCTTCTTTAAGCTCTAATTCTTACTTGTTCCAAAGAAATGCACGTTAGATTTCCGTTCAGGTAATTGAGCACGTCATATCAATGAAAAATTAATAAATTATAAGGCGGGTTTTCCGTTAAATATTGGTCAACTATATAATTAATGTATACTGGAAGAGAATTATATTTAACAGTAAATTATACAGTATTTTAATTGTCACTTAATTGTTTATATTGAAGATCTATATATAAGATTATTATTTTTCACCCAACACCATTCTCAGCAAGAAAACAAGCGCTATGTCAAATGAACGCCATGCCCCTGCGGGGGCCTTAGACATTTGGGGTCAAAGTCAATTGAAAGTCAAGGTCACCTGGCGAATAGAGCTCATCAAGGTGCATGCACCTTTGAAGTTTGGATGCTGTAGGTGGAAAGACTTCCGTGTTATGGTCAAGGTTAAAGTTTTGTGACAAACGGTCAGAAAAATCGCCAGACCAAAAACAATATGCCACCCGATATATCGATGCGGGGGCATAAAAATGTTACGGGTCCTTCTCGCAAATTCTATAAGAGCCTTGTAGTTTGGTTCATGTACTCTCGATTCAGCAATATTTTCAATAAAATAATTTTTCATTTTTGGTATTATTATTATTATTTTAAACTTATTTCCAGTTACATGATTGGCCCTTTTTTAACCTCTGACCTGACCTATATCTGCCGCGTTTAAACATATATTTTTTAGTTCAAATATATTATGAAAAAGGTTTTCTGCTTATCAGATAATAGTAAATAATAGTCTATTACCCTATAGTCTATTTTGTTGCCAATTCTATTTTCATAGAGTGTTTGTAAATTTAAATGGAGAGAATTTTATATAAATTTCAGTTTAAAAAAATATTGCAAGAAGTGATACCGTCATATATACAACCCGACCCTTTAAACAAATTTCTTATCTAGTTTTATTTCTATTTATTGTTATTGCTAGCTAATAATAGTCCATGACTAGTGCTCAGTCCCATATAATTATTACATTTAACCAGTCAAAATAGCGCTAATGCTAAGGCCAGGATGCAATTTTCGATCACTTGACTCCCCAAACGGAGATAACCGCAGTACTACTATGATTTGAATATTGACGTCATACGGAACACCTCGCCTTTTTACGGGGATAAGGGCGGGTATTGGCGAGTTGATACGATTGATACATAAGTATATCGATTTTACGCACTCTGACGTCATTAGCAGTTCTCTCCGAAATTCATACGGAGAGAGCCGAAGTTACACGGGTCGGCTTTGGCCGTGGACATCTGGGGTTTGGCTGAACGCTACAGACATATGTTACGTGTAAAGATGGCGTAACAAGCGGAAACTGTCGATATTAGGGAGAGAACACGGAAACGTGGTAAGCTACCGGGGTAGGTCTGACCACACACAGCGTATAAAAGGACTGAACATTCACAGTTCGTTACTATTTCTCTCTAGTAGTCTTCCAAACAAGGTAAGCACACTACTTTATGAATAAATGAAATTTGGAAATGCAAAAATCATTTGAAATCTTTTTTCATTAAGAAATCAATAATTTTTAAATTTGCACATGTTTTGGGCATTTTGTTGAATTTACAAATTTAATGAGTAAAAAACATATAATTCTAATTTATTAAGAACAAACATGCAAGAAATTAATTTTATAAATATATATATTATGCTTATTTTCTTCTTCTATATCAGCATTTCGAGGGGTGAGAGCGAAACTATGCTTAGCGCTTATATGTATATATGCACTTAGCCTAGTTTCGCCATTTCACTTAGAAGCGTAATTATGATAAAATAACCCTACATTCTATTTCTTGAAATTGCATAAATAAACGCATATTGCAGATCTGAAGTATATACACAGAACAGACAGTGCAATAAAATCAGTCCCTATTAGTGAAAATGCAGAATAACCCGATAATTCGAAGAAGAATGTATAATCGCGGTTCGGACAATCGGGGTTGTATAAACAGTGTCGTGGAAAGTTAGTGAGCTTGTGTCGGGACTAGGAATATATGTCGGAATTGACGTCTCCATTTTTCTAACAATATTTTATTGATATTTTCAGAATCGTTACATTACTGTATTTTTTGTTTTGTTTTGTTCTTAGCATCATGAAGGTATCCGCTCTCTCCCTGGCCTGTCTGCTCGTTGTCTTAGGCGTGACCCTCGCTGATTACGGTAGCTATGGTGGCTATGGATACGGAGGCTACTCATACGTACCGGCATACGGCGGGGCTGCTGGCGGTGTCGGGAATGGCTCCTTCTGTAAGTTCACAACGGATCGATATTGAGCAAAAATGTATAGTGAACCGCTTCCTGATTTATAGAAACTAATTCCAAACTGTAGATCTGTCGTTCAATATATGTTATTTTATTCAATTTGGAAGAGTAAAGTTAAGTCTGAGACTGAAAAAAGTTATAATTAATCGTACTCTAAAAAGTAACACATTTTTTAAAATTTCTTGTTCTGTTCTTTTTCCACCATTGATGCTGACCGGGTTACTTGTCGGTCTGTTAAATCATACCTATACTGATTGTTCTATTGTTTCTTTACCCCACCAGTGATGCTGATCGGTTTCCTGTTCCTGATCCTGGTCCTCTTCCAAGGTAACCTGTTCAACACTACCTCCACGAGTGGACCCACCATCTCCGTCGTCCAGGGTGGATAAGTCACGTGGTAGGTCACATGATCGCTCTCGTATTGACGAAAAACCCCAAAACAAAACAACAACAACAACAACAACAAAAAAACCGTTTATTAAATCATTATTGAAACGTTAAAATGATAGCATTTTTACATTAAAATTAGATGATGCATAAAAAGATATTATATTTCGGAGTTTGGCTTAGGTTGAAAATATGAATGACTTTGAATCTTAATCTTCAGAATAATGATAAAATTCTCCCTTCTATTTGTAGATTATCCGGTACACTGCAAACTGACCTGCAGGAGAGGAGCACTTAGACTATGGCTGCTGCCCATCTATGCCAGTGTTTTGTTGTTTATACCTTTGTTGATTAAAATCAAATTACAAAACAATGCTGTTATGCTGTTTCTTTCTAAACAAAACTGAAAATATATGGAATAAAGGGGGAAAAAAAAGACAAGGAAAACATCATGTCGAAATCTACCTAGGCGCAAGGTATTGGTTTAACACAGATACCGTCGAGAAGGATTTGTATAACTGTAATAAAAATAAACAAACTAAACCTAACATATATAAAAGAAATAATCAGAAACAAGACATACATGAAAGAATGAAAGAAAGAAAAAACAACATAAATGAATGAAAGAAAGAAAGATGAATGAATGAATGAATGAATGAATGAATGAAAGAATGAATGAATGAATGGGCTTGTTGCCTCATCCTATAACTCTGGGAAGGCAAGCACTTTTTGTAATGCTATATTTTATTATTATTTACCTATGAACATTACACGGACCAATCAAAACACTTATTAATTTTTCCTAGAATAAGTCAAGGGCGTGCCTGGACTTACACACTTACGCACGTGCGTACAATTTATTTGAAAAATCGAAAATTTAAAAACGCCAAAAACGCTATAAAAATCGTCGCCTAACCAGGGTAAGACATATATGTCTTCATAATTAGATACAGCAAAACATATTGTGACCGGATTGGCCTAGAACTCATATCAAAATCAAGAGCACAAAGAAGCTAAATTATCGACAGCATTAAGGTATATATCTTACAGTACGATACATTTTTGATCAACTCATCTTTCCCCGTCATATTCATGTGTTCTGATAATTAAAATAGATTCAAAATACCAACCTCCAGAATTATCTCCATTATAAGGAAGTATGGCAAATTGGTTACACATGGCTGAGATCGGATGCAATAACTAGGGCAATGTTCTGTAACATCTGCATTAAGGCTTAGATATTGATCTTTCATTTCTGCCATGATTCTTGAAGCAAGAAAATGTAATCAGATCAGGCATGCAACAGCATGTATGTAAGCATGTACATTGTTATGATATAAGTTTTATATTATTAACTAGAATAACAATTGAAATATTTGATCAGTATAAAAAAGATAATAACTTCAAACTCAAAAAATATTTTTAATATACAAGTTCAGAAGCTATCAACTTAGACTACTTTAAAAAATGTTGTAATTAATTGTATCAGTATATTAATGTTACACATGCCTTTATGAGTCCTTAACTTGTTTTAAAAATGTTCGCGTTTTGGTTTTATTACTGGCCTATAAAATGGCTCATGAAAAGAAAAAATGGCTCCAATGTTTTAAATTTGACTCATCCATTGGCTCTAACAAATTAGCGCTGAAGGCACTGGAGTTGTGAGTGTCTCAAGTGAAAGAGGGTTTGACGGGCTGCAACTTAAAATAGCCGTTCGAGACTTTACTAATCTGTTGCGTAACTTAAATCATAAAGTATAGGAGTTTATTAGCTGAAATAGATATTATAAGTAAGGGCACAGTGAGTTGATATTTTTTTTTTTTGGTTAAACTTCATTTTTCCATTTTGATATCTACCAGATTATCAAATTCTATAAAAACTACTGCCGTCATAACAGATAAGATATATAATATACTGTTTCTGATTCTGAATAAAGTATGTTTAACAATGCATTATCTACCTTTGTACAGAAAGGTTATTTTTTATACAAATTATAATTGTAACTGAAACACTGTCTGAAAGCAAATCTGGTGGGTGGGGTATTGTTCATTTTTCATGATTTTTGTCAATTTTTGACGATAAAATGTTAATGCAGATAGGCATGCATAGCTATTTACTTGAAAACCATGGGTTATAAGCTGTTTTGATGAAAATTTTGATGAATGTATGTTTTTAAATGTAACAACCACCTACAATAAATCCTCGTTATTTTCACTGTTGGCAAAATTTTGTTTTGATAGGTATGTACAAAACGTGTTGAAAAAAATAGGTTTCCCGTGCTTAGATTTTTCTAGACTTTTTTCTCCACATCCTTCAGATAACAAACTAAATGGAAATGTTTGTGTTGTTTCTTTGCAATTTGTTCAGGGTCGACCCTATTTTTGCCCTAGATTGACTGGACTAAGTGGCATTGTTGACGTTTGTGTCAGTGATCATTCGATGACTTTTTATAAACATAATACCGTGTAAGTCAGCTCGTTGAAGTATAATGATAAAGGTGGCATTCAAAAAGTACAAGTAATTATGTAGATCAATAGATGAACTGTAGGTCCCTTTTAAAACATAAATAAATTAACGATAAAAGTAGAACCCCATAATTCAAAGCAGATAAAAATAAATCAAGTTTATAAGTTGTTGAACGAATAATAATGTAACACTTAGTAATTATACAACTTTTATCTTTTATCATGTGTGTTTTTTTTTTTACTTCTGAAATTCGAACCCACGTTGGGGTATACTGAAGTAGTGATAGACGGAGCAGTTACTACTGCGCCACTTTGGAGCCTTGTTGTAAAGGGATTTATAATATAATGAGCTATACTGAGTTAACTGTTTGTTTTTTGATGAGCTTCTGGGAGGTAAAATAACTCTGTATATAACATAATTCAACAAAATAATTAATGCTCAATGATAAAGAGTTATTTTCATATATATATATATATATATATATATATATATATATATATATAATGATACCCGGTCGAAAGCTCCACGTGAAGCTCCCCGATATGATAGAAAGTTAGATTTGAAGAGGAAGCAGGGTGATAAAAAAAGATTGAAGAAAGAGGTGAGGAGAAGTGTAAAAGACAGTGACTGTGGCTTTTATTTGAAGAAAGAGACATTGCATGAGAGAAAAAAATAATTATATACCTTTTTGGTACATATCTATGTGATAAAAAACAAACAAACAAAAAACAACAAACAAAGGACACAAGGCTTATTTTTTAAGGATAGGCATTTTAAGTTTGTTGGTGGGGAATTTACTTAGCGGAAATCTTACTTTGGAGAAGATAAATATTTATTAGGCCTGTAGACCCTCTACCTAAATCACGTATACATTTCACACAGGAATAACGCGTATGCGCTGCAGTTTCTGTTCCCATTAATCATTTTAAACATTTTTTCTTTTAAGTACGTCACGACAGTCGGCATAAAATGTACAGTACAGAAGACAATCAGGGCAATATCTATCCTAACACAGGTTCAAATTTGCGGCTGGTAACAGAACTGAAAATGTTGCACTTGAAATATAAGACGCAACTATGGTGGCATATTTCTGTTAGCCACTTATCCACTTAATTATAACGAAACTTTTCTGAATATTTGTCACATATTCAGTTATTTTCTGGCAAGTAATAGTAGTTTCTGGATATCATAATAATTATGTGAAAAATAATGCAACATACTAATTTGAAAAAAAAAAAAAAGACAAAAAAACAACAACAACATGATATCCATTAACTGATGTGAATATATGGCTGGCTGTTTTGTCCAACCCGTTTCCTACTTTCCAGATACAAACTTATGGTGGTATGGTGGCATATTTCTGCCACTTATCCAACTGGCTATGTCGAAAAAAGTTTCGACATAGCTTAGTGGATAAGTGGCGGGCAGAAATATGCCGCCATAAGGTATCCACCTATGTATCAACTGTCTATTAGTACCCACTACTGCCAACGCCAAAAACCCACGATATACGAGTATGTTCCGTTATCAGAAGCAAATCATATTGAGCGAACGTGAGTTTTTCGACGATGACACCTGCCAACCACATATTAACCTAGGTTAACTGGGTATCCTGCTCTTTTTCAGATACTTATGTATCGTGGCATATTTCTGCACAGCATTATTTTCAGTATTTTTTTAGACATTTTCAAATTTATGCCCTCAATCCCCACTCCTGTAATCGTAACATGCTGGTGATTCGTATATATTCGGCATTTTTCGGCCAAGCACAATTAACCTGTCAGTCCGGATATAAGAGTATTTCGTATCTATTCGGCAAGCTTCGGTTAAACACGATCGTTCGAACTTCCAACTGTCAGTCCGGGCGTACGGTGATGACATGTTACGTATAACGGTAGTGTAACATGCGGAAGCCGTCTACACGGAAATGTAGTGAATTAGGGGTAGGGTCTGGCGTATAAAAAGGGTGAACATCCATAGGTCGTCACTATCTCCCAAGTAGTCTTCCATACAAGGTGAGCTTCTAAACATAAAATTTGCCAATAAGATATTTTGACAGACGAAAAAATATTTTATTTTTTTAGAATGCTTCTACAAGTTAATTTCATTAAAGAAAATGAACTTCATAATATCTATAAAACGAAAACTGTATAACTATTTCAGCGAGTTTTCTCATGACAATCCGATGTTTGTAAAATAAATAAATAATCACACTAACAAACAAAGCCTGAAGGACTTACGTCATGGTATAAAAACACTTTTTTGTTTCAGCCAATCATCATGAAGGTATCCGTTCTCTCCCTGGCCTGTCTGGTCGTGGTTCTGGGCGTGACCCTCGCTGATTACGGTGGCTATGGTAGCTACGGTGGCTATGGATACGGAGGCTACTCATACGTGCCAGCATACGGCGGGGCTACCGGCGGTGTCGGTAACGGCTCTTTCTGTAAGTTCAGGTCTTCTTTTAAATTAAATTATTATTATTATTATTATTATTTGTTGTTGTCTGTGACGTCAGTCACACCAACTATAGTACTATATTTTCAACCCAGGTTCTCCCAGATTTTAAACCGAATAACCTCTCAACAGTGTAAATATGATCGGACAATTGTATATATCTCTACAACATAAGTATTCTAGAATTAAGCAAAAATGCTGAAAATCAATGCTGCATCAAAAATAAATACTTGCAGGCTACAAAAATCGCCTGTGACATGAAAACATTATAGGACTTATTTTTTTATGCTGATGTAACTGCAATCAAATGATGTAACTGTTTTTATCACGTGATCACTTTACCAAGCGCACGAATATAGTTTGTTTCGATGCAAAGGTGGCTCGCAAATAAATTTGATAGTAAACGTACTGCGTTCGGTCATTTTAAGCCTTTATAATAATCCATGTGAAGTTCAAAACAAATCATTGTAACATACTAATAATCACATCAATCTATTGACCTCAGATATCTCCAAGGGTTATTTCTTACACTAAAAAAATGACCGAAACGTGTATATCTACTATCCGAAATGAGTTCGGAGCCTCTGACCTGTGCAGAAAATTAGCATAATTACTAAGGTACTGCGTGAATACAAATCAAAGCTCTGATAGCGCTGAGAGAACAGGAATGCCGCATCATTTTTGTTTATCAAAGTGAACTTAATTATTGGTGATCGACTTGCAGCTTTTCAAACACTCTTAAATTTGAGACACATACAACTTCAGTGCCTTCAGCGCTTTGATTATAAACCTAATGTGTCAATAAAACTAGATAATTAAATCAGACAAGGTTAAGAACTATAATAAAGATGTATCTAAAAGTCATTTCAGTTTAATGTTCTTACCATGTTTAATCCTCGAAAAGTGGCGTGTAAACGATTATTCTTAGAACGCACGAGAACAACACTAACATCCTAAAACACACGTCAAGGAAAATACCAAAGTTTGACAAACACTGATCGAAAGTATCTACAAAGCGGTACAATGTCAAACAACTACGTATAATTCTGTTGATTTACCCCACCAGTGATGCTGACCGGGTTACTTGTCGGTCAGTTAAATCATACCTATACTGATTGTTCTATTGTTTCTTTACCCCACCAGTGATGCTGATCGGTTTCCTGTTCCTGATCCTGGTCCTCTTCCAAGGTAACCTGTTCAACACTACCTCAACCACCAGTGGAACTACCGTCTCCATCGTTCAGGGATAAGTCACGTGGTAAGTCACATGATCGCTCACACAATTACGTCAGTTCCGTTTGGAATAGCTCCGTCAATTGATAATGAATAATCATTACAGTATATTTCTATAAGACTGTGTATATGAACATCGATTTCGAAAACAATTTATCACAACTTAGAATAATTCCTTTCGACTATTCCTGGGTTGGAACAGTACTTTGCGCCCAATAAGTTCATGGACGATTCTTACACAAAACGGGATTCGAATCCCAATCTCCGGATCCGCAGTCATGCATTCTTACACATTTTTATATTTCGGAATGACAACAACTCATCATTTAAGCATTTATCTTACAATTAACACAAATCATAATATTCATTAAGCTCCTTAGTTTTTAAGAAAAACAATCCTTAACTGGAATAAATCTCTGTGTTTTATATATAAGACCTAAGGAAATTCTTAATAACTAAGGGAAATCTATGGGATTTTAAAGAAAATCTTAGAAATAAAGGGATATTTCCCTAAGCAGATTTATGAATACGGCTCCAGGTCCAGTAAAAGATATAACAAAATATCACTTTCTTTTTGTCTCTTTTTTCTCAAAAATGATGATTAAAAATCTTCTATTGTAGATTGCCTAGCAATACTCGTGGTGACCTGCAGAAGACGATGGTCGCGATTGTTATATGTCTCTATTGATATATTTATACATATGTTGAATAAATAACTTATAACAATACAGTTTTTTCATCTTTCTATACTTTTTTGTTCGCTCGAAAAAAAATAAAGACAATAATGAATGGAAGAAATGGGGGATAGGAGGAAAGAATGAGGAAATGTATGAAAAATAAGTGACCAGATTTCTAAATTAGCCTACTGTGAAATCATTAATTTTCGTGGGACACTAATTTTCGTTGATATCGCAGAGGGTTTTTATCCATGATAATTAAATCCCACTAAAACCCTCGTAGTTTACATTATTTTGAACATGAACTTCCATTTAGTACTTAATGATCGAATTTTAATGGCATTGAAAATTAATGATTTTACTGTGAATCTTTTAACGTAAACTGTAAGGCATAAAAGTTAATCATGATAAAAGGTAATAAGAGGGCCAAGATGGCCCTGAATCGCTCACCTGATAAACATTGCCTTCATTGCATATTATAGTATTATGAGTCATACTGAATACATAAACCATGTAGAAGTACAGCAAGATCATCTAAATGCCACACAAAAACTGCCATCCAAATTTTGAATGTCATAGCTCTAATAAATCTATATAAAATCAAGTGACCCTTGGTGTGTGACACGAGGGCCATGATTTGTACAGACTTGGCTGAGATCTTAACCCCAGGCCTTGTTGTTTCTGAGAAGATCTTTTGAGGGGTTTCCTATAAGGTCTATGTAAAATCAAGTGACCACTAGTGCGGGGCCAATTTTGACCCCAGGGCCATGATTTGTACAACCTGGTAGAGGTTCATAAGACAATGCCACATACCAAATATCTAAGGTCTAGGCCCTGCGGTTTCGGAGAAGATTTTTAAAGATTTAACTTTAAAAATCTATATTTAGCTACTGTGACCCAGGTAGGCAATGGACCGGAACCATTTGAACAACTTTGGTCGAGCTTCACCCAAGGAACATTCCTGTAAAGTTTTTATTAAGATTGGCCCAGTGGTTAAGGAGGAGGTGTCGTTTAAAGAAAATTATTGAGGCCGAACGCACGGACGCACGCACGCACGCACGGAGGGCGGATGCCGGACAAAAGGCATTCACAATAGCTCACCATGAGCACGCTGTGCTCAGGTGAGCTAAAATTTGAAGAGAAATGAGATGTAGTTATAAAACTTAAATATAAAATGTCAGTATATAGGCAACTAAGGCAAAAAATGTGTGTTTAGGGCAACGGTCTCAAAATAGGGATTTATTTAAAAAAAATCTTTTTTGAATCACGGAAACCGGCGGTCCCAAAATGGCCGATAAAAAAAGGCTCTAAAATTTTTGGGGTCGGCGTGTTTTCGCTAGGTAGGGTCGGGTTGCTCGAAACACAGATATTTTTAGGCCTCAACAGATTAATTCTGTTTATAAATATACATACGTCTAGTCCATCATAGGGGTACCGGTGTTGTCATTTGGAATTTTGTGACGGTATACACGGCGACATTAAAAACCGTCTAATTCAACATAACAACATGGTTTACCTTTTCTTCATATTACTCACTTTATCTAGATTTTAGAAAATTTAAACGTGAGAAGGCAAATGTCCGCTTTCATATATATATAAACTTTGCCCAAGAAGGGAATATTCATGTTCAACTTCCCAAGGAGAGTATCTAAGTATATGATACATGGGTCTAAGTATACGATACAGGGGAACTAGAAAGCAATAAATAAACAGCAGTTAATAACATTGGATTAAATAATTTACATTGATTATCGTGAAATATTTAATATCTTTTCAAATATCAATGTTTTGGGGGTGTAAGGGTGTATGTGGCCCATAATGCAGATAATAGTCTTATCAAATGTGAAGAAAAACATAATTGAATTGCAGTTAAATAAAAAAAGACGATATGATAAGAAAATTATGCCAGACTGAAAACTTGACTTTAGCCGAAACATGACACGTACGTCAAAATTCGGATATCACAAGGCCTAATCAAAAGTGGATCGAGCATCGCTTTATATAGTGAATAATGACCAACCTCACCTCTGTCCACAAACACAAGAAGAGAAGAAAAATCTCCAAAACAGCAAAAACATCAACAAAAACAACACCAACCCTCCTCCTCCCGATTAATCAATTTGTAAATATCTTTATATTTTAATTAAGCAGAATCATAAATATGATTATTACATAACTATTACTTATGAGCCCTATAACATTTAAAGAGGCCTTGACGATGTAAATAAGCGGGCAAATAAAAAATATCCCTATCGGACCGGGGCAAAAAGTAATATTATTTTTGGCCCTGCTTCTCCTGCAATTTCATTGGCTAAAGGAGTTATATAATAAAAGTTTCATTTAATAAGTGATTTGATATTGGCCCTGTTTTTGCCATCGGGGCAGTCGTATTGGCCAACGACCTGCGGTCCCGGGACAATACGACTGCCCTCGGACAGAGCCAATACCAAATCACTTATTAAATAACATATAAGGGAGTGATGAATAGAAAAACAACAACAACAAAAAACAGATGGATGGAACCAGATATGTGTTTATATCTATAATATACGTATAATTCAATACTTAATTAATTTCGTTGAAATTTACTTTGTAATTTGTATGTGTTTATTACATGCCGGATAGTATGTATGTTTTATCTATATCTAATAGGTTATCACAGAAAAGTGGAAATAAAGAGTATATATAGATGTACATTGTTCCACTAGACCTTTGTTAGTATAGTACATTGTACCACTAGACCTGTGATAGTATAGTACATTGTACCATTAGACCTGTGTGAGTATAGTACATTGTTCCACTAGACCTGTGTTAGTATAGTACATTGTACCACTAGACCTTTGTTAGTATAGTACATTGTACCACTAGACCTGTGTTAGTATAGTATATTGTACCACTAGACCTTTGTTAGTATAGTACATTGTACCACTAGACCTTTGATAGTATAGTACATTGTACCACTAGACCTGTGTTAGTATAGTAAATTGTACCACTAGACCTTTGTTAGTATAGTACATTGTACCACTAGACCTGTATTAGTATAGTACATTGTACCACTAGACCTGTGTTAGTATAGTACATTGTACCACTAGACCTGTGTTAGTATAGTACATTGTACCACTAGACCTGTGTTAGTATAGTACATTGTACCACTAGACCTGTGTTAGTATAGTACATTGCACCACTAGACCTGTGTTAGTATAGTACATTGTACCACTATACCTGTGTTAGTATAGTACATTGTACCACTAGACCTGTGTTAGTATAGTACATTGTACCACTAGACCTGTGTTAGTATAGTACATTGCACCACTATACCTGTGTTAGTATAGTACATTGTACCACTAGACCTGTGTTAGTATAGTACATTGTACCACTAGACCTGTGTTAGTATAGTACATTGTACCACTAGACCTGTGTTAGTATAGTACATTGTACCACTAGACCTTTGTAAGTATAGTACAATGTACCACAAGACCTGTGTTAGTATAGTACATTGTACCACTAGACCTGTGTTTGTATAGTACATTGTACCACTAGACCTGTGTTAGTATTGAACATTGTACCGCTGGGCCTGTGATAGTATTGTACATTGTACCGCTGGGCCTGTGGTAGTATTGTACATTGTACCACTGGGCCTGTGATAGTATTGTACATTGTACCACTAGGCCTGTGGTAGTATTGTACATTGTACCACTAGACCTGTGTTAGTATTGAACATTGTACCTCTAGACCTGTGATAGTATTGTACATTGTACCGCTGGGCCTGTGGTAGTATTGTACATTGTACCACTATACCTGTGTTAGTATAGTACATTGTACCACTAGACCTGTGTTAGTATAGTACATTGTACCACTAGACCTGTGTTAGTATAGTACATTGTACCACTAGACCTTGTTAGTATAGTACATTGTACCACTAGACCTGTGTTAGTATAGTACAATGTACCACTAGACCTGTGTTAGTGTAGTACATTGTACCACTAGACCTTTGATAGTATAGTACATTGTACCACTAGACCTGTGTAAGTATAGTACATTGTACCACTAAACCTTTGTTAGTATAGTACATTGTACCACTAGACCGTTGTTAGTATTGTACATTGTACAACTAGACCTGTTTGGTATTGTACATTGTACCTCTAGGCCTGTGATAGTATTGTACATTGTACCACTGGCCTGTGATAGTATTATACATTGTACCACTAGACCTGTGTTAGTATTGAACATTGTACCTCTAGGCCTGTGATAGTATTGTACATTGTACCGCTGGGCCTTTGGTAGTATTGTACATTGTACCACTGGGCCTGTGATAGTATTGTACATTGTACCACTAGGCCTGTGGTAGTATTGTACATTGTACCACTAGACCTGTGTTAGTATTGAACATTGTACCTCTAGACCTGTGATAGTATTGTACATTGTACCGCTGGGCCTGTGGTAGTATTGTACATTGTACCTCTAGGCCTGTGATAGTATAGTACATTGTACCAGTGGCCTGTGATAGTATTATATATTGTACCACTAGACCTGTGTTAGTATTGAACATTGTACCTCTAGGCCTGTGATAGTATTGTACATTGTACCGCTGGGCCTTTGGTAGTATTGTACATTGTACCACTGGGCCTGTGATAGTATTGTACATTGTACCGCTGGGCCTTTGGTAGTATTGTACATTGTACCACTGGGCCTGTGGTAGTATTGTACATTGTACCACTGGGCCTGTGATAGTATTGTACATTGTACCACTAGGCCTGTGGTAGTATTGTACATTGTACCACTAGACCTGTGTTAGTATTGAACATTGTACCTCTAGACCTGTGATAGTATTGTACATTGTACCGCTGGGCCTGTGGTAGTATTGTACATTGTACCACTGGGCCTGTGATAGTATTTTACATTGTACCACTGGGCCTGTGGTAGTATTGTACATTGTACCACTGGGCCTGTGTTAAGCGACCGGTGAACTGCTGATGAGGAGGTCACATTCATAATTATATCTATGCTCCTGGAGCTAAATCACTCAACCGAGCCCCCCCCCCCCCCTACACACACACACACTGAACTAATTTATATTATTGAAACAAATACCAATATGTTAAGATTTTATTTGTATATATCAATTCATTTTGAAATTCAATTTTTCTGACAGTTCACTCGAGATTCATAATACGGAAAATTCCGGAAATAGGCGAAGCACTACGATTGTTCGGAAAGCTGGTCTCCCACTCAGGTTTTTCTTTACGATATTAACACAAGAAAACTTTTTGACGCAAGCGTCAAAGAATACAGTGGGATGATGATCCCTGTTAATGACGTTCGTACCTATTGGTTTTTGTACAGGCTGGTGAAGAATGGCAAAATATCCCACAGAAGTTGTGTTGTCTATGAGGCGTCGGTGCACTGCATGTCTTGCAGCTAATGCGTCTTATACACGATACTGACTTTTTTTAACTCACTGTTTTCACCTAGTGAAATTGGTAGTGTCGTAAATACGTAGATTGTTATTTATTCAAATAAAATTCCTACAGACGATGTCTATGACATTGATAATGATTTGTTCCAAATTTCATGAAGATCTTTTATCATAGTCAGTATTAAAATCATCAAAACATGACTGGTGCGTTTTTATATTTATTTTCATTTACAAAAATACATCATGTAAAGACAGGCACAGAAAAACACATAACATTGTTCTCCAATTAAATAAAAGTATCAGAACCGTGTCGGTTCTTGCCGGCCCGAAATAATTTCAATGACTTAAGGACGTTTCAGCGTGTTACAGCTTTTTTTTGAATTTCTCATTTATTTTAAGTAGACTGATAGAAGAAATCACAAATTTTAAGATTCATGTGTTAAGAAGATCATCAAAAGTATAGATTATTTGCCAAATTTTGAGGTACGAAAATATATATTTTAGTGTTTTATGCAAATTTGGCTAAAATTTCAATAAAAAGCAGTTTTAGTTAAAAAACAAATCTGGTGAGGTATGTATTTTTTTACATTTTCAGAAAGCATTCATATCAGAGAAGTGACTCTGAAAAAATAAAGGAAATCTGTCCGTTGAATTTTAAAAAAAAAATATATATATATACATTGTATTTGAAAATTCACAGTTTTTGGATAGTTTTTGTATACATTTTTGTCCGGGCACAAATGAGATTTCATGCCCGTTTTGTATTTTCAATACATATTTGACAGTAGTTTTATCTGTAACTTATAGAATACATTATAAATTACAAATGGTGATAAAATATTTTAAAAATATCATTTTAATATGCTGTTACAGTGTTTAAAAACGAAATTTTAATGCAATGTTTTTTTCAACAAATTTCAGCAAATTGTGATGCTCTACCATAAGCTTGATCTCTAAACAAGCATGGTGACCCCCTAATTTTACTTCATATATCTTTTAGCTAAAGTCTAAAGTACTTATATGTATTTTTAAAAAAAAATCTGTCCGTTAGAGAAAAAACAAAACAAAAAAACGCTCAAACGCCAAATAAAGTTACCCACAATGGCCGGAAATGCAAAAATATAGGTCATGTCTGTATAAAACTTCCTATTGTTTTTATCTTAGGAATTCATTATTGTTGTCTGTGACCAGTAAAAACAATAGGGTATTAAAGTCCGGCATTGTAACGGGGATAAAAGTATTTTAATTGACGGTGTGAAATTGTTTTACAGTGAACGATATATGCAATTTTTTTATTTGTTTTTTATTAATTCGTCATGTAAACCGGAACTGATTTTTGTTATATTTTCTTTTATTAATTCACTTGCATTCCGACTGAGGGGAGATTATTTCATAAACTGAAACTATAGATAGACTTACGATTTTTATGCATGTTGTACCGTTAAGTACTAATAATCGATCATTTGTTTATACTAAATGGATCATACGTACATGTACTAGGAAACTTTTAAAACACATCATGTATGGAGCTTAGATATTTCGAGTCATTTTTTTCAGAGGCTGACCCCTCCTTTAAAGTTGTATTTTTCATCAGTGATAAAAAGTTAATCTATTGCTAAACATGCCTCATTACATTTCTTATTAATCTAAAATCGTTTGAAAAACACGAAATAAATTATTCAACATTTCTCCGAAGTTGAGGAGTTTTTAATGTCTTTTAACGTGGATAATCTTCGCCAATTGCAAGTCGTGACTTTTCCTAGACTTCTTGTGTTTTATGTATAAAACATTGAATGGGTTCAAGTCCCGACAGGGTCACTCGCATCCTTCGTGTGAGGAATCCTTTAAACTGGTTTGTGGAAACTAGGTAGATCTCCCTCCACCTTTAATTAGCTTGACGGTAAACCCCAGCAAAACAACATCAACATGTCAAAATATTAGTCAAAAGTAGTACAATAAATTAATCTATTTTACAATGAAACATGTACATAGATATAGTTTCAAATGTTGATATGTAATGACATAATTCTAAAAACGTTTCTAAGCATCATGTATTTAGAACCATCTCACCATTCATGTTCACGGTAAAATAAATAAACATGTGATTAGTCAATTAAATTAAATTATAATGCACTTCAGTTTAGTCATTTACTAAAGTATTTTGTTACAATAAAACGGACTTCAGACCTGAATATTACTGGCGTAATATATATTACCTTTTGTTATTGTTGTTTTGTTGCTGGTGGTGCAGCCAAAACTTCTGTTGCAATTTCAACCTTAAGCGTACCCTGGCAAGACGCCGCTACCGACGGCAATCATGAACTACTGAATCTGGGATATATTTCTCAACACGGAGGGGGCTCGCTCTCTGGTGTCAACTTCGGTGAAAATGGCCCTTGGGTCGCCGCACGTGCCAAATATGCACCTCTTGTATCATGGGAAGGTAAGCGGCTATTGCTAATTTTAACTTTAGAACCTTTTTTGTCTTTTTCAAATTTGATCTTTGCTCTTAATGCGCTAACAATGTTATTAAAATATCTGGTGTAAATAATTCATTTTTATACGTGTACGTGTATGAAATTGATGTGTAATTTCTAAATTGATATGTTTTGTTGCTGATGGTGAAACACTATTGTAAGGTGTGCTAGATGGAGACAGAGCTGTGTATCGGACTTTGTACCCGCGGGGTCGCTAGGCGATTGCCTCAAAAACTGCCAGGGTGAATCCAAATACATGTTGCTCGAAGTATATTTTACACTCTTTAAATTAAAAAACAAAACAAAACAAAAACAAGCTGTTGTTTTATTTACTCTAAAGATGTAATTCCTGAGATTGTGTCATTAAGAGTGACCATTTTGTCAACATATATTCTTCATTCGTTCTCTGGTTCTCGATCGTTATTTTAATCGGAATTGTACAGACGAAATCGATGAAACATGACTGAAATTACTTAACTACTAGAGTAAAATTTCATACTGCAGGACTATGTCTGAAGTACACATAATGCTACGGTTACATGAAGGCTAAGAAGCTCGTACGAGTGTTTATAATTGTAAGTTTGCGAGTGATCGCAGGAATTTATGAGTACATGTACTTTGAACTCGTGCTGTGGCCGCAAGAGCTCATACGAGCTTTCTACGAGATTCGCAAGAGCTCGGTCCCAGTTCGACATCGTACGATTTTTTAAACCTGCGAAAACTCGCAGATCAGTATACAAGTTTTCAAGTTTTTACAAGTTTCGTGCGAGTGTGGTGACCGTAGCATCATGTCAGAACAACTTTGATAATTAGAAAATCTTTTTGAGGGTTGGAAGGTTTTTTAAGGTTTTTTCTAGCAAGTAAAGTCCATAATGGCCGGGCGTGTTTTTGTCTCGCTGTGAGTTGACAATGGCAATCACTATGTTTTAGCTGCGTTTGTGGGCATATAAGTTGAGGGAGTTTTTATAAATGGACATAATTATATGAAAGATTGAGTTTTTTTAAAATATCATCATATTGACTTTAATGCTTTTGAAGTTTTCAATATTTTTTTTTCAATTTCAAGTTTATTTACAACCTTTTTGCACTGGCTCGCGCTGGTTCTTTCTAACTGAGACTACAGTTCATGTGAGAAAACGTGAAAAGCGTGACCGCTGCTGGGTTGTTCGGGAGAATTAATTCAGTATTGCACGGAGATAGTTATTCCAACCTTGCGGGTCACGTGGAACGTACTGAGTCATTATTTTGTGTAGAATCTGTGTAGCCTGGAGAGCCCTTTGGGTTCCGTTATTACATCCACTCCAGTCCCTGCGGATGTAAAAAAGAGAGGAGCTTCTGGTTCTTTCGAGATGAATGACACTAAGAAGAGCAAGGCAG
>CM037793.1:41880587-41897775 GCA_021229015.1 Solen grandis
ACTTAGAACTAGACATCACTTTCTGTAATACTACACAAGACATTCTAGACACTACTATAATCAAGCTTATCACCTTGTTCAAACATCAAACGATACATAGGTTTTATATTACCAACCTATGTTGTGAGTCTTGATTATGATTTGTGTTATGTTAATAATTGTTTTCATTTTATTATCTGCTTTGCGTCATTTAAAATGAATAACATTTCCACAATAATGTGTTTGTGGTATTTATAACAGATGTAGTCTCCCACATATGAACTTCATCTCAAGGGAAAATCTCGTGGAATTACTTCCCCTCCCACAGAATTCAAATCGGCACCGGCTGCATGTCATTGTCATACAAAACATCGTCAAAAGATGACGTTACTTTTGGCGCCTTTTCTAGGACGTCATGTTGTTGTTTTCTATTTTGAGAAAGGCAACATTTTGCCCAAATATTGAATAAGAGTGAATTTGATTAATTATATATGACAGTTTCTTTTCATATGCAATTATATAAGTATGATTCTTCTGAAGATATATCACAATATGTGAAACATAATATTTGTTTGTTTGCTTGTTTGGTTTAACGTCCCACCGACAGAATTTCATTCATTTGGAGACAATGTCTACTTGAGACAAATATAGTGCTGCCACATTACAATTTCACGCCGTAGACATTTGGCATGATACCACACCCAGTCACATTATCCTGATACCGGGCCAACCAGTCCTGCAACTATCCTTATATGCTGAGCAACAAGCAGTACCATTTTTTACAATGTAAAGTACAAAAACGAAATAGAACTAGATTTCGTTTGTTCTGAACAAACGATGGGGCTTTCTGCTTTGCAAACCATTTCAAACCTGATCAGATAAAATTATTTATCCTGGCATACATCATCTGTGAAAAAATGAAGAAAATCCGTCCTGAATTGACATCTGCAGAGCGCAAACTATTATTAAGAGCAGATGAAATCTGTGACGTCAAATGACCTAATATGGAATTGAAACTCACTTCCATCAAAGGGGACTACGTAGCTTCGTATAATTTCATGAAGCTGGCTCTTCAAGAACCTTTTTAGAATAAACCTAAATATTTCTCAAACTCGGTGTCCTACAAGGACGTGAAGAATCACTAGTCCTCTTTACATGCAAAAAAGGGTATACAATGTTCCTTTCCTACCAAATATTTATTTTCAACATTTTCATTGAATTTTCTTTCTGAATTTAAAGGGGTACAGAGCAGTAAAATACATTACAGCAGTACATTATACATTTAATGAAACAGAATTAAAATTTGGAACAATATGCAAAAGCACTAGAAAAAACGGTTTTTCAGAAATTCTTAATTATAATTTTTAAAAAAGGTACCGTTAGAAAGGTCTGCAAATTTCCGATATATCTTTTAATTATATCTAAACCTAGCTTTAAGGGCCTTTGAGATACAGATTGTTAAACCTAAAACAAAAAACAAAACAAATAAATAAATATATAAAAAAAAATCGGCAAAAAGATGCTCATGTCAGTTACTACTTTTCGACCAATAACTTTGTATATAATTATCCGATCATTAAAATCTGCAAACAATTAGAACAGCATTGCATCAAGCTTTAAATAATGTTTGGTTATATGCTTTGTTAATTAATCTTTTGAAATGACTTCTACACTTTTTCCTTTTTTGTATATCTGTATATGTTGAGAATGAAAACAAAACAGTCAAGGGGTCCACGTAAAGCTCTGTGGTGACCTGTAGCTCCCGATACAGACATCTCCAGGTCAGTTTTTTTTTTTTTTTTTTGCCAAGTGGACAAGATGTCAGATACATTTATTTAATTTCCAAGCAGGTTTTATAACAGAAACTACAGGGATAGAAATATAGGGACAGAGCTTTGTAGTGATATCAAACAAACAATACTATTTTATCTAATTATCTTTTAAGGGGCAGTGATTTAATGGTACCATAATGGTGACGCACAGGACTGAAGATCCGATGGATATTGCTCAATTCAGAGCGTGACTTAGTTTAAGTTCTCACAGAAATATGTCACAACAAAGAGAGAAACTTGAAGTATTCAGCATATATTTTAAATGTTATAATACAAAACAGCTACTCCATTCCTTTTAAAGACACGCATCAGGATTATTTTTTTTTTGTAACTATCGTTTTGCTCTACAGCATTTTGATTTTAAAACAGGGCAAAACATATTTGCTTTCTCTGGTAAGTGCGATGTCAGTCTAACATATATTTCAAGCACACGTGAAAAGATAACACAAATTTCTGTAAAACAATGACCTGAACTGCTTTGTTACGATACAGACTTTGATGTTTGTTGGTTCTCAGAACGTATAGGTAATGAGTGAGATTCGTCAATGTTAAATATATAGTTAAAGGCTCTATACGAGTATACAGCAAGTATGGTGTTCGGTCAGAAGCAAACTAATTCAAGCATTTGTTGCTTGAAAATAAAGCCTCAAAACCAACCAGAATGTACCTACGGTCTTAGAATATAACAAAAAATCCCCAACGGGACAACACCCTAGGAGCCCGTGTCTTCACATCCAGCTAGGTCAAGCTACACCCCTTGGATCTACACTATTCAGAGAGAACAGTTTGTAATATTCAATGTGCATAATTTCAACCTTCAAAATATATTTAAAGGATCTTTTCTATTAGTGTCATACTAAGTATGTTTTTGTTTAGTGTACTATTTTGGTC
Source organism: Solen grandis (assembly GCA_021229015.1). Taxonomy (NCBI): domain Eukaryota; kingdom Metazoa; phylum Mollusca; class Bivalvia; order Adapedonta; family Solenidae; genus Solen; species Solen grandis. The sequence continues at coordinate 41,883,290 of CM037793.1, forward strand.
AGGTAGATCTACATTTTTATCTGTTAAAATGTTTAGAAAAACATTCAAAATACAATCACATTTTTTTTTCATAATAAAAGATGAGCGAAAATAAAATCGTTAAAATACATTTGTATCATTTTTTTCTATAAACCGGTGAAGATATGAAGCATTGAGCCGTTACGGGTCTCTGTTGATATTTTGTTAAAATCTATATTCGCCACATGCTTCGACAAACAAGATACTTTTTAGAGAAGAAAGATTAATTTTAGATATACATATGATAAGTGCCTTGCCTGACGAAGCATTCGGTCATACTGAATTTATCGTATCAAATGCCGACATCAGCAAATATTCATACAAAATATGTGTAAATTACGGTTCAGTGGATTTCAGCAGGTAATTTCAATCAAATATTTTGTTCAAGCTGACAGATAATAAATACTGATAACTTCCGTTTTCGATGGTTGTTTCACGTAAATATTGAAGAAGAAAAAAAGACTTACATTTTAATTTTCCCGAAAGTTATGGGCCATTTTCACCACTAAGTGAACTTAGTCCTTTGCAACAACTCACTTTCTTTATGTTTAAACCTATCTGCAATGGACCGTTCCGAGCTTTTCCGCATAACGCACCGTCCTTAGTTATTGTTGCTATGCCTCACAAGCTAACTTTCAAGATGGCCGCCACTGATGCTGTAGCATCTGATTCCCGAACTCATATACAGGATAATATATCGATAAAATACTTGCCTAAAGGTCTTCAAATGTGAGAATAATAAAAAAGAAAGGCCCACAATTACTTAACCGAAGGCCTTATTTATAAAATCAAGATCTAATGAATAATTTTCTTAAGATAAAGTAAGAGAACCTGTGACAGTAAAATGTAAACATCGTGTACATTGGATTGATTTTAAGCCGATCAAGTATGATCAGTGTTTTATCTACAATAATGGCACTATGAGTTATCATGTGTTCTAAAAGGCCAAAAAAGAAAAGAACGTAATTTCAGTAATTTAAATTCAAAGCGATTTTATTTCAAGTTATAAAACTCGACCGTAGGTAAATAAATCACCAACCGTTTAAAAAGGAAATATTACCAGTGGTCAATATTTCTTTTATAATACCGTATCTTGTATGAGTGTATGTATTTCTTTTTCTTATTTTTATTTATTTATTTATTTATTTTTATCTATTTATTTCTTTTAATTCTTTTTGTAATGTACCAATACTCAGTGGTAGTGTTCAATGTATAATTTGTTTCCCAAATGAGGTGCAGTGTTTTCTAAGGCAATGTATATAAGTCTGCTCTCACGTAAATGAGATTGATAAAGTTACCCCAGAGATTCAAGTTGTACATAATGCCACTTTTCAAGTAAGTTCAAGACCAGCAGAGTTGCATAAGCAACACCAAAATATTGCATGTATCTCTAAGGGAGAAGATCTCCCTAAATCCAATTAACCATGTTATTGTGGCTAGACCAACTGAGACCAGGAATAGGAGCCCATATTGTACAAACTAAATGTTTATAAACTTGGACTGATGCAATTGTTCTTACATAAGTATTATTTTAAAGCCATTCTCTGTCTTATGCCATGGGGGACACTGAAGAAAATAAAACAACACATAAATTGCCTGTAATGACAATTTTAATGTAAGGTTAAAGCTCTATTACTAATGAATTTTCCCATAGTTCTATAAAATATCAACATCAAGAAGAATAGATAGATGAAAAATAGAGAGAGAACAGGTACAACAAAATCTGAAATACTTGAAGCAATGCTTAATTTGTGGGGTTTTGTTTGTTTGTTTTTTCCAATAATATTGTTTTAAAGTTTTCATTACAACAATTACAGAATTTGAAATTATTAACTGACAGTGAAAATGTTTTTCCAACAAACACACACACACAGTACACTAAACAATTCAAGGAGCACATAGCTATATGGTTGAAATACTGTTGCAGTGAGGGTAAATTTAAGCACAACTTTATATGGCATAAAACAATTCCTTGAGGTAGAAAAAAAGACATGCTGATTCAAATACTTAACCAAACTTGGATTACAAAGTGTATATGTGTTATCTCAACCATTTTGTTATTAACATGAACTGTGGTGAACACTTTCTAAGTAAAGGGACTTGGTAACATTTTCTCTCTAGTAGCATCTACATGAACATTGTCAAAAAATACAAGAAACTGTTTCTGCTTTCACAGAAACATTTCAATTACTGTCCAAATTTTATTTGCCAGTGTGAATAGTGATGTAAGAATTATGTGAGACAGAAATTTGAATTTTTTACCATAGCTATTACTCTTTCAATATGCACCTTTTGAGATAGAAATTTGAATGTTTTACCATAGCTATTACTTTTTCAATATGCACCTTATGCTTAAAATTTTCTGAGTTAGATATGTATCTGGTACTGACATCTTTGATGAGTTTGTAGATGATGGTGCAGTATTAAACAAGAGAACCATTTCTTAAAACTCATTATGCATAGTAAACATATTGTAAATCATTATCCTAATGATTGTCATGTGCCAATAAATCCCTAAACAATTGAAAAGATCCATTTTGTTCACATATGAATATCACACCCTCCTATTACAGCTGACTGTATACCCATAACATTTTAATTTGAGTTCTAGATAATTCAGTATCATCAATGAACACTAGTGTTGCTGGAAAAGCTCTTAAAATCAGATGGAACTTTGAAATTATGGTATCTCTATCTGACCAAACTTAAGTAAAACATTTCTTAAACGTGATTAAAAAGCACTATAACTGATTAAAGATTCAAATAAAATCTCATTGCATGATTTTTTAATCCAAATCTACATAGAAAGAAAAATGCACAACCATTTCTTGAATAACAAGTATCACTTCTTCCATAATTTCTTTTAGAAATAGGTTTTTGGGAGCAAAAAGGACATTAAAAAATAAAAGTTTACATGTGTAATTCCTGTGTAATGCACAAAAAAGATGCTTTTTATTCTTTCCCTTTCACCTCCCACAGTAAAATGTTGCTATTCCCTAATTCGAGTCTTTAGTTGTTTCAACTTTTCCTTTATGGCAGCACACTCCTGGTCTTTTTCTTGTAGCCCTTTCTATATGAAACCCTTTTCTGCCTTTTGTTGGTCCATCTCTTATGACTACAATTGAAAAAAAGAAGAAATAATTAAAGGACTAAAAATCTTTGACAATGTTAACAATGCTGCCCCAGCCAGCAGAGCTACCTAACACCTACTGGTCAAAAGAAACGGGGCAGCAGAACTTTCTTGGCCAGAGTGAGTGAGCTGAATGTAAGCAAACTAGAAAACATAGGAATATTGCTTCAGTGTCTGGGGATAGTATCAACAGAAGGTCTGACACAGCTGAGAATTTTTTGCAAAGAATTCTATGAAATTCATGTTGCATCTCTAAAATATGGTAAACAAAATGAAACAAAGGTTAAACCAATGTAAACTGCCATATTGAGGAATGTGGGCTCATAATTAACAATGCATTTCCTTTTTCTGGAGAAACACATAATGACAAAGTGTGTGAAAAGGGTAAAACTTAAATTAAGAACCCACTCATTAGTGTAGGGCACATAGTTTTAAACAAAATGCATGTAATAATACTGCCTTTATATAGAAAGAAACAATCAAGAAATTTAAACTGAAAAATAAGTCATGCATATCATATGTATGTCCAAGTCCATTAATTTGATATATTTCATTTTCTTACCAAAGTATGTAAAGTATGTAACCTTTTGTCTGACATCAATAATCATGGCAATTAAATATGGGCTCTATCTATGGGTAGTTTCTACAGGGATGAAAATCAGTATTTATTATCATTTATTATCATTTATATTGTTGAGCAAAATATTTTTCTATCAATCTGCCAGGTCTTTAGTATGATTTTGTGCATAACACAGGAATGGTTCATGATTAATTAAAAAAGTCTACTGATATGTAACCTCAGTACTTCTCTCTCCCCCCCCCCCCCCCCCCCCCCCCATTATAACTCAAACTTGATATATTGATTTGCTATATAGGAAGAAAATGTAAGAATAAAGAATAAAGCCAGAAGCTTACTCAGTCTTGCCATTGATCTGATCCAGTATAAACTGCACATTCAGGTGATGGAAGGTGTCCATTTTTTTCCATCAGTTGGAATGGGGTCTGGGAAAAGATCTATAGGACACTTTTCTCCAACAAAGTGCTGAAAATTGCATGTGACTTTTAGTATATTTAAATATACTTATATTACTTTTACAGTTATATTATTAAAATATAGAATATATATTAGATCTAGATCTACTCATTATTTTGTTGTGCTTATCTGATACTACAATAAACGACAGTCAGTGTAAGAACACATGCGATACTTATGATAAAGTGGAATGTCATTCATTTCATTTGGAAATAGACCGAAAAGTTAAGAAAATTTAACTGAAAATGTACGAACAATACATTCATAAGAAATATTTTTTTCATTCATCTATCCATCTCTGCATATTGCCAAACTCTCTCGTGAGTGTTTAAGGCAGCAATTAATTTTTGTTTCGGTTGATTGCTAAACAACTCACCTCCGAGCAGAATAACCTCAAAAGTACACTGGTTGTGTCTTGCCATTTTCCTCTCGGAATGCCTTTATCCATCGCAGATATTTTTATATTTTTGCTTTGGGTTCGGGAATATCATAGATTTAATGCTTTTCATGGGATCTGGGTATCTGTTGCACATAGCCCTCGCATTACTCCATACCAATCATAAAATTTAGAGAATCTAGATCTTTGACGTTTGGTTGCTGTGTAGTAGCTTGTGAGCACAAGATGGTGGATAGCAACAAGTAGAACGCACTCAATGTTTAGCGGTAATCTGATTGGTTTAAAATTCTCACCTCGGAACCGTCCATGGCTTTTGAGATATAGACAGTTAAACTTAAAGAAAACGATAAGAATCTGCAAAAGGAAGTTTATGTCAATAACTGCTTCTATACTGATAACTAATATGTAATTAGTGGTCTGATAATTAAAATATGCATATCATTAAAACAGCATTGCATCAAGATATAAATATTGTTTTTAAAATTATTTTCTTTGTAAAAAGCAATTAAATGACTGGGAGCACATGCAGAAGTGTATGAAAGAACGGTTTAAATTAATTCTTATTTTTCCTTTAACTTCCTTATATGAAGCCTAGTTTGAAAAAGCTAGGTAAAGGTCTTCCAAATTTCCCCACAATTCACAACACGCTTTCTATATAGATGTATCTTTAACCACTTTTTAGATATGGAAGGTTAAACCTCGAGAAATCTGCAAAAATATATTAATGTCGTTTTGTTTTTCTCCCCATATGGTCAATCTTTAAAATTTAAACACCAGTACAACGGCCAGCGAACATTCTACAAATTATGTTCATATTCTTATTAACAAAATTAACAATTTTCGAGATATAAACTGTTGAATGTACTTGGGGTAATATAATTTTCGTTTTTCTGTCATAAAGCAACTGATTTAACCCCGATCTCCAAAAATTAATTATCATCTGAAAGGTCTTTTAAAGCACTTTAAATTTTACCTATAGTATCTCGATATCTAGAGTATTTATCGTTTTTGAGATATTTAAGGCCGAAGAAAAAAAACGATAGTTGGAATATGATCTTCATTTTTGCGATTTTCCGGAAAGGGAAGTTACTTTGTACATTAAGATGCTATTTTTCACCGTCAGTGAAAATTTTATGCAAATCGCCCAAAAACGAAGACATGTAGTGCTAAAAACCGTAAATTTTGTTTTAAAGGTTGTTACCGCGTCATGACGTCATTTTACATCATATGACGTCAGTGTTCTCAGAGCTGAAAGAATTGCAAAGGACACATGTTCTGTCCATATTTCAAATTTCTTATCTGAAAGCTTCGTAAATACATTTTCAGGTCCAAGGTTCGAATATTGGTTTAGCCATAGATCCTCAAGTGGTCTTTTCGAATCTTGCAAAATCTACATTATCCTACACAACGAAAACCTTATATATACCTTCTGTAAAAAAAAAATCAAACAAATCGGTCCAGAAATTACGGCTGTATAGCGCTTACAACTTTTGTAGCTTACGTAAAGACTGACATCATTTGACGTCATATGAAGATAAAAAATCACATATTCAAAAATAGCCGTGTTTCTGGTTCGTGCTAATATGTAATTAGTGGTCTGATAATTAAAATGAAAAAAAGGTTCATGTCAGTTACTACTTTTCGACCAATAACTTTGTCATTAATGATCCGATCGTTAATATCTGCAAACCATTAGAACAGCATTGCATAAAACTATAAATGATATTCTAAAAATTATTTTCAATAATAAATAGTTTCTTAGAAAAAAAGCAATCACATGATTGGGACCAACTGTAGAAATGGATGAAAGAACGGTTTTAATTATTGTTCATTTTTAATGTAACTTCCTTATATGATGTCTGATTTCAAAAAGCTAGGTATCGTTAGATGGGTCTTTAGATCTCCAACATTTCACTTGCTTCATGTGTCCACCTATCTGTAATAGCTTTTGAAATATAGACAGTTAATCCTAAAGAAAACGGCAAAAATCGACAAAAAATATTCATGTCAATTAATACTTCCCGACCATAATTTTTTAGTTAAAGTTCCGTTTATTAAAATATGCATACCATCAAACGGCATTGCATCAAACAATGAATAATTTTGTTTAAATTATTTTCAAACACTAACAGTTTTTTAGAAAAAGAAATTTAATAACTGGGACAATCTGCAGAAATGAAAAAAAAAAAAAAAACTGTTTAAATTAATTCGTATTTTTCATTTAACATCCCTTTTTTAAGTCCAATTTTAAAACTTTGGTCTTTTGGTAAATTTCCGGATTAATGAATTTTCCGTATTTATGAATTACATTTTATCACTCTTTTTTTCTTTTTATTTTTTTTAAAAACCTTATTGACCGTTTTCTGTTTATATATATTTGTTACATTTGTATTCTATTAATTATAAGTATATTTAAAAAATATGATTAGGCCTATATATGATTATGTATTTAAATTGATGTTTACAGATGATGCATCGATTTTAATTTATTTTAATCCATCCTTGACATCAGCTTACTTTAGGAGAAGAAAAGGACACATTAAGTATGTGCCTGCATAATTGGGACCCATGTCTTGTTCTGCATACGTGAGCAAAATAAAATGGATTCAATTTAGCCAGAACAGTCAACAACAAGTAAATGATTAATGTAGGCACTGAAAAAAAAAAGAAAAAAAAAAAAAAGAACAACAAAAAAAAAGATCTAATTGACGGTTGGCTTTTATGTCTCTTTTCACAGCATACGTCTGCAGTTGTGAATAAATTTTACCTTCTTCACTCGCTATTTGGTACGTTTTATATAGCTTGCGGCTATACCGGCCCTTAATTGCCCCCTCTTCTCTCGATTGATCAGTGTGAATCGCTCGCGGTTGTTATGTGTAAACAATCTGCGAGTGACACTTCCATGGCAGTCACAAGCCAAAAGTAGTCCGAATAATGTCTGGAAAAAGTAGGAGGGAAATGGTACCTGGATTATCGAATCATTTTGAAAGGCAAAAGGAAGATTGGTTCCCAAAATGGATGTCCGCGAATTGCCGTAATATCGAAGCATTTTTGCGTTGTGGAAATCCATTCCAAGAGAAAAATTCCAGATGGCGAGGCCGGACCAACGAGGTTTTACTGTATATGGGTGTATATTTAACCACTTTTCAGTTATGGGCTATTGAACCTCGAGGAAACGGCCAAAAATATGTTCATGTCATTTTGTTTTCCCCTATAACTTTATGAACATTGTGTCAATCTTTAAAATTTAACCACCAATACAACGGCGAGGCAATTTTCTACAAATTATATTCATACTGTATTTTTCAAAAATCAATAATTTTCGAGACATAAGCATTTAAATAACTTGGGGTTACAACATTTTCGTTTTTTCCATAACTCAACTGATTCAACCCCGATCTTCAAGAACTAAATATCATCTGAAAGGTCTTTCCAAGCACTACAAATTATACCCATTGTGTCTCGAAAGAATAATTATCGTTTTTGAGATATTTACGGCCGAAGAAAAAACAACAACAATAACTGGATAACGACTTTGATTTTGTACATTGAGATGCTATGTTGCACTTTCAGTGAAACTTTTATGCAATCGGTCTTAAAATATATCCTGCATGGCTTATAAACTGCTTATTTTGAATATAAAATTGTTTATTACGGTCTGACGTCAAATGACGTCGTACGACGTCAGACGTCGAAGAAGACAAAGAAGGCATTTGTGCACATAAGCTGTCCAATTTTCATGCTTCTTACTCATCAAGAGCCTTTGTAACACTAAATTATATTTTCAAACCATTTAGAACCTAATCTTCTAAAAAGAATTTGTTCGTATACCATGTCGCCATCCCCAATTTACGTTTCCTTGTGGTACAATACCTGCATTTAAAATAGAGAAAATTGGTGGTATACTTGACTCAGTTAACTTTACATGCATTGTTTCTTTAATATAAATTTATTATTCCTTGTTTTTTATTTTAAAGAACATACCGTTATCTCTATTCATAGAATTTATGGTGAACAGTGAGCAGTTTTTAAAACCCATTTGATTTACTATTTTCTTTTCTGTGTATTAAGTTAACATTAATGAACCAAAGACAAATCAAGTATAGTGTTTTTAATAGATTAGACAGAAAACTGCATATCAACAGAACAAACATGGTAGGGAATCGCCCCATATTAGCACAGGTAAACACGGTACCCTTTTTGCTTACAATGAGGCCCAGCAGAACTTAACATACTACTGTATACATATAACTATTTGATAGTCCAATGGTATCTGAGTTAACTAACATAATTTTAAAACATTGTTATTTGGTTCTAAATATTAAAACATAGTTATATTACTCATTTTTAAGGGCTTTTAATTTGTTATGTACTACATAACGCTAAATATGTTGATATAATAAGACGAATATTTCATTAAATGCGTTCATGTTGCGCATTTACTCTAATATTGTTGTTATCAGAAGTTTTTTATTTTTATTTTACATGCAACTTTCTTATATGATGTCCAGTTTTAAAAGGCAGGGTACCGTTAGAAAGGTTTTTATATTCCCAACATTTCACACGCTTTATGTATAGACCTATTCATAACGGCATTAGAGTTATGGACAGTTAAGCCTCGAGAAAATGGCATTGTCTTGGACAAATGTTTTGTCATCAGAAAGAGCTTGAAAAGCGCTGATAATAATATTGTGTCTCGATTGAATGATTTTGTTTGAATGAAGTGAAGTTTTGATATATGCTGCAGTTTTCAGTGCAGTTCAGTGAAAATTTGAAGCAAATCGGTCAAGAAATTTGGAGTGCAGGACTGAAAAAAACATTTATATTTGTTTAAGAATTGTTTTTTACATTATGCCGTCAAATGACGTTATATGATGTCACATGTCTCAGAATATGAATAAGACATCAATAAGTACACTTAACGAAACTTGTAAGTACTCTGATTTCAAACTTGCAGAGAAGATATATTCTATATATAGTTTTGTCCACGATGACCTGAAACGTGGTCGCCGGGAACATAGTGTAAACGCAGCATAAATTCATTATATCTAAGTCCTCATTCGTCTGCATTTCCTTACTCTTAGATATTTAGGATTAACCCTGCTTGAAAAAACATTCCCTATAAAAGCATAACAACTATCGACATACATGTCTTAGCTAGTTGACGATCGACCTATTTTGATATGATCACTGAACGACGTCTGCGTGACTGTTGTCATGGTAACCATGTAACTATCATCAACATCTCTCAGTGAATCGGATGACGTCCAGGTACAACTGTAGTGCGTGCTATAACCTCCTGTATATGTTTGTGTTACAGGCAGTGGGGCAGTGTTCTGTAATGAAATGTTGCAAAGGGACATTGAAATAAAGAAAATAAAGAAAAGATGTCAACAAATCTGAGACTGATTTACTGAATGAAAATGGACAACTGGAACAGACAAAAAAATCTAAGTTATATCATAAAATGATCACTTCCTAATCAGTATTTGAGACCTTCCTGTAATATGAAATAGATCAAATTAAATGACTAAATATAAACGTACATTTTTTCTTGTTATTTATACATTTGGTGAAATTGTCCACATATTTATACATTTGGTGAAATTGTCCACATATCTATACAGTTCAATTATATAAACTTTCCACTGATATCCGAGATGTTTAATTCAATATTTTTAGTGTAAAAACAGTTTTATATTTGTGAAGTTACTACGATAAACAAGTTGTTTGCATTAACTAAAAAATTAAATTTCCCCCCAATTAAACACCACATTTTCCTAATAAATATGTGTTGTTGTTGTTGTTTTCTAAAGAAAAAATGGAGTTTTGATAAAATTTGGGATATTGTCATAGTTTAAATGTAGATTTGCAACTCTCTAGAATACTTACCACCTAAAATAAGATAATTTCATTTTAAATCAAGAACACTTTCGTGATCTCAAAATGTACCAACTGTTGACCTATAACACTAATTTTCCCAGTAAGAGAGTCACAGGTAGACATAAAATCGTAAGAAAAAAAATACTGATTTAGGCACACACAAAATTAAAGCACACACACCAATGTCACGACCACGGTGGCAGGTCTTGGGTACACTTCATAAAAGTCTATTTTCAGTTTCTTATCCACTCTGATTATGCCTATCACTGCAGTCGGTTTACCTGGTCAGAAGAGAAAATTGTTTTTCTAATCAATAGCCCTTTTCAATGTCCATGTACTTTAGATTAGTTAAGCCATTCATTATCAACATCTGGAGAAGCAAATCTTGTACGTCCTTCATCAAAAACACGGAACACCAGATGTTGAGTAGCTTTGCGTATAATTTATGATGATGTTTAGTAACATATTTTTTTTTGTAAGTAATAGAATATTTTTAATTGTTACAATAATGTGATACAAAATTATAAAATTAAACCCGGCCCCGGGCCTATAAGTCACCTTGAAAAAAAGAATTAATTATAAGCGTGTATAAGTAATAATATACAAACATAATATACACAAAGATTATGGCTAAATGTCAGTTTGACAGACTTAAAATGTTGCAAGATATTGGTACATGCAATTATGCAAAATCAACTCACAGATATAAATGATTTCGTCGTATGATAAGTGCCTTCACAATAAATTTGGCTGTTTTACGAATATTGTCATTGAATAAAACACATTGTTTTTGTTTGATAGTACTATTTAAAAAGCTCAGATGAGAGAATAAATTGCCAAATAATTTAGATCGTAAATCATTATAAAATGTACAATAAAGTAAGAAATGTATTTCACTTTCAATTTCATTACTATTGCATTGCGTGCATATTCTGTCATGTAATGGTTCATTTACGAACCTACCAGTTTCAATTCGCAAGGGAAGTATACCACAACGAAGCTGAGCGAGCGCTGAGCGCTCGTGTTTAGACAAGTTTAAAAGGACATATTGTTCAGTTTTGAAATCCTGTTTAAATAGTCTGTACGTTCTTAGTTTGGGGAATGATTGCAATGCTGACCGCCAATTCTCCTTATAATGATCATTGACCCTGTCTGATGCCAACTTTATATCAACAATTGACCTATTCATGAAATGTTCCCCCAGGCCTAGTGTGTCCATGACGGTTTTTATTTCACTGCTCCAGTTATTGTGACACAGTCTATAGTCTGTTTCAAACACCTTTTTTGTTAACCGATCATCGTGCAATAATTGTAATCTGTTCCAAAAACGTAACATATTGATCCATCTTCTATATCGACAAGATATCCAACCGACATCACCGGAAATTGCGGTTACGGGCGTGAAGCGATGTACCCCAAGAAAGTAACGAATTGCTCGATACTGTACATTGTCTGCTACCTGGTACTGCTTAAAACCCCATATACTCGAGAAATACTCTAATACAGGAACCACACAACTATGATACAGTTTATCAAATGTTTTTAAACCTATGTCTTTATGACCATGAATTTTATTGATAATACTACCAAGTGCCCGGCCACCATTTTTACTCAGCGATGTGCAATGATCTTCAAAATTACACTTTTCAGAAATAATTACTCCTAGATACTTATATTCCTTTACTAACTCTAAGGTATTGTTTCCGATATGGAATTGATATTCGTTTCTCTTTGTGTTTCCTCCCCTGAAGTGCATGCATTTCGATTTATCAGTATTTATCAATAATCGCCACTTTTTACACCACTCTTGCAGGGTATCAAGCATAGACTGCAACTTTTCCTCAGTATCAGAAACCAGCACAATATCATCAGCATAAAGGAGTAAAGATAATGAGGTATCTCCTATACAGATACCGGCATCAAGACCATTTATTTCGTGCACAAGGTCATTTATGAAGGTCGCAAAAATTGTAGGAGACAAATTATTACCCTGAGCTACCCCAGATTTAATATCAAACCAATTAGTGAGATTACCGTTAATTCGAATACTTGCCATTGTGCGATCGTACATTGTTTTAATGTTTTGGTAAAGTTTCCCGTCTACTCCACAAGATAATAGTTTATACAGCATCATATCTCTTTGAACAAAATCGAATGCTTTTTTCAGGTCTATGAAAGCTGCAAATACTTTCTTATTATTTTTCACAGTACTGTTGAGCGTAAAAATGTGATCCTCAGATGATCTGTCCTTGCGAAACCCGTTTTGTTCATCGGCTAGAATATTATTTTCGGCCAAAAAAGACGTAAGCCTGCGATTTATAAATGCACTGTACACTTTACTAATGCTTGAAAGCAAGCTTATTCCACGGTGGTTTAATGGGACACGTTTATCTGAGTTACCGTCCTTTAATAACGGGAAGATTACAGCTTTTCTCCAGTCACAAGGAATAATGTTAGTGTCAAAAATCAATTGAAACAACTTATGAAGTGCCGCAATAACAGGTGGGTTTTTTAACAGAACATACGGTATATTATCAATACCGCAAGCAGATTTTGAATTCGTTGCCATGACTATATTTGCGATTTCTTCAATGGTAATGTCTCTATTTAGGGTTTCATTTGACGTATACAAAGGGTCATCAATACTCATTTCAAACAGCTGCTTGTGAGTTAATACTCTTTGAAAAAAATCATCATCAAACCCATCATTATTTACTCCGTTATATAGGCTTTCAAAATCGCGCTGCCACCTTCCGTATACCCCCGCCTGGTCCCTCAGGACATTACCATCGGCGTCAACCACTTCCTCGGGTATTGAATTATGCCTACGAGGCCCTAAGTTTTATTTTGTCCCAAAATTCATTTGGATTTGATGTTGTCATTGTTTCAATATCGTCTGCAATAGAACGTCTATACTCACGCTCACATTGACGTAGACGCTTATCAAAACGGGTCCGCGTATTTAGATAATGCATACGTTTAACGTTACGCTCAGCACGCGAGACCTTGCACGTAAGAAATTCATTCTCTGAAACTCTCATAGTATTCCATAAATTACTCAATTCATCATTCCAATACGGCTTATTAACTTGCGACGTTTATTCATCTCGGAGAAGTTTTATATTTAGGAATATTACACCTCATTTCTGATTTTATAATTTCACAGAGACGAGAGTAAATAGTATCAACCTCATATTGCGTTTCCCTGTTACGATTAATCAATACAATAACCTCTAATAAAGCATTCTTGGTCCTATCGTTTTCCATAAAGTCACACGGTATTTTGTTCAGCTTGTATTTTGGTTCAGTATCTTTCTTATACTCTGCATTGTGTTGCATTGAGTAATTGTTACCTAGACCCCTAACGGTAAACTGGCCTTTCAGTATAGAGTGGTCTGGCATCCTTGATCGTTGACCTAGTAATCCCTGCAGATTAAAGTCATCGACTGTAGTCTGTATCAGAATAACAGAGAACGATTCCCAGCAATTAATGTTATCATGTGGTACACACATATAATCAACTACTGACTTCCCTTTACCAGAAATACAAGTGTAATTGTCACAAGAAAACCTACCATTCAATACGCAAAACTTTGAATCATTTAAATAATCAATCAATTCTCTACCATGTTGATTAACAGTCTGATCAATTGATTGTCTTATAGGTATATGGTCTATCTCATCGAGAATATCTGACAAATTCCCTAGCCTTGCATTGAAATCAGCACATATAATCATATAATCATATAAGCTGTACAAATATATCAGGGACAAAATATGTGAAAAGAATTCTTTTGTAATAACCTATCCGAACAATGGATACCGGTATGTTCAGGTATTTCTTCACAAATGTGCCTAGGTATTGATATAGTATCGATGAACCGTGGCAGCTAATAAGCTAAGGGTAGCAAATATTGTGCGTCCTTCATCAAAAACACGGAACACCAGATGTTGAGTAGCCTTGCGTATAATTTATGATATTGTTTAGTAACATATTTTTTTTAAATAATCTATCCGAACAATGG
>CM037793.1:41897875-41922417 GCA_021229015.1 Solen grandis
CCTCTGGCGGACACCTACGTGCATCTGTTTGCTCGTACTATCGTTATACAGTAGATAAATATGCTTGCATGAAGAACTCCTGTAAGCCTTGTGGCATTTTCTACATATCTTACATAAAATGCAATCTTCTATATATGATCAATTATCATTTTATCAAAAAAGTTGTCCCCGCACATAACTAACAACTCTGCAACGAGGCATACTAGTATACGGGAATAAAATACTATGAATGAAATTGTGCGACGTAAGCCGGAAGTTAGCTGTACATAAAACAAATGTTCGCAACAGTGGAACTCTCAGTCCTTTTATTTTATATTTAAAACTTCGTTAAGCAAACCTCCAATAGTCAAAACAGACAAAAGTTATTTTTTCAGGAAAAGAAAATGTAAATATTTGTATGACCATGTAATTTGGTAGAACTGAGCTTTATGCTTTTGGAATGCAAAATATCATGTTAGGTCTTTAAGTTGACTAATGTACATTTCACGTCGCTAGGCTGTCAGATTGCATTGTTTAACGCCGCAGTTTTAAAAATTGAACTCCACAAAGAGCGTCTTAAATTCTGCTGAAGTAAAAAAAAAAATGTTTGCATATGTTTTACTTTTTGCTTTTATCTTGATTAAAACAAAGTTTGTAAAACCTTTCGCATATATATCGAATTATGTACTTCTGAAATAAAAATTAATTGTGCCTCGAATTTATTGCAATATCATTGAAATTTTTAAGAGTTGGATGTTCAAAATATATACTAGGAATATATTTCTGGCTTAAATCTTGGAACAAATAAGAACAAACTAACAAGAAATGAAACTCTGACACCATTCATACAAAATGGACAAATCGATTTTCTCTTGGTGTTTTTGAATAGCAACCTCTTCTATTTGTAATAGGTGTAAAGATGTTCTAAAACATACATGAGCATTTTAATTTGACTTTTGATAAACCATTTAATTTATAATACTACATTTGAAACATGTTGATTTTCCCAAATATAACCAATTCTATGGAAAATAATTGTATTCTTACGTTCGAAACTTAATTTTTATACCCCCAAAGAATAATATATTTTTACATTCATAAATTTTAACATAATGGTGCTCGGCATCCGTAATATACGAACCCAATATTTGATAGTTTCTTAGATGTAAATATATACAAAGGATAACGTCAACAATCACCTAATATTGCTGCATTTACAGTGTGTAAAGGTACAGACATGAAACGTTTACATGCATATAAATATACTCTCTAAACGATATTAAAAGATTGTAAACCCTAAAGTTCACTCCCATAATATAAAATGGGCAATACATTTATGCCAAAAATTATAAAATAACAATATTTTGACATTAGCATATAACTGGTAATTACAAAGTGTCGATCATAATGTTACAAGAACTTTTTTTGATTTTGCCGCCATAACCTCGGCCATTTTATACATAGACAACGTAGACAAAGAAAAAAAAACACATAATGAGTGCCATTCACACATTCTAAATTCTGCCCATTATAATACCATATTTCTATGTTAGCCTAGTTACTACCATGATTAAATACAATTTTAGTGTTATATACGTTTACCTTTAAATTCCAGATTTCACGAAAAGAATATAACAAATTCAGCTGGCACTGTAACCAGTTGTTATATCTGAAATAAGTGCAACATCGCCCGCAAATAGCAACATAAAAACCTCAACCATATCGGGAGTCAACTGAATATCTCTTACATTATAATAGCATCGGGCTTAAATTACAGCCCTGTTTCAAGCCGATCAGACAGTCGATAGCCTTACACATATCAACATTTCTTATGCGTTTTTTTTACCAATGAATATATATATTTAACAGATTCAATAGCTTACATTTAACTCCACGCTTAATTAGAATCTGAAATAATTTAAATTTATCAACATAATCAAAGGCTTTCTTGAAATCAACAAATGCTACACACACCTTTTTTATTTTTCATACTTATTTTTTTTTTTTTTTTTTTGCATATAACAGAATACAAAATATAGGCGTTATCAATAGTTGAATAACCCTTTCTGAACCCTGATTGGCGTTCAGTTATCACAGTATTGAGTCAAACGTTTATTTAATATGTTACCATAAACTTTACTTAAAACATCGACTAGAGATATTCCCCTGTAATTATCAGGATTACCCAGTGCGCTTTTCTTATGCAAAGGAATCAGAACAGGTGTTGCCCATTACAGAGGGAAATTCTCCATGTAAACATCCAATTATAAATGATTCTTACATATGCAATAATATATCCTATACTTTATTTAAGATGATTAGTTTTTAAATTACCAGATGTAGCCTTATCAAGTTTCAAATCATTTCAAGATCTCCCCATCTGTTATATCAAATGTCATCTACATCCTGGCGCTTATTCGGTGCATCAAGTACAACAATACCAGTGCCTATTTCAGGCGCACTGAACAGAGATGAACTCATCTGTAGTAATACTATGAACACGTTTATTTCCAAATGTGATGCAAAATAATCTCAGTTGCCCTACAGGAGCTGTATTTAAAAAACAACATCTTGCTCAGTCGGTAAGTATGAAGGCTGTTTGACGTTTTGATGAAGCGAAAAAGTCGAAACCAAGATTTTAATTAGTCGGTTGGAATCTCGCCACTCGGTCTCATTTTACGACTGGTGACCCAAATCATTTCGACCTGTGATAAGCGGGAAGGCGACCTTTCGACCCGAGACGCAAAATATTTGCGGGAGTCGGAATTACGTAGTGAGAGCAGTCTAGTTTTGAATCCGCCTCGTTACATGGCAAGTAAGGGTTATTACTAGAATGTGTATATATAAATTTTTTTTTAAAAAAAAAATGGTTTAATGGGCGGCTTATAATAAGCATACTGCACCCCTCTTTTTCTCTTTTCTACTGTTTTGACCTTATAATCTTACCTATCTATGCACAGGACTTTAATATTAAAAAAAAAAAGACTTCTCTTTATATTAGGCCTCTTTATATACAGAGAGGCAGTTATTATTTTATAAATTTCTCTGCACGAGTCCCAGGTCTCACCATATATTTTCTGCACCTTGAGGATTCATTGAAATTTAAACTTGGAATCTTGACAGCAAAATCATTACATCAAAGATGAAGAATGCATGGTTTAAAAAATCACTGGAGAGGTCGATTTTTTTAAATTAAGAAATTAAATTTAAAATAAATCGACCTCTCCATATATTGTTTGTACACAGAGAGGTCGATTTTTTAAGTTTTATTTATTTATTAATTTATTGGTTTTTGTTTATGTTTAAATAAAAAGGCAGCAAATACAAATTAACAAAAGCAAGATATTGGATGCATAAAATTAGTACTTAAAACAAACTATAAAAATATAATAATTAGAATTAAAAAAAGGTCCCAGCTGGTATAGAACTCATGACCTCATGATGGGAAAATGTACTGATCGACGGTCTTACCGATTGAGCTAATTCCACAAGCGTGAAACGAAGGTAACAATAAGGCTATTTATAGGTAATTACTATATCAAAACAGCATCTACCAACTACACCAACCGTTCTTTATATTACGGTTACATATTAACAAGATAAACATTACTCATTAGTTATCCTACCCATCATGTAATAATTAAACACCTTTGTATAATTACAAGCTCAATACAGAAGATATGAAATGTCCAGACTGACGAGCGCAGCGATCAGTAGGTCATGGCCTATATGTTTAAAAACATCATTAAAATACAAAACATCTACATGTACTGACTAATAACTTATTAAATATGATCAATTACACTGGAAACTATATAAAACATACACAATCACGTATTTGATACCCCCAAACAATCACATAGAAAAATATCGGTCACTAAAAATTATTACAATCACAGCTTTACATTCGACTGCAATACCAACTTGCACATGCGCTAACGGAAGTGTAAACCCATTTTAATTGGACATACTAATATATATACAGTACTTAATAACAGTAATGTATACCGTCCAGAAAACGGTCACGGTCATATTTTGTCACTGACAATCAAGAGATAAGCGGAAATCTGAACCGCATTAAAATGAAACCAGAGACGATATTTCGTGTCAACGTTTTAAGAGTGATTCAGTTAAGCAGGTTAAGATCAGGATAGTGTCTCACACGAGTGTCTGATATTTCTGACCGAATTCATAGATTGTTAGTAGATCTACATACATGTCCAGCTGATTCAGCCATGCACATCTGTGAGCTAATCAAAATTAAATTGATTTTAATTGTTTCAATCAAAGTTACAATTGAGACGGTGGCATCAGATATCATCGGAAGAAGCAAGTTGGAGAGTGGAAAAGTGAGAAAACTGTATGTATGTATGTATGTATGTATGTATGCATGCAGCCTGATTATCTTTATTTCGACTTTTTCGAAGGGTATATACGGTAGACTCAGCGCACTTCGCTTGAAGAGTCCTTGTATATATCAAAATTTGTTTAAAATAAAAATGCATCAGTCGTGCATTAAACACCCACTTGGTCGCTTGACATTTGATAACAGAAATATTTCGCACGTCTCTTTGCGGGGGGTTAAACAAATTGCACGATCAGTGAAAGTTGTCGGTATGTAGTTTTAATGTCCATATTCGTTCACTGTCCCTTTTTTAATCAACGTGTCTTACAAAAATGAAGAAATAAGCTTTGTGAACATCGTATTCATGTCAAGGTCACTCAAATTTTTCACGAAAGGAAACTCACCAACTGGTTTCCGGTAGGCCGCCCTACTCTTTGTGCACTAGAGGTTTTCCTCCGCCTGTATTTAACCCTTTCCCTCATAGAAGACATCATGAAAAGATCTATGCGAACAGCATAAAACCAGATCAGCCTGCGAGTAACTCGCAGGCTGATCAGGTTTTATGCTGTTCGCTGCTCCTCAGTGGTCTGGAAATGAGGACTTTATAATTAAATTTGGTAAGGTTTAACTGTGGTTTTCTGCAGATCAGGCTTTATGTGATACCTATTGAGGGCGTCAAAATGAGTCTATATGAGGGAAAGGGATAATATATAACTAGGCTATATGACTGAAATATTGACGCAGCGACGGTAAACTCCAGCACAACAGCATAATGAAATGTGCGATAATTGTAAATTACGTCAGAAACTTAAGTTGGATAATCAGTCGTTATCAATAATGAGTCGCAGTTTTAAGCTAAATACAGGCTCTGCAAATAATTGCACTGAGTGAGCGTCCAAATTACCTAATGAAGTAATAATATCTGATAATGTTTGCAAGGCGTCAATTCCAACAACCAAGCCTTAAATAATACTTGAATATAAGGCGACGCATTTCTCCGACAAAAGAATCTAATTATTTCATTTAATAACGCATATTTAGTCTGAAAGATTGTTGTTAATTACCTTAATCAAAAATGGCGGATTTGGATTCTTTCTTCTAGAGGGTTTTCAGTTTTACATAGCATTAAGTATTTTTAATAGAATTCGAATCAATCAATTAACAATTACTGATAAAAAACTATAGTGGAAAATTCTCGTACATGAATGATATAAACATATTTTTAAACAGTCACGATATTTTCAGAATGTTTGATTTATCATCTGCGATTTGACTGCACCTAAAATATAATGTATTTACATGTATAATATCTATGATTCTTATCATGTATTTATTAATGTAAGACTGCATTCCACGTTTTACCAATTATTGATTGGCGTGTTTTCTCCGGGCCTACGTGCAAATCTTCATTCACCCTGTCCGATGCTCGTATGATATAGAATTGACTTGGTTTTTGTGTATTGGAAATACTAAGGTAACGTCATTTTAACCCTTTCCCTCATATAGACTCATTTTGACGCACTCAATAGGTACCACATAAAGCCTGGTCTGCAGAAGACCACAGTTAAACCTTACCAAATTTAATTACAAAATCCTCATTTCCAGACCTCTGAGGAGCAGCGAACAGCATAAAACCTGATCAGCCTGCGAGTTACTCGCAGGCTGATCTGGTTTTATGCTGTTCGCATAGATCTTTTCATGGTGTCCTCTATGTGGGAAAGGGGTTAACCTACGTACTGGCATTGCATAGGGGTCCCTGGGCGAGAGTTTAGTCGCTGACATATCATTAATACCATCGTTGCAGGTTCGAGTCCCGGTCTGATCACCTGGATATTTTATTTGAGGAAGCCTTACAGCTGGCTTGCTGCAGATTGTTGTCCAAGCCAGGTGCTTCGGTCTATATGACTGACATACTGTCACAGAGACGGTAATTTTCAAAAGTATACAGAGATAACCTGAGTCGCTAAGACGGAAAGAGATGAGTATATTATTATTATATACATGAAAAACTATATACAGTAAAACTGAGATATCTCGAGGACCGAAGGGGGATATAAAATATCGGAATATCAGCTTGAGTCGGTACTAGGAATATATCGCCATTTTTTTCAATTCACTGTACTTATCAATTATAATTCTGATAATCATGAATAAAACAAGTTGTTTTATTATGACTGACATGCGTTACTGTTCTTTATAAACATGCACTTATATAGCGGTATTGTCAACTCTGAAGCAGAATAAAATAACAAAAGTATCTTGCACAGATAGTTGAATGAAATCTTATAAATGGTTCTAGTATTTCAAATATATCCCTTCTCAGATATGCATTGCAATTGCTGTGGGTCGTTTGGGTTATGGTCTTTGTATGTTGTTGTTGCTGGTGATGGTCGTGGCGTTTTTGTTTAAGGTTTGATTTCTTTTTCCCTAAAACAGGCGTGTATTTTGTTCTGGGAGCATTGTAACCGTGCAATGTTGAGATATCAGTGCTTATATACAGTCCCGACATATTAAAATATTTCATTACGCTACATTGCACTGTTCTTCAGCCAAATTAAATTATGATATCGACATCAAGGTCTTAACAGCATACAAGTTGTAGTTTCCAGCAGGCATGTTATCATTGTCAGGTGCCAGCATGCATAATGACTATACCATTAGGCACAATAGCAGTGTCAATGAGTAAACTGTAACAGTAAGCAGGCATTGAGTAATTTTTACCTAAATATCAGAAAATATACATTGTGTTTTTTAAATGACATCCAGGATGAATTCCACTTTATTTTAGTTTGTCCTTTTTATAGTGATATATATTTTCCTAGGTACTACACTATACGCCCTGTATGGCGACATTTATACTCTATTTAACGAATAAGAAATCTATATTAATACAATCAGCAAAATGTTGTAGTAAAGCTTTTGAAATAAGAAAAAATAGTATAAATAATAATATGCAAAACCAAAATTAAGTAAGCATTCTCACGATATCGATATGATATCATAATTATGTTTTGTTGTATATGTGCATGCCATGTATGTATTTATATGTATTTTGTGTATGTGCATGCCATGTATGTATTTATATGTATTTTTGTGTATGTGCATGTCATGTATGTATTTATATGTATTTTGTGTATGTGCATGTCATGTATGTATTTATATGTATTTTGTGTATGCGCATGTCATGTATGTATCTATATGTATTTTGTGTATGTGCATGTCATGTATGTATTTATATGTATTTTGTGTATGCGCATGCCATGTATGTATTTATATGTATTTTGTGTATGAGCATGCCATGTATGTATTTATATGTATTTTGTGTATGCGCATGCCATGTATGTATTTATATGTATTTTGTGTATGCGCATGCCATGTATGTATTTATATGTATTTTGTGTATGTGCATGCCATGTATGTATTTATATGTATTTTGTGTATGCGCATGCCATGTATGTATTTATATGTATTTTGTGTATGCGCATGCCATGTATGTATTTATATGTATTTTGTGTATGTGCATGCCATGTATGTATTTATATGTATTTTGTATATGCGCATGCCATGTATGTATTTATATGTATTTTGTGTATATGCATGCCATGTATGTATTTATATGTATTTTGTGTATGTGCATGCCATGTATGTATTTATATGTATTTTGTATATGCGCATGACATGTATGTATTTATATGTATTTTGTGTATGCGCATGCCACGTATGTATTTATATGTATTTTGTGTATGTGCATATCATGTATGTATTTATATGTATTTTGTGTATGTGCATATCATGTATGTATTTATATGTATTTTGTGTATGCACATGCCATGTATGTATTTATATGTATTTTGTGTATGTGCATGTCATGTATGTATTTATATGTATTTTGTGTATGTGCATATCATGTATGTATTTATATGTATTTTGTGTATGCGCATGCCATGTATGTATTTATATGTATTTTGTGTATGTGCATGCCATGTATGTTTTTATATGTATTTTATTTATATGTATTTTGTGTATGTGCATGCCATGTATGTATTTACATGTATTTTGTGTATGTGCATGCCATGTATGTATTTATATGTATTTTGTGTATGTGCATATCATGTATGTATTTATATGTATTTTGTGTATGTGCATGCCATGTATGTATTTATATGTATTTATATGTATATTGTGTATGTGCATACCATGTATGTATTTATATGTATTTTGTGTATGTGCATGCCATGTATGTACTTATATGTATTTTGTGTATGTACATCAGCTGTTCATGCTTGAGTCTAAATAAAATGTATGTTCTGTTCTATCATTTCATACTTATAAAAACTACATCGCGACACGGAATAGATTACAGTTAACAAGAAATTTTAACTCATTTCAAAGAAAAGCATGCGCGAGGTTCGTTACTTAACGCTTGGTACAGAGTAGATCTGATACGTTTTTAAAGATTTCCCCAAAAATACCTGACCGACTTCAAGTGCCGGTACTTCTGCACTAAAGAAAGGTAAAATTGCACGAAAACGACTTTCTGTAACGCGAACTAGGTAGAAAAACAAATCAGATGCAGTTTATTCAGCTGCACGTGTATCTTATACATGATACAGTGATATTGCAAATAAAATGCTCAGAAAATCGAGAGGCTCTGGACACAGGAGTTTTTTTTTAATATGCACCCATTCCCATCGTATGTTTCATGTGTAGTCCACACCGCGGAGTCTGAGAATATACGTCGAATTATACACGGTGCTCTGGAAACCGCTCCTCGGGATAACGCGATATTTCTTTATTTATGTGAAACAATTATATTTAAAGGGTGAAATGTGGCCTGGTTATATATACATGTTGTTAGAAGATTGCTCTACGATTTGACGGTGTATTTTGACTACAAATACGGGGAAGTTGTTTACTGTCTCTACAACATATGCGTACCACCAATCTACCCCAAGCCAACTGGAAGACACTGTTTTTTCAAGAAACATAACAGAATTTGAATGCAATCGAAACCTTATCTAGAGAAAATATATCGAAATGAAATTCGTAAATAAAACACCATACCATGTTTTATTAAACTGCTACCAAAGGAAAGCAGATTCCATAAAGACTTCCTGAAATGATATTGTCCATGATAATTTCTTTGTGTTTTGACAAAATTATATAAGAATGCAAAAATACAGATAGGTGCTACAAAAGCATGTATTACAACGGACTGTCCCAATACAACACACTTTGTATTTAAGGGACCCAGGTACATCGATGACTCGGGTAAGAGGAGCCGTTTTTACTCCACGAATTTCATTCTCCTTTATTTGTTGTGAATATTTTTATATGAACAACCCGATTGTAGCGTGCATATGTGACTGTCTGGTCAAGAAATAAGAGTTATACAAAAATCACTATTATTAAGATTAGCCAATCAATAACCCACAACGCCAATCAATAGCGCACATTTAACTCAAGCCCACAATCCCCAATAGCACACATTGTAATTCGATAGCCCGCATCGTCGACCAATAGCCCGCATATTCAATCAATAGCCTACATCGCCAATCAATAGCCCCACCAATTAATAGCCCAATCGCCAATCAATAGCACACATTATAACACATAGCCCACGTCGTCTATCAATAACCCACATAGCCAATCAATAGCCCACAATAGTCAATCAATAGTCCACATCGCCCAACCAATAGCCAAAATCGTCAATCAATAGCCCAAATCGCCAGTCAATAGCACACATTGTATCACAATAGCCCACGTCATCAGTCAATAGCTACATCGCCAATCAATAGCCCACATCGTCAATCAATATCCCATATTTCCCCCATAGCCCGCATCGCCAATCAATAGCCCGTCCCATGGCCAATCAATAGCCCGCGTCGTCAATCAAAAGCCCACATCGCCAATCAAAAGCACACACGTCAATCAATAGCCACACTGTCAATCAATATCCCAATCGCCAATCAATAGCTCCACATGCAAATCAATAGCCCACATCGTCAATCAGTAGTCCACATTGCAAATCAATTGCCCACATCGTCAACCAATAGTCAACAATGCAAATCAATTGCCCACATCGTCAATCAATAGCCCACCTCGTCAATCGATAACCCACATCGCCAATCAATAGCTCACATTGCAAATCAATAGCCCACATCGTCAATCAATAGCCCACATCGTCAGAAATACTATCCAGTCTATTGACATTCCTGCATACCTCAGATAAGAGAATGAATTTTAATCCCAGAAAAATTTAGTTTAAGGTAATCCATCCATTGTTAAATTGTGATTATGGTCCATCAAGTGCTGGTGGGAATTTATAGTAAATGCAAACCTTTATAGACTTTGAGCAAAAGAACCTATAACTCCAAATAAACGGACTCTTGCATCTCCATTGAAGTCTTTCTAAGCAATTGAAGGACCATGATTATAATTTAACGATGGGTAGATTACCTTAAATCATACTTATGTGTAAATAACTAGGCGCGTATCCAGGCACATACGCACGTGCGCGGCGTACACAATGTTAGAAAAAAAAAATACCAAACGTCAATTTGTTTGCAGTATAAAAGTGGCATGGAAATTGCCACACTAACTAAAGCTGAGATATATTTTAAGAAGTCATCACTATCCATCATTTAACGTATTTGGGTCGCAAAAAAATGTATTTTCAAAAGCCCAGAACATCACTGCATACATTTTCCATACAATTCAAAATCGCCAAAGTAAGCCCCTGGAAACCAGAAGTTTAGACAATGTCAAAGACAAAATCAGTCAAAATTCTGAAACGAAAATATAAGTTGATAGGATTTTGTCTGAGCCAAAAATAGCCAAATTGTAGGAAGTAATTTAGTCTGAAACGAGGACAATTTTCGTCTTACAAAATCTATACATTCTTGTCACAGACAACATAAACGTTATAACACTCCAGACACAATTTCAAGATGGATGTAATTCAGCCCCAACCCGAGACAAATGAAGCCATAGGGTTGCTACCTTATTCAATATTGATCAAAGATGAGAAAGTACTGTGATGTAACGAGTGTTTCCGCCTTTTGTATTAAAACATCATTAATTATTCAACGTAATTTAGATCCTCAGATTCTTCGTCTTCGTCATTTGATTTCTCCCGGATTCCATGATGTTAATGCGTTCATAGACAGATTTCAGACTCGAATTGATTGATTGATTTTTGGGGTTTACCGTCGCTGCGACATTATTTCAATCATATAGCGACGTCCAGTTATTCACAGGTAGAGGAAGATACCACGAAGGCATCCGGGTAGAACCACCGACCTACCGCAAGCCAGCTGGAAGACTTCCACACATGAAAGTCCGAATGACCTTGTCGGGACTCGAACCCACGCGGTGAGGGACAGACTCGAAATGCCCATTACATAATACAGATGAAATACGATATATCTATAAATCATGATTGACTTTTATTTATGGCTCAGTTATTTTATGCGATATCCTACATTTTTATATGGATTCTCTCTCTCATTCTCTCCCTCTCTCTCTCTCTCTCTCAGTGCATCCCTGCATTTCTTTTTGAACATAAACTTGATTCGACCGTCATCTCGGTCAGGGTAAATCCTTTCAAATCGTAAAATTTATGGCACGCAATTCTAAGTCTATATATATAACCAGGGGTGAGATAAACCGCGAACAATTTAAAAGAAACATCTGCAGGTACAATTAGTATAAACCTATTTACACTAATTTATAAATAAAAAGTTAAAGGTTGAACGCTGTTCTCAGTCGGAAAAAAAGAAAGATATAAAATAATGATGAGTGGTTATAAAAAAAAAAGATAAGGTAACCGGGCTGCACAATTTTTGCAGGATGGTTTGGATTTATACTGTTGCATATGCCTGACATGAAACCGGTTGTATGAGGAAATGGTGATACAATAAAGATCCAATCATTACCTGATAAATTTCCTGGATCAAACATGGTGCAAATGTTTACGGTAATCAGCATGCACTTTAATATTTACCCTGCACTCCGTGGGGGATATCTAAATAACAAATAGGCTGAACTCTCTCTCTCTCTTCTCTCTCTCTCTCGCGCGCGCGCTAACGTTAAATGTATCTTTAAAAAAATGACGTTGTCACCGCTCTCTTTCTTTCTCTAATTTTGTGACATTAAGTGGGTTTTTTTTGTTGTTTTTTTGTTGTTTTTTTAATTTTCTGACAGTATCTAATTCTCTCTCTATTTTTTTCTTTTTCTTATATTTGCGAGTTACGTATTAAAACACTGGAGGTTGTGGGTTCGAACCCCGTTGGGTCAAGGATTTTTCATGACTTTCCACAGCGCAAAATACTAGACCAAAAGTATAAGCATACTTAAATGTCGTCATGCGCTCTCTCTCCCCCCCCCCCCCTCTCTCTCTCTCTCTCTCTCTCTCTCTCTCTCACACACACACACACACACAGAGAACAAAATCAATTGTTACAGTGTACAGAAAATAATCAACTTACCAGTTAGAAAAACGATCGTCCGTCTGTTCCGTCAAACTTTATTTTGACATTCAACAATCAAATTGTAGAATTATATCCAATTATTTCCTCTCTAAAGCTCTGTGTACCACGTCAAACTCCATAAATATCCATGCATCTACTTATCTGTGAGTTGCAGCAGACGATAGAACAGAATATGTGAAATATATTAACTTTTGAATAAAACAAAAAAACACTATTTAACTATTGTATATTCAAACAAAAGCTCAACGAAAGCATCGCTTCGATATCATGAACCTATTTAAATGCAGACGCAAGCAGACGACAATCGATAGCTCGGAAACTTTGCACGTGGCCTAAAATATTTACGTGATGTGGCGAGAGCTAGATTAAAACATTGTAAAGTTAATTTGTTTTCTAATTCCTGTATCGAGATATGAAGAATGATTTATTGTTCTGATTTAATTTCCAAATATAACCTGACTCTATTTATAAAGAGGTTATCTCCATATTTTATGAGCCAAAAGTATACCAGAACAAATCTATCAGACATAGGGAGTCTCGATATATCTGATAAACAATGAAAATAAATTTAAACTAAACCTTTGGATCATTGAAAACCCACACATTGATTTAATATGATAAAGGTCTTGTTTTGCTGAGAATGTATCCTTTAGATACGCTTACACGCATCCTTTCTCTAAATGTTGCTATATATCGGTATATTTAGGTCTCAACTCTTAAACGAAGAAAGGAACTTCTACACAAAGCAACTTAATAAGACAAATTTGTACTGAAGTCAAAATCAGTTAACCCTTTCCCTCATACAGACTCGTTTTGACGCACTCAGTAGGTACCACATAAAACCTGATCTGCAGAAAACCACAGTTAAACCTTACCAAATTTAATTATAAAGTCCTCATTTCCAGACCACTGAGGAGCAGCGAACAGCATAAAACCTGATCAGCCTGCGAGTAACTCGGTGTTCGCATAGGTCTTTTCATGGTGTCCTCTATGAGGGAAAGGGTTAAGAGGGAAGAACTATATTCGCTCCACCATTACAATGTAATGGCAGATGTTTGATCCCTCTAATTGGTTCAGTAGCTAATTACTTCAGAATAATTAGGGTCAAATTAAACTGATCTTGAGGACTTTCCTTCATACGGCCAAAGCATCCTGCAATAAACATAATTTTCACCACAAACAGGTTTAATAATAGGTTTACAAAACGAGTTTATAAAACAATAATAAGTGAGCCTCTTAAATAAATATTTTTAAATCCCGCTGTCGAAGTTCAGCACAATATATAGACTATACGCACGTGACGCGGAATAATATAGTAAAATGGCCAAAAAATTATATGTAACGTGTTGGATATAAGAATATATGTGATGATTATACGAATCTAAGCATATTGTCATATGATAAAATACAATAAATACGATATGCACATTGCAGTAACAGTCACACGTGACGTAATTTTCTGGTCTTGTTACGGGATTTGCCGAGTGGCTGCGGTTTCAGCGAAAACTTTGTCTGACGAAACATTATTGTCTTCTGTCAATGATGTCACATAAAGACAGGTCATATTGTGTATAACTAGGCCATATAAAACGCCAGAGTTGAGAAAAAGCTACACACGTTTTATACGTGCTCTGAAAAAATCATTTTATCTTTTTTCTGTTTTCCTCTGTGTGTGTATGTGTGTGTGTTGTAAACAGGAAAAACAGAGAAGATGTATATATACAGTTACACGATAACGTCAGTTACTTGAGGACACCCTTAACTTTGAGGTACTTCTTCATTAAGACAGGTTTTGAAATCAACACTCGAACTGAATGACATCTTCACACGATTTCTAAGGCCCTAACTCTACATGAAACAATAAAATATCAGGCAGTGCGTCACAGGCTGTAAATTTTGCGAGCAGATAAAATTCTGATCTAAGTCATTGCTGTATATGTTCAATCTTAATATTCTGATATATCCAGCTTAGGAATGAAAATTGTTTCTTCGTTATTCATGCATTTATTTGTTTATTTCTTTAGGAAAACGCACAGCAATTGATTTATCTAATAATTTATTCCTTCATTCATTTTTACTTGCTGTTTATTTTTAATTTTTTAATTATTTAATTATGTATACATCCAATCATTCTCTCGTTTATTTATTCATTCATCAATTCGTTGTTGTTGTTTGTTTTTTTCTTTTTACATTCTTTTTTAAATTTCTTAGCTGATTTATTTATTTTTATTCAGTTATACATTCCTTTTATTTAGATATTCATTATTTCAGTAATTGACCATTCTTTCACTTATTTATTTATATTGCTGCCGCTGTTGCTAATGATGAATGGATTTGACTTAGTTTTAACAATGTTGCATGCTGGTATAAGTGTTTGTAAGGTGTTTTACATTAGTTTTTACTCAACAATGTTCACAGTCATGAAAAAAAATATTTTGGCACTCAATAGGTAACACATAAAGCCTGATCTGCAGAAAGCCAAACTCAAACCTTACCAAATTTAATTGTAAAATCCTCATTACCAGACCACTGAGGAGCAGCTAACAGCATAAAACCTGATCAGCCTGCGAGTTACTCGCAGGCTGATCTGGTTTTATGCTGTTCGCATAGGTCTTTTCATGGTATCCTCTATGAGGGAAAGGGTTAAAAAATGCTAATATGTACGAAATAAAGATGATACAATCTGTCTTTATATAACTTTGCAGATCCTATCGTGATTTATCGTGTGAAGTTAACGCCGTTTGACAGATGAGAATAATGTATAATTTTAATGTTGCTTCATTTCAACACGCTCTAATTGAGGTAAATGTCATTAAAACGATTTTCTACACGTGACAGTGACAGGTATGTCACAAATATGACTATAAATACATCTTACCACAATTCTAAAGCTTAAAATTATATAATAATATTATCATAAATATATAATTGTTGATCTTTTATTATTTTCTTGAAGACAGTCGTATGAAGATTTATACTTAGATACTCTCTCATAAAATCAAATACAACTTTGATGAGGAAAAATATCTCCTAATCGACGTGACTAAACATAATTTGGTAAAATTTGAATGGTTCAGTCGTTGGAAAACTTGTTCACTTGATTTTGGAGAAAATGATGTCATGATTAACATGCATGTGTAGCAAACACGTATCATTAAGTATTAACAACTTTAAGCAACCACGGTTGAAGTGAAAGCTCACGTTGCATAATAAGAGAGTCCTAGGACTATCATATTGCACAGAGCACCAACCGCAAGGGAGATAATCCAGTGCTTTGGTATAAGCAGGGATCAATCTGGGATCGACCTCACGACCTTCCGTGGACGCTCCAACACCTCGGTGACCGGGGCTGGCCGTATTTGCGGGCGGGGGGGGGGGGGGGGTCGCTTATATTCATGAATCAATTGCATTACAAATTATTTATTGTCATGAAAAAATAAACTGAATAACTGATGGTATATTATGCTTAGATTCATTGCAAAAACGTTTTAAAAGCAGATTTTTTTTCATCCCATGCCCATCCTCGTACCTTCGTACGAACCCAATGCGGATACCAACATCTTCGCATTTACCTACAGGCTACAACAAAGATGGTTTACTGTCCCAACAACAGTATTTCAGTCATCTGGAAACTTCAGACTAAATGTGACAGATATTTTACTGTCTCACTGTATATCACACCGTAGATCAGTGGTATGATACCATACCAACTAGTCCCGGAACTTCCATTTTGTGTTGAGCGCAAAGCATAAGAAAGATATTCCATACCATTCTACACAATTGATAAAAAAGAAGAAAAAAAACATGTACATGTAAATAGATTATGGTCTTCATCGTTCTTTATCTTTTGGTTTGCTATATCCTAAGATTCAACAAGCAATATATATGTTTAAAGAAAAAATCTTCTCACTTTTATTATTATAAATTACTAATTAAACATTTAACTTGCTCTATCCCCCGCCCCCTCCATCATCTTCCTCTTGCTATCAATGTAAAGAAAATACATGAACTAACGCTTTTTTCTTGTTTTTTTACTTAATCCAATAACTACCATGAAATTCTGTATGTACATGTATTGTATGTTGACTGTTTTGTACCCCCTCTTCAATGATATTATCATTTTATATCTCATTTTGTACAACTATGTACCTGAGAATCGAAATAAAAGTGTCTGTCTGTCTGTCATTAAATTATAATCATGCTCCTTCAAATGCTTTAAAATACTTCAGTGCAGATGCAATAATTCCATTGGAGTTATTGGCTCTTTTGCTCTAAGTAGATAAAGGCTTGCATTTACTATTAATTCCCCATGATCGCATGATGGACCATGATCACATCACAATTTAATTATGAGTGGATCAGTCTTGAAGTAAGGTTCGAAGGAAGCATTTTTTGTATACTTTTAGAAAATTGTTTTCACCACCTCGTTAAATGAACAGCCGTCGCTTTTAGGTCAGAAATGCGATTCAATTAAGCAACATTTGACAAATGTGTTTTTTTCTAAGGTACTCCAATTATCTCTATACATGCCTCAGCAGTGTGATAATTGTCGTAGCACCTGTTTTTTTTTTGTTTTTTTTTTTGTTTTTTTTAAACAGTTTCTATATGCATGAGGGGGAGAAGCAATTTGAAAGAAAATGCCGAGCATGCAGACTATTCACCAGTGTGGGGTGTAACATAATTGGCAGGTGGCTTCTTTTTATTTCAAGTGTCTTGAAATAGTTTGGATCCCGGCTTCATTGGCTGCCGCTTGTTTCATCCGGTTTTAAGGAACAACAGCTCGCAGCTGTACAATCTTTGGACTATTCTCAAGTATATAAAGTGCCTATAAAAAGCATATTTTAATTAAAAAGTATCATCTGATGATTGTAAACTATAAAAAAAAATGGCGGAACATGAAAGTATGTCCAAACACGAATTCCGCCAACCATACTTACCGCAATGTAATACTTTAATACTTAACGACAAATTCCATCATTCTTTTTTTCTCTGACAAAAATACCAAAATATATCATTTTTGAACAAATATTGTTGTTTAGGCAACAATTTATGTCAACTTAGTCATGCACTTGGATATTTCTTTACAAAGGAATGGTGAAATGTGTTTCTACCTAGTTGAAGATTTTGTTTTATTACTTGACTCTAAGCTTTGTTGGTGAATTTTGGTCAAGAATGTTAAAAGTGAGGTCAGTTGGTGAGAGCAGGGTGTCTTTACTATAGTAGATATAGAGTAATATATAAAGTAACTTAGTTGACAATCTAATTACATGTACCTTAATAAATCAATTTTTGTTAAGAAAATTAAAAAAAAAAAATGTGAAATTGGAAAAAGTATTATACAACTGGAACCTGAATATTCAAGTATTGTGTAACGCTAAGTATGAGGTTGGTGATATTAGTGTCTGGTGAAATAAAGTTTAAAGGTTGGTAGGAATAAATAGGTAATTAATGGTTCAAAGGTTGATATAATAAATAGGTAATTAATAGTTCAGATGTTTAGTTTGAATCATCCAACGAGGCGTTTTAATAATAGGCTGGCGAGATGAATTTAATCTAAGATGGATATGTTGCTTCCTCAATGGGCGTCATGCCAGGGACTAGTGGTATAACAACACGCTCAGTCACATTACAGTAATTGTATTTGACAGATCAGTTGATGATTAAAACCGTGATGCATTTTTTTTCTACTTTAGTATGCATATCTATCATTAAACGTGTAAATTAAACTAACTCAGAGGTGGGTTGTGGTTTTTAGTGTCATCAGTTTTATTATCTTTAAATAACTTTTTAAGTATCATTTTTATGAAACAACTTATTACTTTTTAACTCACTCCTCTAAATATTTTTCCTGAAAGAAATAAACACAACAGTAGGCCTATATATCATGTTCACTTTTTTTAATATTTACGAATGTAATAATCTATGTGTATTTTGAATTTATAAAAAGAATAAGAAATGAAAGAATTTGAAAATTATAATTTGCCATATTTTGGACAATGTATATGTAGATTATAATGACTAATTCACTAATTGTCCAGGTAATCAGTCCTAGATCAATGTTACTAAACCAATGAATATGAAAGACTATTGCACAGAAAGCACAATTTGTGTGCAAAATAAAATGGATATTACTATATATATATATATATAATATATATATATATATTATATATATATTAAATATCAACATCTATTATTACTGAATGTTGTTTTTTGTCACTGATTAAACATTTAGAAATTACCAAAATGTGTCAATTAGAATTAAAAAATGTACAAAAAAAAAAATCGATACGCGAAAGGGCCCACCCCTCCTACACCCATTTCACCCTGAAACGTGCGCCTGAAACGCCTGAAGTTTTTATCTGGAAAGCCTCTGTGAAGACTGCTTCCAGATCGACGATTAGATAGTCAAGGTTAGCAAGTTCGAGCCTAATACCAGCATATATTCCCTTCCACATTTTTGACAAAATATGTTTAAAGTGAAAATTGAAGTTTTTCTGTCTTAAACAAAACTGTTATTTACATTGTTGAGTCCAAAACTGATGATTTTTCTATGTATTTACTAACTGATAGTGTACACAAGTCACTTTCATTGCGGGGGGGGGGGAGGGGTTCCAGAAAACACTTATTAAGTTTAAGATTGAAAATGTACAGGAAACCCTTATGTCATATTTATATATTAAAAAAAAAAAAATCCGGAATAGCATTCACGGAGTTCCGCGAAAAATTTTCCTCCGAAGAATCCCCGAAACTTCGGTAGGATGTGTCGTCGACGTATCAAGGGGGGGGGGGGGAACGCATTCGGGAATATTCGACACATTCCCGATCTTGTAGTTAAATCCCCGAATATTCGCCAGAATTTCAGCGGTGGTCGAAATTTGTTGCTGTTCTGGTCAATCTAAGACGGTCTAAAAGGTCATGGAACATTGCTGGGTTCTCATAATCCCCAGAAAGTCATCCCTTGATTTTGTCTCTAATTCCACCATCAAATTCAGACAATCTCCATAATCCCCGATGCACCTATGATGGTTTCGCAAGTACTCAGCAATACGGGGATATCCCCACGATGATGAGGCTCCGAGGCACCTTCGCCGTTCATCGGAGAAGGTAACCCGAGGCTTTCCCGAACATTGGGAGTCATCTCCGATAGTTCAATGCCATTATTCGGGGGACATTCCAAGAAGCTTTGTGACCATGGCCGAAACATCAGTAAACGGACCACCCCCTAAGCATAATCAATGCCATTTTCACGGGACTGCCTTGTCTTTTAGGCTCAAACATAACATAACATAAACACTGTCGATGATTTCCCCCCATTGGGACCTAGGCATTAGATCAATGACCTTCAAATTTCAAAAAATATACATCGTATTTAAAAAAAAAAAAAATAAAAAAAACTTCTATTCACATTTATCCCTAGATACCCTTCAGAATACATCTCCATTACACTAAAAAAACATTTTTTTCGGACCCACTTGCACTAACATCACTTTCAGATCCCCCCTCCCACTCCAGCGGAAAAATTCTGACTTGACTTTACCGTCGCTTCGACAGTATTTCAGTCATATAGTGACGTCCAGCTAATTACAGGTGGAGGAAGACCCCAAATGCACGGAGGCATCCGGGTAGAACCACCAACCTTCCGCAAGCCAGCTGGAAGGCTTCCTCACATGAAAATCCGAATGACCCTGCCAGGATTCGAACCTCACGCGGTGAGGGGCTGAGTGTGTGTTAAAGTCAGTGACTTAACCCTCTCGGCCAGGGAAGCCCTGGGAAAATTCTGGATCCAGGCCTTTGTCATATAGCTGATTGTTATATTGCTTGATTGTAAATGAGGGAAACAGGGATGGGGACAGAGATAGAGGGTACAAAATTTAATAACAACAAAGACAAATGTAAAAACATATAATGAGTTTCTTTACTAGTTACTAGCACCGTTTCCTAAGGAATAAACCAGTAACAACAATACAAGAAATAATGGACAGTCTGTTTAGCCTCAATACAAACACAAATGTATCATGACATGCAATCACATAACCTGACTCTTCCTAAAGATTGCTGTATTCAAGGTTTATAACATTGATACAATATCAAACTGATGGCATGGGATAAAACTGTGACACTAGTATGAGAATCTGTGAAATTGTGAAAACCTGTTTAGATATAAGTGAACATTTAGCAAAACTTAGTGCTTCACATCCATGAGTTTGTGTTTGATAAACTAAGAAGTTATTGTTTTCACTAATTATCTGGCTACAAAACTGAGGTCAACAAAAATATTAAGCAGTCAAGTCCTGTGCTCTAATTTTTAAAGTTTAAACTCAAATGTTACAGTCAGACAAAGTATCAGCGTGCTTGAAAAAAATACTTAAGTTTTTATTCTAAAATTAAAATGCAAAGCTTCTAAACTTCCTAAAATATCTTATTTCTATGATTTATCATTGTGGGGTATAAATGTTGTAGTTCATTTTCAGATCTCATTAACCAGAATAAAACTTTGAGCAGATCTTTGCCCTATCCCACAGACTTGTTCAGGTATTTTCTTGCATGCCTGACAAGATTTGGAAGTCCTCGTTTCCTGCCATCTGAACAGGTGCCCTCAGAATGGATACTTATAATACTGGTGACCTTACTCATCAAAACTGGGAATTATGGCCAGTCTAATCTGACCTTTCCATGGTCAAACATGGTTAAACATAGTCAACCATGGTCAAACATGGTTAAACATAGTCAACCATGATCAAACATGGTTAAACATAGTCAACCATGGTCAAACAAGGTGTGTATAGAAGGACCTGAATGTTAAAGACTTCACACTGAAAAACAAATCTTTTTTTTTTTTTTATCTTTTTCTTCCTTTTATTGTTCATAGTGATACCTATGAAAGTATATGTCAGTTTGAGAGAACACTGAAGTTACTAGTCTAAAAACCTAAATGCCAAGCCTTAAATTTTTTTTATAAAAACAGACTGTTAGATAACAGTAATTGTGGGTACATTTTGTATTTGTAAAGTCGTGATCATACATGGTGCAACTACATAAAGATAAACATACATTTGTTCAGGTTAGAAAATTGAATATGTAACATAAATCTGATAATAAAATCTGACTGGGGTACACATTTTCAAATATCAAGAGGGGTTATTGAAATAGTTAAGGATACACAGCGAGAGATCAATAAATCAACATATAATATATAATTTAAAAAACAAAATACAATAGTACATTAATCCTATACATCATTCCCAATTCAAATGAATTCTTTATAATGCAAGTGCACTATATTGTATAAATATATATTTTGTTTTGCATGCCATTACCATAATTTTGTATTAAGTTGTTCTGCTATTAAAACTTTAAAAAAAAACTAAACAAAACATATCAAGAAGATATAAAACTTACTAAATTGAAATTATCTGATGACAAAACATCACAATCAAAAATAGTTTGTACCAACTGTATATATTTACACAATAAATCATTAACTTTGACTGGTTAATTGTACAGTGCAGATATATCACAGCGCTGTGAGTGGAAACCAAACCTTACCACATTCATTCACCTTTCCAGTTGCTAGGTGTGAAAATATAAGCCATGTCTTTTCCATTCCTGGCTAGACCAAGTTCATACAGTATCACAACAAAACCATGTGTTATTTTGTGTAAACCAGGTCAACCATTATTTATAGGTAAAATTTAAAAAAAAATGGAAATTAACCAAAAAAATATATAATCTTGAATTATATTGGGTGCGTAGAAATAGATCTGCACTGTGCAAAAATGACTTAAATCATAATAATCACAAAAAGATGCATCTCAGAACCCCAAAATTAATCTTAGAAATGATATGTCATAAGGAAAGACTGTTTAAGCTAAGGTCAAGGTCATGAAGCATTGCAACAATAATCAAAATATCTAATGTATGCATACAGAAGTGCATAAACTTAAAATAGTAAACAGTAACAAAATACATTATTTCATGTTAAAAATCCAGATTTAAGCTAACAGTATTTTTGTTCAAGATGCCCTATCCATTTTTTAACCTTGAGTAATTTTATTTTTCAATTAGACTTTTTAATTTCATTTTTTCTAACTACAAAATGAACCATGACATAGTCTGCCCAGCTCAGTTCATTATACGAACATGAATGATATCTAGACTAGTTCTTTGATCTCTTGCAATCTCTGGCTACAATGTCTTTGATCTTCGTTCTCACTGCCTTATCTTCTATATGGTTTGAGAACCACTATGGGGCAGACATAATATGTTTACACTACAATCCCTACTACTTGATTAACAATAAATAAACTTAATGGAAGTGATTTGAAGACATTTTTCAATTAATTCAGAGATATAGGGTAGCCAGCCATGATAACTAGGTATACCCAATGGCCCGACTTGAAGTCGTTTTGCAAACAGAGGTCCAGTAACTGCCTTGAACTACTGAATTAATTAAACGTTAAAGCAAACAAACAAGTGAGAAGGTCACTTATATGGTACTAGAGAGGAAAGATTAATAATATCTATCTGCCCCCTGCTGAAAAGAATCCTGCTTCCCAAGGCAAGCAGAGGCCATGGGGAATAATTTATATTGTTGGGAGAGAAAACAGAAAAGGTTACAATGTTAATTAAGAGAGTAATTCAGATAAATGGCTTTTTAGCAAAGAGATGTAGCAGACATATGTCTAAACCACTTCAAAATGTTGGTGGGAGGTGGAATTTGACATCTGATTGTTGTCAAACGTTGGGATACTTATGCTTGTTGAAATTAAGAGTTTAACAGCTGTCAGAGTCCTAAAGGTCATATGTCATAATATAAGAGAGGCAGAGAGAGAGAAAGAGAGGGTGGGGGGTGTACAAACTTAACAAATTAATAATAATGTTACCAATTATATAACTCTATCAGGAGTATTTACAACTTTTCAATATTGAATAATATTAAATAGAACAATATATTCATATATATACTTACACAAACATAATTAAACACAAGGGCTCTAAAACAATGATATGACTTGGGTAAGAACATTGCCCGGAATACATCAACATTTTCTGCCTTGCACTAAACAAAACAAGAAATTATCAATTGAACCTAGATTTTTTAAAATTTCATTCTCATAACTACAATCAACTCCACATTTATTGAACTATTAAAATACAGTGGGTTGACCACACAACTTTTCCATCTCTTTCTATTTCTAAGTGCACTAATAATGATTTTTTTGGTCAGCCCTCAATATCAATACACATGCATATATTGAACACAAGTTCATCAGGTCCACAGATATTCATTAAAAGCAGTTTACTGTCTATGGTAACCAAGAGATGTTTTCTCAACAGTGACAGAAACGAGAGTTCAATATTCATATAGCTCATTTGATAATGTGGATGGTAAAAGCAACATTACCTGAGCTCTCAAAACACTTTAAAATGAAAATCTATCTCATATTCAATTTTTCTATCAAATTAAACAAAAACATTTGAAATTATCGTAATTCTGAGCTCAGCCTTCGGTACTTTCAAGAACACTGAGAAATGTTATATATCTGTGTCAAATTTAGACCAATTAATATTCAAAAAAAGAAATATTTCCATTCTTTTGACTGATTTTTCTCCCTGAATGCATGAGAAGAATCAGTTAACATGAAACTAAGGTGAAAACAAAGGTTGTAAAGTGGTAGAGATACGAGGATAACATATGAAGGGCCCTCATAACACCTGAGTTT